>CM035837.1:481732327-482237327 GCA_020510985.1 Pholidichthys leucotaenia
CATCCAGGTGGTGGATGACCCTCAATTTCCCCTCTGGGGATTAATAAAGTATACTAAATCTAAAAAAAAACAACAACAAAAAACCAACAACCACATCAGCCACCTCTACCGAGCCTGTATCTTTCCAATGCCAGATCCTTGGTGCATAAAACGGAAGACTTGGATTACAACTTGCCGGTAATCGCTATGTTCGTGACTGTTGTGTTCTGATTATCACTGAAACTTGGCTCCATTCGGATATATCTGACGCTAGCATGCAGCTAGCGGGCTGCACGTTGTTACGCTGTGACAGGACTGAGGACTCTGGTAAGATCAGAGGGGGAGGACTCTGTATGTATGTGCATAATAACTGGTGTAACAATGGGACTATTATAGACAAATATTGCTCTCCCGGTCTCGAGTGCATGTCTGTAAGATGTCGGCCTTTTTTTCTACCGAGAGAGCTAACAGTAGTGTTTATCACGGCTGTGTATATTTCACCCATTGCAAATGTAAATACGGTGCTCTCCCTCCTGCTTAACACCATTATCAAACATCAGCGGGCTCACACTGATGGTGTCCACATAGTCGCAGGAGATTTTAATAAGGCCAATCTGAAGACTGTACTCCCCAAATTTTATCACGATGTTAAGTGTTCTACTAGAGGAGAGAACATTTTAGACCATGTCTACACTAACATCAAGCATGCATACAGAGCCATATCCCTTCCCCACCTTGGCCAGTCGGACCATTTTTCCCTCCTGCTCTCCCCTGTCTACACCCCCCTCAGGTGTAGTGACAGGCCCACTATAAAGACTGTCATAGCTTGGCCTGACAACACTCTCTCCAAACTGCAGGATTGCTTCACAGAGACAGACTGGGATTTATTTGGACAACAGGAGTTGGAAACATCCATCCATCCATCCATCTTCTACCGCTTTTCTGGAGGTCCGGGAGGCAGCAGTTCAAGCAGAGAAGCCCAGACTTCCCTCTCCCTAGCCACCTACTCCAGCTCTTCAGAGGGGATATCAAGGCGTTCCCAGACCAGCTTGGAGACATAGTCTCTCCACCGAGTCCTGGGTCTGCCCCGGGGTCTCCTCCCAGTGGGACGTGCCTGAAACACCTCAAGTGGGAGGCGTCCAGGAGGCATCCTAATCAGATGCCCATACCACCTCAACTGACTCCTTTCAATGTGGAGGAGCAGTGGTTCTACTCTGAGCCTCTCCCGGATGACTGAGCTTCTCACCTTATCTCTGAGGGTGAGTCCAGCAATCCTACGGAGAAAGCTCATTTCAGCCGCTTGTATCCGCAATCTCGTTCTTTCGGTCATTACCCAAAGCTCGTGACCATAGGTGAGAGTAGGAACGTAGATTGACTGGTAAATCGACAGCTTTGCCTTAGAACTAAGCTCCCTCTTCAACACAACAGACCGGTACAACGTCCGCATCACTGCAGATGCTGCTCCAATCCGTCTGCCGATCTCTCGCTCCATTTTCCCCTCACTCGTGACCAAGACCCCAAGATACTTAAACTCCTCCACTTGGGGCAGGAGCCAAGAGTTGGAAACATCCGCTGATACAACCTTGGGCTACATTAAGTTTTGTATCGGTAATGTGACTATGGTCAAAATTATTAGGGTTTTTCCAAACCAGAAACCCTGGATGACCAGCCAGGTCCGCACACTCCTCAGAGCCTGTGATGCTGCCTTCAGATCAGGTGACAGAGACCTTTATAGGTCTACTCGAGCTGATCTGAAAAGAGGAGTTAAAAAAGCTAAAGCGGGTTATAAGATGAGAATAAAGTCCCACTTGTCCAGTAACAACATACGGGAGGTGTGTCAGGGAATTCAAAACATCACGAATTACAGAGGCTGTGCTACAACATCAGAGAACCTGAGTGCACCGCTGGCAGAGGAGCTAAATAGCTTCTTTGCTCGCTTTGAAATAACTCAACAGCAGCACTCATCAGCCTCAGCCCTGCCCCCACCCCCACCCAGCTCCTGCACTACCACTTTCACTGTCAGTGAGCATGACGTCAGACGGGTGCTCCTGGCAGTAAACCCCAAGAAGGCTGTAGGCCCAGATGGAGTTCATGGTAAGGTGCTTAGAGCGTGTGCCTCCCAGCTCACTTCCATCTTTACCAGGATTTTCAACCTCTCCCTGGCCCAGGCAGTCATCCCGTCTTGTCTGAAATCTGCCATAATCATCCCGGTACCAAAGAAGTCTCCCACCACCAGCCTTAATGATTACCGTCCTGTGGTCCTCACCCCGGTAATTATGAAATGCTTCAAGAGACTGCTTCTCCAGCACATTAAGAGCCATCTTCCTCCGGACCTTGACTCCTACCAGTTTGCATACCATGAAAACCGATCTACTGAAGATGCCATCACCGTAGCTCTCCATTCTGTGCTGTCCCACTTGGAGCGGCAGCACAGCTACGGCCGAATGTTTTTCATGGACTACAGCTTGGCCTTCAACACAATCATCCCGGACATTCTCATTACCAAACTGAACATACTTGGTCTCCCACCTCTCACATGTGCTTGGATAAAGAACTTTCTCACTAACCGGTCCCAGACTGTGAGACTTGGCTCCCACTTCTCCTCTACATGGACGCTGAGTACTGGCTTCCCACAGGGCTGTGTGCTGAGCCCCCTCCTGTACTGTCTCTACACCCACGACTGTCGCCCGGCCTATAACAACAACCTCATCGTGAAGTTTGCTGACGACACCCCGGTGGTTGGACTCATTTCAGGAGGGGACGAGACAGCCTATGGGGGCGGGGGTCCTGAAGTTGGCAACTTGGTGTTTAGAAAACAACCTGACTCTGAACACCAAGAAAACCAAGGAAATCATTGTCAAATTCAGGAGGACCAATATCGACCCAGCCCCCCTCTTCATCAACGGTGAGTGTGTGGAGAGGGTCCACACATTCTGGTACCTCGGCGTCCTTATCTCCTCTGACATCTCCTGGACAGATAACATCTCGGCGATTATTAAGAAGGCTCAGCAGCGGCTACACTTCCTGAGAGTCCTCAGGAAGTAGGACCTCAATTCCACCCTGCTGCTGACCTTCTATCACTCATCCATTGAGAGTCTGCTCACATACTGCATTACTGTGTGGAATGGGAACTGCACAATGGCAGACAGGGAGAGGTTGCAGAGGGTAGTAAAGGCAGCACAGAAGATCATCGGCCACCCTCTCCCCTCCCTGACAGACATTTACACCGCCCGCTGCCTTAGTAGAGCACAATACATCATCAAGGACATCTACCACCCTGGAGCTGACCTGTTTGACCTGCTGCCCTCAGGGAGGCGCTACAGGTGCATCAGAGCCAGGACAAATAGACTCAAGAACAGTTTTTTCCAAAAGTCATCATGGCTCTGAATTCTCAGTCCAACCTTCCCCGACCCCCCTAGTATACCTCTAAACACATCACTGTGTAATTGACATTTACGGTCCAGAATGCTGTGTAATCTTTTTAATATTTTTATTTTTATATTGTGTATATAATGTCATGTGGTGATCCTCACGGATCACCAAGAGACGCCACAGAGTTCACCAGAGAGTTTGGCTGAGATGTTATTTATTTACAGACGTGACAAAACACAACTATGAACCCCTTAGGGCAAACACACACAAGACCTAGACTTGGGCTCGTAGGGCTAACCCAGCCGCTACAAGCTAACTGTGACAAGACTATGATACACGAACCTGACATAAAGGTCTCACGGCACTCCCAAACATGGCGAGGCGTAGACCCAGACTTGAACAGCAAAATGAGACGAGACATTGACAGAATGTTGACCAATACTCCTGCGTCCTACCGTCGTCAGTGCCGGGCTTAAAAGGGCGAAGCACTAACGACGGTAATGACAATCAGCTGACCGGCCGTTGACAGGCGGAAACCCCACCGAGCACTTTCACAATAAGAGCCCGGCGAGGCCAGAATACAGCCCGCAGCTGTCACGGCTGGCAGCGAGAACAACTTAGCCTGAGCGCGATCAGAACCGGCGCTCGGGTCATAACAGTACCCTCCCTCCACGGGCGGACTCCGAACGCCCCAAGGAACCACCCTGCCCCCCCGCCCCCCCCCAGGGTGGAAGGTTGGGGGACAGGTGTGGAGGGAGAGAAACCAACCCATGAACAAGGCAAAAAAAAAAACATACAAGACAATGACAAGGCAAAAAAAAACCCATACAAGACAATGACAAGACTAAAAAACCATACAAGACAATGACAAGACAAACAAGAAAAAATGTACAAAGGAAAATGAAAACCAGAACTACAGGTTCAGATAAACTAGATACAAGAACACATTACCTGCTCATACCAGACTTAACATGAAAAAAACAAAAAACAGAGCATACCCGCTCATACCAGACTATGAAACAAAAACAGAGCATTACTCGCTCAAACCAAACTATACATGAAACAAAAAAAAAAACAGAGCATTACCCGCTCATACCAGACTACGTGAAAAAAAAAAACAAAACAAAAAAACAGAGCACTACTTGCTCATATCAAGCTATACGCGACACAAGAAAGGAAAAAAAAAAAACAGAGCACCACACGCTCTACTCAGACTATACATAAACCAGCAAGGCTACTGCAAACACACGTGAAGCAATCTAAAATTGCTTAGCATAACTTTACTATGGCTAGACTGTGGCTTTCAAAAACACAAGAGGCAATCTAAAATTGCTTTGACATAACATGACTGACTTGACTGTGGCTTTCAAAACAAAGGCATGAGCACAAGACACAAAACAACCAGGACGAGGAAAAAAAAAAAAAAGCACAAATACAGAGACACACCCAGGGACCACTACCACCCCCCGACAGTTTATGTCGACCGATGGTCAACGGAGGCGGACCAGGCGGCTCACCAGAGTCCAAAGACCCGCACGTCCGCTTCTCCGGTGGTCGAACTAGATAGCCCCATGGCACACATAACAGGTCGGGTGGCCGAACCGGTCACCAGTCCAGGGCATCAACAACCCGCAGCGGACTTCCAGATGAGAACAAAACTCGGGAGAACCGGGGCGAGCGAACAGGGACCCCCATGGCCCCCAGCGATGATGAAAAGGGGCGGTGATTCACAGGGAAATGATGAGCAGGGCGAGCCAAGAATCCGCTCCGCGAAGAAGGGTCTGCAGCTCCTCCTTCGCCTATGGGCCACGCTCGCACTGCATCACCGCTGGACCCAGATTGGGTCCCAGCTGCACCCACGTTGGGCCCCGATTGGGCCAGAACCGCTCCTGCGGTGGGACCCGATTGGGCCTCGGGTGCAGCTCCGCTGATGAACTCCACCCCCGAACCTGGGACCTCCACCTCGGTGACTCCGACCCGTTCCCCGCCGGCAACACTAAAACAAAGCTCAGGGACAGGAAAACCGGGATCAGCATCACCGGTAGCAACGGAACCCAGCGAGACGAGCTCGGACGCAGCAGACGGCTGCTCCTCACTCGTCTCCCCGAGAGGCAGGCAAAAATGCTCAACAAAAGAGGACAGAGACATAAGAGGGAGCACTTGCCTGCACTCGGGTTCCGTTGCCACCCAGGACTCCGACGATCCGGGTTTAGGGCGACTCTCGTCAGCTGACTCGGACTCAGCTGCGTCGGGCTCCGCAGCTGGCACGATGTCATCAGCAGCCTCAGGTTCTTCCCACGCTGTTGTCCACGCCGACGACCCGTATGGCGTGGAGGCAGGGAACCCTTGACCCACTGGCTCGGACCACTCCGGCGAGGAGACCCGGGGACGCTTCTTCGTCGGCTCAGGCTCCGGGCCGCAGTCCGCTCCTCTCCTCCGTCCAAGATGTGACTGCAGGGCCGGATGCAGGCTAACCAGCACTGCAGGGGCCCTCTTCGTCCGGCGATGCTGGCCTGGCGTCGCGGACCGCTCCACGGGGGAGAACACAGAGGCAGTAGGTTTAATAATTTTATCCACAGCAGGTGGAGGGAGCTCGGGGGGCTGCGAGCCCCGAACTCCGCCCCCAGGAGTCAGACAAGGCAGATCATTATTAAGATGTGACAAACAAACAAGCACTTGCCTTCCTCCGGGGGCAGAGATGGTTCCTGCTGTGGGGGACGTCGTTCCTCCTTCTCCCCGCTGGATGGCGACATAGGGCCCCCTGGGAAAACGAGGTGGGGCCGCTCTCGGAGATTCGCTGACGGGATACGCCGGCAGCGAGTCCAGCCGGGGATTCCGCTGAGGGTTGCCCGCGCCGTTACGCCGACGTCCTCGTCGGCCCCCAGACGGCGCGTACTCCTGGACCTGCTCCGGGACGGGAACGGGACACCAATGCGGGGAGCGAGGATGCCTCCTCCTCTGCTTCCCGCTCTCTTCCTCCTCCAGCCCACGAAGAACCTCGCGCTGAGCGGCGAGTTCCTCCCACCTCGATATCACCTCCGGATGATCGTCGTAGTCGAGGGGAAGGCTGTCCAGGTACTCCTCAGTGACGCCCAGATGCCAACGCATGTAGCTGGAGGTGTCGTCAAATGTAGCGGCGAGGAGCGCCCCATCGGCGTATTGCAGAGCGCTCGCTAGCTCCTTGTCCAGGCACCGACCGCGGCCCCTGGATGACGGCATTCTCCCAGATGTTGACACCCGAACGAGAAGAAACAACAGTCCAGATATGGCACAAACTCCCGGTGAAACGGCGTCTCGATGCGGCGCCTCCGTTTAGGTGACCTGGCAGGAGTATACTGTCATGTGGTGATCCTCACGGATCACCAAGAGACGCCACAGAGTTCACCAGAGAGTTTGGCTGAGATGTTATTTATTTACAGACGTGACAAAACACAACTATGAACCCCTTAGGGCAAACACACACAAGACCTAGACTTGGGCTCGTAGGGCTAACCCAGCTGCTACAAGCTAACTGTGACAAGACTATGATACACAAACCTGACATGAAGGTCTCACGGCACTCCCAAACATGGCGAGGCGTAGACCCAGACTTGAACAGCAAAATGAGACGGGACGTTGACAGAATGTTGACCAATACTCCTGCGTCCTACCGTCGTCAGTGCCGGGCTTAAAAGGGCGAAGCACTAACGACGGTAATGACAATCAGCTGACCGGCCGTTGACAGGTGGAAACCCCACCGAGCACTTTCATAATAAGAGCCCGGCGAGGCCAGAATACAGCCCGCAGCTGTCACAGCCGTCAGCGAGAATAACTTAGCCCGAGCGCGATCAGAACCGGCGCTCGGGTCATAACATATAACTTATTTTTATCTTAGATTGCATACACTGTACACATTATATATTATTTATTGTAGGAATTTATTGTTTTTTATGCTTTTATTTTTCTCTTTTACATATGTTGCACTGAAGGAGATGCTTAAATCTCATTGTACATTTGTTTGTATAATGACAATAAAGGCTATCTATCTATCTATCTATCTTTCTATCTATCTATCTATCTATCTATCTATCTATCTATCTATCTATCTATCTATCTATCTATCTATCTATCTATCTATCCATCTAGCTGCCATGGGAGCCGGCGTTACAGCTTTCATGGGAGCTGGCGTTAATAGCTGACTGCAGTGTGGGTGTGGCACTGGAGGTTGACAGTGACATGGAGCAGGTACAGGAGGAGCACAACGGCGTGGGAATGGAACTGAAGGCGGGGAGTGAAGTGGAGCCGGTGAGCAAGGAGAGGCTGAAGGCGTTTGGGCCAGTGGACGCTGTCTTGTCGGTACAGTTTCCTGCGACCCAGGCAAACCCCTCTCTCGCCCGTGGTGAGGTGGTGAGGCTGGTGAGTGGTGGGGAGAAGAGGATGATGTCGGTGTCAGGGGACGTTGTCTCGTCGGCACAGACTCCGGCTTCCTCCATGAACTCCTCCCCAGCCCAGGAATTGAGTGCTGCAGCTCGGTGATGGAGGAAATTAGCTATGGTCCCTCTGAGAACTCCTCCAGTGGCAGATGGTGACAGATCTCAGTGTCCACGAGCCTCAGATACCACTGGGAG
Organism: Pholidichthys leucotaenia; assembly: GCA_020510985.1. Taxonomy (NCBI): domain Eukaryota; kingdom Metazoa; phylum Chordata; class Actinopteri; order Cichliformes; family Pholidichthyidae; genus Pholidichthys; species Pholidichthys leucotaenia. Next base: position 481,740,286 of record CM035837.1, read on the forward strand.
TCCTTCGGGGTGAGAGCGGAGCAAGCCACAGCCATCACCTGATCAATCTGGATGGCTGCACAACAGAGCTCGTATCCCATGCACATACTGAATGAACACCTGCCTGCTGGGTCCTTTTGTGGTCGGGTCATTCTGTCAGCATTTCTGCTTTGGGAGGCAGATGTAATTTTTAAGCAGGACCCAAGGGCGCAGGCAGGACTTTGGTGCAATAATAATTTATTAACAAAAAACACAAATGAACAAACAAAAGACATAGAGCTGGAAAAAAAAAAGTCAGGAATTTTACCACCAAAACTTATGGAGAAATAACCAGGAACACACGGGAAGCACGATGCGACACACAATGTTAATGACCCGACAACAACTGACAGCAAGAAGGCATCACCAATAGGGAGGAAACTAATCAGGGGAACACGGCAAAACTGGGAGGATAATCAAGGGCAGCAGGTGAGGAAAACAGGACTGGTGGGGCTACACTGACATAGACAGGGGGTGCACAGGAGACGTGACAATGACCATGCAAGACAACATACAGAGAAATACAGAGAGGACAGTGGCTAGGGATACGGAAAACATGGGAAGGGGAACCAATAGGTAAACAAAGATACACATAGACCCAGGGCCAAACAGAGGAAGACATGGAGGACAATTAATGCAAATGATAACTCAAAAATAATTACAAAACCAAATCAGGAGAGCACAGAGAAGACACAAATTAACATAAAGCACAGGACAGAAGCCCAAAGCCGAAATCATAACAAATGAGGAGTTTTCGTAGGATGTTCGTCGAAATCTTGGACAAGACCATTGACCTGGCAATGAAGTGACAAACAGTCTACAAACACTGGATTCTCCTACAGATGCCTTTAGAAGGCTGTACAAAATGGTCCAAAAATTGTTTGTACGGTGCTCAGCGGAGTGCCCTACGAGAACGATGCCATACAAAAGGTTAAGTGTGGAGCAAAGTAAACACAATGTGGATACATTGTGTTTGTAGGTTTCTAGTTTCCAGTTTAGGTTTCTAGCCAGCACTTTCTACAAACCTGTCAAAAGATGTCTGTCCATATGAGTTTGTCCAGCATACTGCTCCCAGTTTTCAAGCTAGGACTTTTTGATTTTACGCGTTTGTATATGTATTGAAAATGTGCACATTATTAGGACTCTGGATCAATTTTATAAAAATTTCAGGTTTTAGAACTCTGCCATTTTTTAATGGCAACAGCTAACTCCTCCTACAATAAGCAACTTTCCCATCAAAGCATCATGGGAACATGGCTACCAAACATGCTCTATCGATACATTTAATTTATGGAAAGTTCCTGATCTACGAGCATATTGTATGCGTAGGGGTCTTACCGGTTGTACCCGCAAATGCAAGGATGAACTAGTTGCGCTTGCATTCGCAGCTACATTGCAGAAATTGGCCAAAATGGCCCCCCTTGTATGTACGCCAAAATAGCAGATTTTTTTGTTGTCAAAGGACCAAGCACCCTTACTTGTGAGACTCCGAAATGACTACAAAGAAGGTAAGCGAGTGGTTTGAGCTCAACTTTGGATTTGTCATTTTGAGTAAATTTCACTACAAGGCATAACCTACTTACTTAAATCTATAGGTCAATACTACTATAGTTTAAGTACCACACATTTTCAATGATTTGCAATTTTATTTTATACCAGCCTACTTATAAATTACCTTAATTACATGTGTGTGTAGGTCAAGCTTCATTACCAATATACAAAGAACTATATCCTAGATCCAGGCCTGCCTGTCCGTACCTACTATTTCAGGGTTTAGACTCGTGTCAATTAGGCTTGAACTTGAACAATACACAACACTATTTAATTATGTTATTATATAGACTTACTGCTTTAATCCAATAATTATGTCTGTCCAGATCCTTCATCTCTGTGGGGATTGTATATAACGTGAATGGCGGCAGACATGTACACACGCTGGTGCTGAAGTTACATGCATGTATGCTGCAAGTTTTCTTTTTCCACTGCTCTAGATGATACATGCCTTTCCACACTTCACTATGGCACAATGTGCACCTGGCATAACGGAGATTTAAAGCTTAAAGCAGACTTTAAGCTGCAATTGTTCAGGTGTGACAGTACTGTTTGTATACAAAAGCAAGCCAGCTACCGGAATGTTTGGTAGTCGTGAACTTTGATCTCACATAGTCTGCACATGCGCACTCGTAATGCGAAAGTCGCTTATTTTGAAATTTGGCCATTTTTTTGGCCATTTTTTTTTTTTTTTTCTCTCGGCGCCACACGAGTAGGCTGCCTTTTGCAACAGCGGCTCGATTCCGAGTCTTTTTCCCTTCCTCTCTCCTTTGATCCGTCTTTTTTTTTTCACCCCACTTATATCACGGACACACAGATCGTCCTAAATGTCTCCTGAGCCGGTGGACGGAGCCACTGTTTATAGCAGGATACGATACAGCAGAGAACAGCTGCTAGCATTCAACCGCCACCCGGTCCCATTGGAAAAACTCGACATACCGAGAGAACTGAGGCGAAAACGCCGCGGCTGCCGGGCTGGAGTAAGGCGGAGGACAAAAAATATAAGGTACAGACCCTCCCTTCCATCTGTTGTCATGGGAAATGTACGGTCGATACTGGGAAAGTTAGATGAGCTAGCGGCTATCTCCCGTTATGATAGCACATACCGGGAGTGCTCTCTCCTTTTGTTTACTGAGACGTGGCTAACTGAACTAGCAGCAGATGCTAACATTGAGCTGGAGGGTTTTCACATGATACGAGCTGACCGAACACCAGACAGTGGCAAGGCTAGGGGCGGTGGAGTGATAATGTATGTTGACAACAACTGGTGCAGACCGGGACATATCACTGTTAAACAACGACACTGCAGCAAAGACATTGAGTTGCTAGCTGTTAGCATGAGGCCTACATATCTCCCGAGAGAACACTCACACGTGATCTGCATTGTTGTTTATGCAAATCCGACGGCGAACGCTGGGACAGCACGTGACGTCATCCATTCAGTAACCAGCAGGCTGCAGACAGAACACCCAGATGCTCTTCTCCTCATCTCAGGCGATTTCAACCATGTTTCACTGTCTCCCATTCTACCCACGTTCACCCAGTATGTCACATGCCACACTAGAGACAATAAAACACTGGATTTATTCTACGCAAACACTAAGGAGGCGTACACCTCATCACAACTCCCCCCACTCGGGAGATCGGATCACAACTTGGTTCATCTCCGGCCGGTGTACAAACCCCTAGTGCACAGACAACCTCCGGCCATGCACACTGTGGAGTTATGGTCTGAGGAGACAATGGACACCCTAAAGGGCTGTTTTGAAGCCACCGCCTGGAAGCAGCTCTGCGATCCACATGGTGAGGACATCGATGGCCTCATTCACACCTTCACGGGCTACCTCAGCTTCTGTGTGGACAAATCCGTTCCCACCAAGACCATACGGCGTCACTCAAACAACAAACCCTGGATCAACCCTGAGATAAAAACACTTCTGAGAGAGAAGAAGAGGATCTTCAGGTCAGGGAACAGGGAGATGCTGAAGTCCGTACAGAGGGAGCTGAGGAGAAAGATCAGAGAAGGCAAGGACAGCTTCAGGAAGAAGATGGAGGACAAGCTGCAACAGAGCGACATCAGCGGGGTCTGGAGAAACCTCAAAACCATCTCGGGGCTCCAGAATACCTCCCCCCAGGCCACAGGGGGCAGGGAGTGGGCGAACAACCTGAATCTGTTTTTCAATAGATTTGACCAACCGCCCTCCCCCCTGACTGCACAACAACCACTGCTGCCTCTAAAGAAATCAAGTCCTGCTGCCCACTCCCCACTCCACCAACACCCCCCCACTCCCAACACACAGCCCCCCATCCTGACCCTGACCAGGACCCAGGTGAGGACGGAGCTGAGGAAGATCAAGGCGAGGAAGGCGCCGGGACCGGACGGCATCAGCGCAAAGCTCCTCAAGTCCTGTGCAGACCAGCTGTGTGGGATTGTGACGTATATCTTCAACATGAGCCTGAAACTGGGGAGGGTACCACAGCTGTGGAAAACATCTTGTGTGGTACCTGTACCAAAAACTTCCCACCCCAAAGACCTGAACAGCTACAGACCGGTGGCCTTGACGTCCCACTTGATGAAGACCCTGGAGAGACTGCTCCTTGCTCACCTCCGCCCCCTGGTGGAACCAGCGATGGATCCACTCCAGTTCGCCTACCAGCATGGCATTGGGGTGGAGGATGCGGTGATCTTCCTCCTTCACCGTTCTCTGTCCCACCTGGAGAAGCCCGGGAATATGGTGAGGATCATGTTCTTTGACTTCTCCAGTGCTTTCAACACCATCCAACCGATGATCCTGAAGGACAAGCTGCTGCGCGCAGGGGTGGACCAGTACCTGTCATCATGGATCCTGGACTACCTCACGAACCGGCCTCAGTTTGTGAGAACCCGGGACTGTGTGTCCGACACGATCATCAGTAGCACGGGGGCCCCCCAGGGAACGGTGCTGGCTCCCTTCCTGTTCACTCTTTATACTGCGGACTTCTCACACAACACAACACACTGCCATCTACAGAAGTTCTCTGATGACTCTGCGATCGTTGGCCTCATCTCCAATGGAGATGAAGCTGAGTACAGAGGGCTTATCCAGGACTTCGTGGACTGGTGCCATCGGAACTGCCTCCAGATCAACGCGAGGAAAACTAAGGAGCTGGTGGTGGACTGCCGCAGGCATGGGCAGCCCCTCACAGTACCAGTAAATATACAGGGAACAGACATCGAGATGGTGACATCCTATAAGTACCTGGGTATTCATCTGAACAATAAACTAGACTGGTCACACAATACTGATGCACTCTACAAGAAGGGACAGCGCAGGCTGTTCCTGCTGAGGAGACTCAGGTCTTTTGGTGTACAAGGGGCGCTGCTGAAGTCATTCTATGACACGGTGGTGGCATCAGCCATCACTTTTGGAGTGGTCTGCTGGGGCAGTGGCATTACTGCAGCCGATAGGAAGAGACTGAACAAACTGATTAAGAAAGCTAGCTCTGTCCTGGGGCAGCGCCTTGATCCGATGGAGGAGATAGGAGAGAGAAGGACGGTGGCTAAACTGTCATCTCTGCTGGAGTCCGAGTTCCACCCTATGCAGGACATACTGAATGCACTGAGGAGCTCATTTAGCAGCAGACTACATCATCCCAGGTGCACAACCGAGAGGTTTCGTAGGTCCTTCCTACCAACGGCTGTCAGACTGTACAACCTAAGCAGGGCTGCTCGCAGAGATAGCAAAAAGACGTAACAAACTAATAGTTTTTTGAATGCAAAAGATGCAATAGACTTACACAATGGTCCCCTCCGGCATACAACTAGGAACTTACCGGTCGCTATGGAGGGTGAGAATATGTATGGGCACATAATCATACCATGTAGGATAACTAAGTAGACGGTTATGCTGTTTCATTCCATCTAGCAACAATGCTCTGCACTGTGTGTGTTTATATATTTACATATTTATTCCATCTAGCTACAATGCTCAGCACTGGGTGTGTTTATATATTTATATATCTACATATTATTCCATCTAGCTACATTGCTCCGCACTGTGTGTGTTTATATACTTGCATATTTATTCCACCTAGCTGCAATGCTCCGTACTGTGGGTGTTTATATATTTACATATTTATTCCATCTAGCTACAATGCTCTGCACTGTGTGTTCATATATTCATATATTTATTCCATCCAGCTACAATGCTCTGCACTGTGTGTCTGTGTGTGTGTGTATATATATATATTTTATAGTAATACGTACATATGTATATTAGCTGCTCTTGCTTGCTTGTTTTTTTCTTGCCTTCTGATTGTTGCTCTGAGTGTTGCTATCCCTGTGCTGTTGCAATCCTGGAATTTCCCCGTTGTGGGACTAATAAAGGCTTATCTTATCTTATCTTATCTTTATTTCACACTGTGTTTGTACTTGTATTGGTGATGTGCATATTACTAGGATCTTGATTTTGGATAATTTTAGTCAAAATTACAGATTTTTAGTCATACAGTGGAGTGGTAGCCTAGAGGTAGAGCCTCTGCTCCACAACCAGAAGGTCGGGGTTCAAGTCCCAACTGGGTCTTGCCAAAGGCTATATAAAAATGGAACTTTCTGCTGTCCACACTGTAAACCCAGACTTTGTTTTAACTTTCAGAGTGATGATTACTTATTTTTTCATGTTTTATAAAATAAAGTTGTCACTACTACAATTACATTAGCTTTCTGAATTATTCAGCTGAAATGTGCAGTGCATTGATCAAGTTAAGAAGAAATAGCTTAGAGACGCCCTTAGATAGATCGTTGGGTGAACTCCTCAGTCAGGAGGTAGCAACCACACATCCGGCTCTCAGCATAAAAGGCTGTTGCACCTGTCACTCGTTTCCCCTTGGAAATGAGCAACACAACAGGCATTTAGGGGCTACCTGGGATTCCAGTTACAGAAAAACAAGCAATGGGTGCAACAGCCTTTTATACTGATGTGTAGTTGGCCACCTTCTGATTGGGCAGTGAGTGCATCTCAGATCCATCTCAGGGTATCAAGGAGAAGGCTTCAAAGGGTAACCAATAGGGAAGACTATTAAAGGGCTACACACTGTCATAAACTCCCCCATGCACCCTTCGTTGCGCATTGTGGAGAGACGGAAGAATGAGGATTTAAATGCTGGGTTTCACCAAACACACATTTATTGACATGAAACAGTTCAAAACATAAAGACTTACAAAAAGGTTGTGATGCACACAAAATGGCTGACACCGAAGCGACTAGCGGGCAGACCACCATGTACTGTGGCCACAGGAAAATAATACTATACAATATAGGTGCGCTCGGAAGAACATTGAAGACAGCGGGTAGCTCAACAACTCAGGGGGAACGCAAACTGGGCACTGCCTAAGTGTAGCAGTTGTGCTGCAGGAAGGAAACGCTGCCAGAAGTGTAGCAGAATGCCACAGGGGAAGAAATGCCTCTGGTACAGCGTAGCAGCAAATCACACAAAAAAACGCTACAGTTTACTCACAGGTTGGAGCAGTCCCAAAAAGTCCAGCAGTCCAGGCGAGCGGAAACAATTATCCTCCTTGACGTGGCGATCACTCCGTGGAGAGCAGGAGTGACTCACTCAATGACCCAACGGCGTTTGTCTAGCAATGATCTGCTTAAATCCAAACGCCGCCGCTCACACCAATTGGGAACACCTGAGGCGCGGGAAAGATAATTACCTGGGCTGGGACAGCTGGTGGAATATGGAGAGCGAGGGGGCGTGGTAGGACCGACAGACTGTCAGTAGTGTGGGAAAAAGATCAGAGGCTGACTAACAGCTGCCGGTCGGGCAGTGGCCAACACAAAATGCACATAAACAGTGACGCCACAACCCACAGAGAGATCAGGGCCGAGCCGGGGAAAACCAAGCCGGCTTGGCTCATGACAGAGCCCCCACCTCTAAGGGGTGGATTCCCAGACACCCAGGTAACATCAAGAAGTACCCCCCCCCCCCCAACAGTCGCAACCACAACAAACAACCTGAACCCGGGTGGGCGGAACAGGAAGGAGGGAACACAATGCCCCGCCCAGGGCCCACAATTAACCCCCCAAGTCCACGGGTGTTGGGGCTCAGGAGGCTGCCCAGAGTCCCAGGCCCAGCAGAAGGTCCAGTGGACGGCGTCCGGCGGCCTGCCGGAAAACGTGGGCCACCTGGCCCGGGGAGTCCATTCTTCCGGCGGCTGGCCAATGTTGCTCAGTCACCAGGACTGGAAGGGTGAAGCAGGAGGAGGCCTGCCCACTGGAAGGCTCACTGGTGGGCGACAGGACGGGGGACAGGGGACCTTCACCACATAGAGCAGGGATAAGGGGACCACGGCGTCCTCAGAGTGGTCCATAGTGCCCTCGGCGGCCCCTGACCAGGCCGGCTCCGCTGCACCCACGATGGACTCCAGCGGGAGCCTCGCTGCACCCGTGGTGACCTCTGGCTGAGGCTCAGCTACACCCACGATGGCCCCCAACCGGGCCAACTCCGCTGCACCCACGATGGACTCCAGCGGGAGCCTAACTGCACCCACGATGGCCCCCGACCGGGCCGGCTCTGCTGCACCCACGATGGACTCCAGCAGGAGCCTAACTGCACCCATGATGGCCCCCAACTGGGCCGGCTCCACTGCACCCACGATGGACTCCAGCGAGAGCCTAGCTGCCCCCACGGTGGCCCCCAACTGGGCCGGCTCTGCAGCACCCACGGTGGCCTCCAGCTGAGGCTCTGCAGCACCCATGGTGGAACCCATGCTGGAGGGTTGCTTCCATGACAGGTCCGAGCAGGAGCGCTGCACCCACGTCGGGCTAATCCTGGGGCACAGCCCCCGCAACAGCCCAAAGCCAGCCTGCTGGACCCACGGTGGCACGGCCTGTGGAGGAGACCATACGACAACCTCAGACCTCAGGGAAGCTGGAGCCACGACGTCATCGAGCGGTGAGACCGGCTCCACGAGGACCCTTGGAGATGATTGTTCCTCCCCGGCGACCCTAGAACATAGCTCAGGAGTGGGAGAAGAAACAGGGTCGTTAGGGTCGCCGGCAACAGCGGAGCCCAGCGAGGGAAGTTCAGATGCAGCTGTGCCCTGCGTCTTACTCTCCCCATCTAGAGCCAGTCAAGATCTCTCCAACACTGTGATCAGAAAAAAACAGAGAGAATACTTGCCTGAGCTCGAGCTCCACCGCAGTCCAGGACTCCGTCGATCCTAGTGATGAATCCTTGGGCCCGGCCTCCAGGAGGACCAGGTCAGGCTCCCAGTCCACCACAAACACCTCAGCAGCTGGCAAGATGGTGTTGGCAGTCCTGTTGTCCACCTGCAGCAGCTCCAACGCTGGAGATTCCTCCGGCGAGGCTGCAGGGGGACCTCTCCGTGCTGGCTCCGGGCAGGAATCATCCGAAACCACTGGCTCCTCCACCATCTGATGTTCCTGACCTTGGGCCGACAGGTCCTCGAGGTGAATTGGAGGAGACACAGAGAGGGGAAAAAATGGGTTAGTCCACACAGCTGGAGGAGAGGCCCCAGTGGACTGCTTTTCCTGGGCCCCTCCCTCGGGAGACAGGTAAGATTCGGTGTCATTAGATGGTGAACAACAAAGAAACACTTGCCTGTCATCCTGGTCCTTATCATTCCCAGTTGCAGGCAGGAGACAGTCCTCCCTCTCAGCATCCATGGTGACGTGGGCCCCTTCATCAGCTTGTGGAGGAGCCATCTCCATGATGATGGAGGAGGGCAATGCTGGGGTGAGCTCAGCGGGCCTCACAGCAGCTAGAGGGCAGAGAGCTGCCGAAGGTGGAGGAGTTCTCCCGGTGTCTCTTTGCTGACGGATTGGTGTTGGCAGTCCTAGTCCTATGACGCTTCTCCTTGACCTGGCGGTTGACTGTGGCGAGCAGGTTCGCCCACTCCTCGTCTGTCGGTGTGGTTGCAGGGGAATGCCTCCATGCAGGCTCCTGGGCAGTATCATCCAGGGCCTCAACCTCCTCCATCGTCTGGTGGCCCGGTTCTTGGTCCAGCAGGCCCTCAGGGGGAATGGAAGGAGACACAGAGAGGGGAAGAAAACAATTATTTATTGCAGCTGGAGAAGAGAACCCAGTGGACTGCTGATACTGGGCCTCCCACTCGGGAGACAGGCAAGGTTCAGTGTTAATGAATGATTTAGGATGAAAAAATACTTGCCTGTCACCCCGGGTGATGACATCTGCAGCTGCAGAAGGCAGGCATTCACCCCTCTCCGTGCTAGCGATGGCTTTGACCCCTCCGCAGGCTATTGGAGGAGCCGTCTCCCTGATGATGGAGGTAGGCGTGGCTGGGGTGAATCCAGTGGATCTGTCAGCGGCTGAAGCAATGATGGCCGCTGGAGAAGAGGGGGGATTCTCCCGGCATCCCCCTGCAGGAAGACGCTGTCTTTTATGTGGCCGAATCAACTGTGCTGGAGCGAGTGGAGGGTCGAGCAACGCGCCACGGAGGCTGCCAGTTTGCAGGTAAGCGGGCCTCCATTCCGGCGTCGCAGGAAATGCCAGACCCGGAGAGGAGTGGTGGAGTGAGGAGACTGTGGAGAGCAAGTCAGCGTACTGCGGGTAGATCCATAGCCCAGGGTATTCTTCCAGAATCCCCACCGCTCTGTGGATGCACCACCAATTCCTCTCGGGTCCGTTGGCAGCGAGAAATTCATCCACATAGCTCTGGATGTCGACAGCTGCCAACTCCTCCTCCTCGCTCGGAGACTCCGCTGCCGCTCCCTTTCTCCGGCGGGACCGGGGCATAACGAACTCCAACACGGGTTAGTCCAAAACAAAGCAACAGTTAGTGATAAGACGAAAAATGATGTGAGGGTGAACCCACTAAATCCTTTTTCCTGGTTGGGTCATTCTGTCATAAACTCCCCCATGCGCCCTTCGTTGTGCACGGTGGAGAGAAGGAAGAATGAGGATTTAAATTATTGACATGAAACAGTTCAAAACATAAAGACTTACAAAAAGGTTGTGATGTACACAAAATGGCTGACGCCGAAGCGACTAGCGGGCAGACCACCGTGTACTGTGGCCACAGGAAAATAATACTATACAATATAGGTGCGCTCGGAAGAACAGGGAAGACAGCAGGTAGCTCAACTACTCAGGGGGAACGCAAACTGGGCACTGCCTAAGCGTAGCAGTTGTTCTCCGGGAAGGAAACGCTGCCAGAAGCGTAGCAGAATACCGCAGGGGAAGAAACGCCTCTGGTACAGCGTAGCAGCAAACCACACAAAGAATCACTACAGTTTACTCACAGGTTGGAGCAGCCCCAAAAAGTCCAGCAGTCCAAGCGAGCGGAAACAATTATCCTCCTTGACGTGGCGATCACTCCGTGGTGAGCAGGAGTGACTCACTCAATGACCCAATGGCGTTTGTCTAGCGATGAGCTGCTTAAACCCAAATGCCGCTGGTCACACCAATTGAGAACACCTGAGGCGCAGGAAAGATAATTACCTGGGCTGGGACAGCTGGTGGAATATGGAAAGTGAGGGGCCGTGGTAGGACCGACAGACTGTCGGGGAAAAAGGTCAGAGGCTGACTAACAGCTGCCGGTCAGGTAGTGGCCAACACAAAATGCACATAAACAGTGAAGCCACAACCCACAGAGAGATCAGGGTCGAGCCGGGGAAAACCAAGCTGGCTCGGCTCATGACACACACCTCCTCATATAACTGGAGTAACAGCCAGTAACTACTATTCCCTTAACATTCTAGTGGCATAACTTGTGATTTTGTTTTACTACCCAAAAGACTAAAGAGCCTACTGATATTCGGACACTGGTGCTCAGAGGGCTTCCTGTTCTTCTTGGAGACGATCCTACAGACTTCTGCAAGGCAGTTTTTGTAAGTAAGCTCTCACTTTCTCAAAGAGTTGTTTAAAGGCCCATATTGTTGAATTTTCACCATTATTTAGTTCTTATCTCTGACCTGATGAGCCTAATTTTATATTTCTGTGCTATTTGGTGGCTTTTTGGGTAATCTGTTTTATCTCTGCTGAAGTATTCCGAATTAATGCATAGCTTTCAAACATTTGATTCTACTCTGACTATGTTGTTTAACATGTTAAATTATTATCTAATAGAAATACCCCAATTATCCTAGAACTATGATGATGAGGACTCATTGTTTCACACTGACACAGGAATACTTCTTGTTGAGCATGAAGGTGCTGAGCTCCAATCTTTAGTCAATCTCAATCCAGCCTTACTGAAGATTGTCACTAAGGAAGAAGTTGTGATAGGCAGCATTGACGATCTGCCAAAAGCTATGTCCATTCTGTTTGGACTTTCACACACACTGCATCTCAACTACCCCAAATCCATGAAGAACACATTCCAGTTCATCCAGCAGGTACTTCTCCAACCAGGCAGCAGCGGCCTAAAACCGAGGTTACAAACGTTGGAAAATCAGCTAGCAACATAAAGAAGCACTCGATGAGAATCCACAGCTCATTGGTTGGGATGCATCCTGCTCTGTATTTACCATTTCACATTATTCTGCTGTCCAAATTCCATAGACTGCAACCAAAAATCTTGTTGTGGGTGCATTTCAAGATCACAAAATCATGAGAATTGTGCAATATCATGCAAGAATAACTACCACTGTATAAATGGTATTGTCATATTTCTATTGTTTGATGGCATATATTGTCATAACACCCTCAACCCTAGGTCTTGCCTGCAGGAACACCATAAACTTGGTGTCTTCCATCCTGCATAGCCACAACTCACAATCTGCATACCCATGATGTCACCATCCCACTAGTACAGGAGTGTCCAAACTACAGCCTGGGGGCTAAATGCAGCCAGTGGTCCATTTTTAATTGGCCTTCAAAAAATTAAAAAAAAAATTGACAATATGGCAAATTTTTCATTGTTTTACTCAGTTTTGTTTCTAATTTTGTTAATTTTCCTTCATTTTGTTATTAATACTGGGCATTTTTTACTAATCTTTTGCCAATTTTCTTCAGTTTTTTTTTTCTTTGCTTATTTTGCTTTTGTTTTGGGGTGTTTTTTGTCATTTTGCCACATTTTATTGCTTATTTTCATGTTTTTCTTATTTGTATTGCTAATTTTGTTCATTTTTCCTTGTGTTGTCAATTCTGGGCATCTTTGTGGGGTATTTTTGTCACATTTTTTGGCTTATTTTCTCATCTCCAATTGTTGCATTTTTTTGTTGCATTTCGCTGCCTATTTTGTTCATTTCTCTTTATTCTGTTGCTGTTTTTCTTCTGATTTTCTACCTCACCTCTAGTGAGTGGTCCCAGACCTCCAGATGTTTTTCCGTATGCAGCCAAAGTTTTGACACCTCTGCACTAGGAAGATCGTTTTGGCACATCTAATTATTCACTATCTCATGACTTTGTAGTCACCATGTTGCTGTTGTCTCATTGACCTCAGCCTTGATCTCAAGCCTTTGCAAGACTGAAAAATATAACCTAAACATCTCACATGATTTCATTCTACTTTGTAACCAGTTTTGCAAAGAAAATTTTGAACAGGTGCTTGTTTTTGTTAAGATGACAGTCTGCTCCAGATAATTGTTCTCTGTGTTCTGCACTTTAGGAGGCAGGCGACAGTCCTGCAATGCCATTCTGTGACTTCTCAACTCCCTGAATCTTTATAACAGAGGCAGTAATAGAAAAGGTAGCATGACCAACAAAGCCACAAATCCTACTTCTGTAGGAAATGTAGCAGGCTAAAAAACACTGGTTTTCCTTTAAGCTTAAAGAGGGACATGAATGTCCAGCTGCTTGTTTTCAACGAAAAATGTTGAATTTTATGTTCAAGACTTTTTGTGCTCAGTTGATGTTGATGTAGTTGACAATTCATGTCTGCCAGTGACATGAAGCTACTACATAAACTCCAACAGCTTTCGAGCTAGGACATTATCGTTTCACACAGTGTTTGTACACATATTGAAGATGTGCATATTGTATGGGGTAAAATGATTTTTTTGATATTTTCTTTAAATTTGTTCCACTCTGAATTGTGGATTGTTTGCTTAAACTTCTTCCAGATACATGGTTATTAGTTTTGTTACAGATCTTGAGTATATTGAATCTTGAATTTGTAATCAATTTTTCAGTTGTTTGTGTGCTAGCTGTGCACTATCCATAATGGCTATGGACAGGTATATACTGTACTGTATGCAGTGCTCTTGTTTTACCAAGACTTTAAAAAAAAAAAAACCTTCAAAAAAAGAAAAACATTGTAGACAAAAAGCTCAGAAAATTGCAATTTTGTCAAAAATGTTGTATCATAAGAAGTATGTAAAGTAAGATTGAATTACAAAGGTCCTTTATGCTGGAGTACTGTATAAACAATGCTCAAAATGTGCTTTAAGGTGTCTGTAAAACACTTGTATTTGCTTGTATGTTTAAATTGTGTTTTGACCTGTTCTTGTACCTGTATTTGCTCAAAATACATGGTACGTGATGAAATGTATTACTCTGAAAAGTTATTTTGTTGAAAAATTTCTTAATGTATTAGAATATAGAAAATTTTAAGGTTAAAAGTAGGTCCCATATGTGTGTATGGGAAAATGTAATTGCTGTGGAATGCATACAGATGAGCTGAGAGCGAGAGCAGAGGAGAGGAGAGAAACAGGGGTCATTTGAGGTATAAAAAGTGTGGTTTGGTAGAAAGCTTGGCATTTTGGGCCAAGGGGACTGGACTGGTCCCCCAAAGATGACTGCTAGTGAGTAACATCAAGATGGAGAAAGCAAGCTGAAGCAGTAAGTCCAGCACAGATTCATGATGCCTTCTTCCCCGAGAGTATCTCTTGGACTGTGGGGCTTATTTGTGCTTGGCTACATCAAGGAGGCTTCAGCAGTGAGGGAGGAAAAACTGGGAAATAGACAACACAGCACAAAGATGAAAGGAGCTTGAGTTCCTAGCGTCAAGAGAGAAAAACATTAGAAAATACTGGGAAGAAATGTACCAGCCTGAAGGAAACTTGGGTTTTCAGTGGATATAACAAACCCAAGTGACATGGGAAGATAAGAGAGCCCGGGCGTAGCATCCCATGTTATCAGTGAAGTAAAAATAAACTCCTGTAACAATGTAGCCAAATCATGTTGGCTTCTAGAAGTCTTGATTGAGTTATCAACATTCCACTGAGCAGTGAATCTCATTTTGGGGCAAGGAGGTGCTGACACTCCGTGAGATAACTGAGGTTATGTCAGCGACTGAAGCCTTGAAATGGTGGCTGGCTGATCAGCTGGGAAAACAGACCTTGGCAGACATGAAACACAGTGATGGCCAGGCTTGGTTTTGCTTTTCTCATCACAATCTATTTTTTTTTCACTCAGTTTCAGCTCACATGGTAAGGCAAATTCAAGTTATCTTACAGGTTTAGTTTTATTTCATAAAATTAGTTATTGTGTGATCTACTTCTTCTGAAGCTTCTACTGAAGCTGAAACCCTTTTGAAATCCTTTAATGCATTTATGTCCTGCATTTAAAGTAAAAGTTGTGATTATTCCCTGTAAAGTCCCTTCATGTTATAAAATCTACGTTGTGTGTACCTAACACCTGAAAATAGCCTTGATCTTTAACCTTGGTTTTAGAAATAAAACATTCCCTGGGGTCCACTGTCTGGACCACTGAATCATACCCAGCTATTTAGCAAGTGAGATTGAATGGAGCTGTGGAAGGAGTAACTCCCTTTTTGCTTGGTAAGGAGTCATTCTGTCAGTCAAAAGGTGAGTGGAAGATGGGGATGTAATGTAATACTGGAGGACTCTGTCACTATCTATGATAAGCAGAGTGAAGGCCATTAAGATGGTATTGTTACCAAACTTTCTATATCTCTTTCAAAATCTGTCAATATTGATTCCTGCTGAATTTTTTAAAGGTGCACTGTGTAACATTTCTGGCGGCATCTAGTGGTGAGGTTATATATCGCAACAAACTGAAAATCTATTCCTCACCCCACCCCTTCAGAACACAAGTGGCTCTCAATGGAGGCCGACACATGTCAAAACCTTTACAATTCCCAAATGCATTTTTGCTAAGATGATATCTGCAAGCGACTTTACCAATATCTCAACTGGTAAGAGAGAAATTTAGGAAATGTACACTACCGTTCAAAAGTTTGGGGTCACCTCAGACAATTTTGTGTTTTCCATGAAAAGTCATAATTTTATTTACCACCATGAGTTGTAAAATGAATAGAGAATATAGTCAAGACATTGACAAGATTAGAAATAATGATTTGTATTTGAAATAATTTTTTCCTTCAAACTTTGCTTTCATCAAAGAATCCTCCATTTGCAGCAATTACAGCATTGCAGACCTAACATGATTGCACAAGGGTTTTCTAATCATCCATTAGCCTTCTGACGCAATGAGCAAACACATTGTACCATTAGAACACTGGAGTGATAGTTGCTGGAAATGGGCCTCTATACACCTATGTAGATATTGCACCAAAAACCAGACATTTGCAGTTAGAATAGTCATTTACCACATTAGCAATGTATAGAGTGTATTTCTGATTAGTTTAAAGTTATCTTCATTGAAAAAAGTGCTTTTCTTTCAAAAATAAGGAAATTTCTAAGTGATCCCAAACTTTTGAACGGTAGCGTATGTAAGGATCTTCAGGTTGGGAAACAAGGAGGACCTGAAGTCCATACAGAGGGAGCAAAGAGGGAAGAGCAGAGAGGGGAAGGACAGCTACAGGAAGAAGGTGGAGGACAAGCTGCAACAGAGTCACATAAGCTGTGTCTGGAGAATCCTCAAAACCATCTCCGGGCACCAGAATACCTCCTCCAAGGCCACGGGGGGTAGGGAGTGGATGAACAACCTCACCCTGTATTTTTAACAGCTTTGACGAACCACCCTCTTCTCCACCTGCCCACCAACCACTGCTGCCTCCACCTTCATCTAGTCCACGGACCCCCCATCCCCACATATATCCCCCGCTGTTTTCCCCCCACAGACCCAACACCACCCCCAGCACACAGCCCCCTTGTCCCAACCTGAGCCTCACTAAGACCCAGGTGAGAGCTGAGCTGAGGAAGATGAAGGTGAGGAAAGTTGCAGGTTTGGACGGCATCAGTTCGAGGTTCCTCAAGTCCTGTGCAGACCAGCTGTGTGGGATTGTGGAACACATTTTCAGCCTGAGTCTGAAACTGGGGAGAGTACCACATCTCTGGATAACATTATGTGTGGTACCCGTAGGACCTGAACAGCTATAGACCAATGGCCCTCACATCACACCTAATAAAGACCCTGGAGAGGCTGCTCCTCACCCACCTCTGCCCCCTGGTGGGACCAGCAATGGATCCACTTCAGTCTGCCTACCAGCATGGCATCAGTGTGGAGGATGCAGTGATCTTCCTCCTACCTCGTTTCCTGTCCCACCTGGAGAAGCCTGGGAGCATCGTGAGGTTCTTTGCTTTCTCCAGTGCTTTCAACACCAACCAACCAGTGATCCTGAGGGACAAGCTACTGTGCACAGGGGTGGACCAGCACCTGTCATCATGGATCCTGGACTACCTCACAGACCGACTAGGACAAAAACAATTATTACTGAGGGTGGCAACAACACTGTGATTCAAATGTGAAATAGACTGGCTGGGTGCATATTCATATTCTGCAGGGTAACTTAACAAACCGTAATGCTGTTTATTCTATCTAGCTGCAATGCTCCTACCCTGCGTATATATCTGTGTACATAGTATGTATACCTGTATTCATCTACTGATTTGGCTAAACAGTTCTTATTATCTTATTTACTACTGCTCTGAGTGCTGCTATCCCTTTACTGCTGTAATCCAGGAATTTCCCCATTGTGGAACTAATAAAGGCTTATCTTATCTTAATGTGCAAAAAACAGACAATGCCAGTCAATAAATGTTCAGCAGTTGGGTAGTGTTATTGTAAACGTTAGCTAAATAGTTTCTTTTACAAATACAAGCTATTTAGCAAAGTAACCATTTATAACTATTTCATGCTGATACAAGACTGGCAGGATACTTTTTTTTCTCTGTTTGCAGATTTATCTGTTAATAAAACAGATAATTGACAGAGAGGGAGAGAGGGAGAGAAACAGGGAGAAGAAGTGGAAGAGGGAGAGGGAGAGCCAAAGGTAGACAGTGTCAGGTGAGCCCCTTAGGGGTGAAATTCACACCCAAACTCAAGACTCAGGTTTGCGAGATTTAATCAAAAAACACTGTTAGAATAATTTTGAGCTTTAATTATTCAAAGTCAAATAATCAGGCAGAAAGTTGGAATTATGTACATTTATTATAAAAATAGATATCCAGTATCACCTCAGTGGCCATTTTGTGGGAGAGATTACAAAGTATGACATTCAGGCACACCTAGAATCTCCAAAGAATTATTTTTTTTAGGTCTGATATATATATATAGGTAGGAGAAAGAAGAGGGAGGATGAGGATAAGGGAAGGGACAGAACGGGACAGTCCTGATAATCATAGCTTATCCGGGGAAACGTCACAGACACTCTGGAGACATGAGGTCATGGAGACATGCACATGAGGTCCATAAAACTAACAGAATGTCTACAGTATATACCTAATCTCTACCACTGATCTATACAGGCTGAGGAATTCCTGTGCATTCCTGTGACCCAAAACAAGTCATTTCAAAGAGATGAAGAGTAGCTTAGATCATTCCTTATGCATGTACTGATCCTGTACTGAATTCTCTGAAGGCCAATAATTGCTCACAGAAATATACCAAGAATATATGAACTTATCCTATATGGTATGCACATATAAACATTAAACATGGCATATGAAAGACATGATATTTCTCAAATATAATAATAAGATAAGATAAGCCTTTATTAGTCCCACAACGGGGAAATTCCAGGAATGCAACAGCACAGGGATAGCAACACTCAGAGCAACAATCAGAAGGCAAGAAAAAAAAGCAAGCAAGCAAGAGCAGCTAATATACATATGTACATATTACTATAAATATATATATATATATATATACTGTATATACACACAGACACACAGTGCAGAGCATTGTAGCTGGATGGGATAAATGTATGAGTATATAAACACACAGTGCGGAGCATTGTAGCTAGATGGAATAAATATGTAGATATATAAAACACCCACGGTACGGAGCATTGCAGCTAGGTGGAATAAATATGTAAATATATAAACACACACAGTGCGGAGCAATGTAGCTAGATGGAATAATATGTAGATATATAAACACACAGTGCGGAGCATTGTAGCTAGATGGAATGAATATATAGATATATAAATATAAACATAAACATAAACACACACAGTGCAGAGCATTGTAGCTAGATGGAATGAATATGTAGATATATAAATATAAACATAAACATAAACACACACAGTGCAGAACATTGTTGCTAGATGGGATGAAACAGCAAACAGCATTATTAATACCAATAATAATGTAGATAAAATGGAATTTTTCTATCAAACACAAAATAATCCACACTTGAGAAGCACGGCAAACAACTTACTGGAATGGGCAGGACTAAAAGACCGGAGCGTGTGGTCCACGCCAGCATGACTTAGAAGGATGTCTTCCCGAAGTACAGGGCAGCGTCCCAGTATTCGATTGTAAAATGCACATATAATTGTAGAATGTGTTTTGACTGAATTGAATTCTTTTGTGAGATAATTGTTAATATTAATTATGTTAATTGGGTGAGGCAATTAATTAATCTTGGAACCACTTGCCTTTGCCAGCATGCTTCCTGGTGGTATCCGGGCAAAAGCCTCCTCAGGGGTTTGAGGGCCTTTAAAGGATACCAGCAGGAGGTAGTATAGGATGGTGGAGTAAAGGAGGTATTTAATATACAAACAGGGGTTTAAATTATTTATTGTATTATTTATGGGTGTATTTGTGGGTATTTGTGGGTGTTTATATATTTACATATTTATTCCATCTAGCTACAATGCTCTGCACTGTGTGTTCATATATTCATATATTTATTCCATCCAGCTACAATGCTCTGCACTGTGTGTCTGTGTGTGTGTGTATATATATATATTTATAGTAATACGTACATATGTTTATTAGCTGCTCTTGCTTGCTTGTTTTTTTTCTTGCCTTCTGATTGTTGCTCTGAGTGTTGCTATCCCTGTGCTGTTGCAATCCTGGAATTTCCCCGTTGTGGGACTAATAAAGGCTTATCTTATCTTATCTTATCTTATGGTGTATTTATGGCGTTTATTCCGTAAATATTGTGGGGAAATTATTTATGTATTTATGTCCTTTTTAGATATTATTGGGTATATGTGGGCAGATGAGATGTTCATTGTCTTACGTGGGATTATGGTATGTGCCAATTGGGTTAATTATCTCACTGAGTGTATTAACAGGTGTTTTCATTTGGTTTGTGCAGGGTGTTGGATGTGCGTTGGAGTTATTGCCCGTGAATATTATTGGAATAAACAGAAACTGCTGGTTGCAAACTTTGGAAGCCTCCGCTCTTTCTCAAATGCCTTGACCGCTCAGCTATCATTTGTGACAGTGACTCAGCCCTCCGAGACACAGTCGCCTGGGACCCCTCTGCCTGTCCATGGTCCTCGTCCTGCTCAATGCCGAATCAGATGACCTGGTCTGCGGTGTTGGTCCGGGGCAGGAAAAGGGCCTCAGACGCATCAACCACCAGCCCTCCTCTGCCTGTCTCTAGCCGCTATGAGGCTCTGGCAATGGCTGATAATCTACCTTCCACCGATGCTCCAGTTTCACTGGTTCCAGTTCGCCCAGGCTCCGCTCGACGAGCAGCCCCTGCTGACACCGCACTCGTCCCTACGCTGGAAGACCCGGAGGCCTTTCCTCTGCTGAGGACTGACAGTAGTGGGGTGGCTGGCATGGCCCCAGTCAAGCCACAGCGGCTCCGGCTCCGTTCTCGAGAGTCCTGCGCCCAGTGTATGATCCTGAGGGAGGCTATTTGCTGGCACTCCGGGAGGCCACACTGCACGGAGCAGTCAGGGAATCCCTCCTCCGGTTCTTCGCTGCCCTGCTTGTCGGTTGGTGAGATAAGGGGCATCACTTGCCCCAACGACGCGACCCCCACTCTGCCGCCACCTCACTGTACTGGCTCTCGCCGAGGGACCCTACAACCGCCAACATCCGCCCACTTTTTCCTCCAACCACGATGATTGTCGGTGACTCCATCATCAGGCACATCAGGTATTTTAACTATCACTCACTGTTTCCCAGGAGCTACTGTCCCTGACCTGTTAGAAAAGCTCCCGGATCTGCAGTCACAACCTCCTTCCATCACACGGATAATTTTTCATGTAGGGACTAACGACACCACCCGCAGACAGCCTGAAATCACTAAAAATGACTTCTGCAATCTTTTAAATATTTTATCAAACAGCGGAAAGTCTGTTTTTATTTCTGGCCCCATTCCCACACTGCACCGTGGATCAGACCGTTTTAGTCGTGTTCTTGCCCTCTCAACTTGGCTCAAGTCCGCCTGCAGCAGCAACATTAATTTTATTGACAATTTTAACTTGTTTTGGGGCCGCCATGATCTCTATAAATCTGACGGCATACATTTAAATGCATCAGGTAGCCGGCTTTTAGCAGCAAACCTGATGCATATCATTCAAACCAAAACACACAACTGACTGTTTACATCCCGTGACCCCTCCCCTCCAGATCCACTCACATCTCTGACCCCCAGTAAGACTATCCAGCACCAGTCCCATTTCTGTCAGCCTCCACTATCTGGTCTGGAAATTAATTCACTACCCACCATCCCCATTAGGACATTGATCACGGGCAGACCTCCATCCATGAAACATACAGTTCACAAGAACTCACGCCTATGCTGCCTACGTTCTGTGGATCAGTCTCCAAACAATAATCCACAGAAAACAAATTACCCACCCATAAATAACTCACCACCTACCCTAAATATGTCTCTTTTAAATTTATGGTCACTCGCTAACAAGACTTTTATCATCAGTGACCTGATTTTTGTCACGAATCTGGGTTTGGCTGTTCCAAACCCAGTTCTGACTCATTGTTACGTTTTGCCCTATTTTCTTTCTGGTGCGTCAGAGAGCTGTTTGGTTCCTTTGCTCTCTGACACCTTGGGCACGCCTCCCCCCTCTTGTCAGTGCCATCAGCTGTTTCACATTATGGATATTCCCACACACACACACACACACACACACACACACACACACACACACTCTCTCCATTCACTCCCATTCACATGCTCATACACGGACTCTTACACACCGGGTCCAGTCATGTTCAGCCCACTCTTCCTCGCAAGGGCAATCTCTTCCCTCATTAGCTCAGAAGCATTTATTCGCTGCACTTGTGGAAAGAGATTGTTGGCGCATTCACCTCCATATGTGGCAGCGAGTTCTCCACGTATGAGTTTTTTCACTACAGTCATGTCATTCAGCCAGTCATTTAAAGTTTGGTAAATGCCTTGGTGTTACGGCTGACCCTGCTACTCTCCTTCATCCACCAGACTGTACAGATTAGTGCCGGATCACTCCAGCTCTGTAAGTTATATTTGCCTTTCTTCCTGTGCCGACAGCTGCCCTGCGGCAATAGGCATTCCCATCGCCGAGCTGGTGAGCATCCGGTAGATGCCCTGTATGTCTGGTGGCCTAATCTCACCTGTGCAACTTCCTGTATTTGTGTGGTCAAGCTGAACTGGTTATTTTTGTGGTTTAAGTTAATAGATGGCACTTTTTACTCTCACAATTGGGACTTTCATTCTCTCCCTCATGTGCCATTATACGGCACATGAGGAATTGTGACAATTTTAGGTAATAAGATTGACTGTCTATTGTTAACAGAGACGTGGCTTGGCACGGATGCACCAGCGGTTGTCACTGAGGCCTCCCCACCAAATTTTAGTTCAGTTTTTTCCATAAGAAAGGGCAGGAAGGGTGGGGGTACTGCATCAATTTTTTTCTTCCTTACTTGCAGTAAAGCAAATTTTACTTGATCAATATACCACATTTGAGCACAATGCTTTTGTGTTTAGTAGCCTCGCAATTTTATGCGTCACAGTTTACAGACCACCCAAATACTGCCCTGTTTTTATTAATGAGTTCTCTGAGTTTTTATCAATTATCCACTCCTTAAATAATTTTGTTCTCATTTCTGGTGATTTTAACCTTCACATTGATAAGCAGGGTGACCATATGTCAGAAGATTTTAATGACCTGCTCATGTCCATGAATTTTACTCAACATGTCATGCAGCCAGCTCACAACAGGCGACACACTCTGGATCTTGTCATTAGCCATCGCCTGCCCACGAATGTGTCCTCTGTTGTTGACTTGGCTGTATCTGACCATTACTGTGTGTTTTTTAACATCACTGGTTTTATGCAATGGGAGACCTCGTTGTGAACTGTGAGGAAGCACCATCAGACACCTGAAGTGGCTGCTGATTTTATCAAACTCTTACGCAACACTCCCAATATGTCAATATGAAGCTATTTTCAACTCAGTTAAGAATGTCTCAATGAAGGATTCTGTTATGCATGATGTTCGCCTGTATAATGACATGTCTGATACCTCCGACATTTCTGCTGTTACTCCTGTTGAAGTTGCTTCACTGATCAAAGTTCTCAAGAAAGGCAAATCAGCTGGCCCTGATTGTCTCACCAGTGAATGCCTCATCAATGCTGATTTCAATTTGTGTATTCTGTTGTCATTGTGTTTTAACTGTATGTTTGTTCATGGTTACATGCCAGATATGTTGATGGCCTCTGTTATTATTCCCTTGGTGAAAAACAAGTGTGCCAGTCTGTCTGATATGAACAACTACAGACCTATAGCGATTGCAAATGTTATATCTAAATTGTTAGAGGGTTTAATTCTGAACAGAATTGAGGATTATCTGTGGACAAACGACAATCAGTTTTGTTTCAAGTCAGCTCTTTCAACTGACAAGGCTGTTTACCTACTCCATGAATTTGTTGACTATTTCAGAAGCCAATCCACTAGTGTCTATGCTACGTTTTTAGATGCTAGCAAAGCTTTTGATAGGATTAACCACTGGTGTTTGTTTAGAAAACTGATCGATCAAGGTATTCCTATTTACATTGTTAGCACCCAGTTATACTGGTACAGAAAGCAGTCTATGGTTGTTAGGTGGGGCAATGTTACCCCATCCAAATTTCATGTGACCAGCGGTGTTAAACAAGGTGGTATACTGTCACCCTTGTTGTTTAATGTCTATGTTGATGATCTCAGTGTACTGTTGAACAATACTAATGTGGGCGGCTCCATTAATGGTGCACTGTTAAATCACATTTTCTATGCTGATGATCTCTGTTTGTTAAGTTTGTCTACTGCAGCGATGCAACATCTTCTCTCAGAATGTGAAAAATTTGGTGAAAAAAATGACATCTTGTTCAACTGTACTAAATCTATGTGTATGGCTTTCAAACCGAAGGGTGTCAATACTTCAAATCCTGTTATGCCACTTTGTGGTAATAGCTTGAACTTTGTTGAAAAAGTCAAATACCTAGGTGTGTGGATTGAATCTGATAAGACCAATGTTGATTGTAACAGGCAACTCAGGAAACTCTATGCTCAAACAAATTTACTGTTGCAAAATTTCCATAGATGTTCTCCTGATGTTAAATGTATGCTGTTTAAGACCTTCTGTACCTCAATGTATTGCTCGCCTTTATGGTTTAATAGCAATGTTGCTGTTAGGAACAAAATCCGCATTGCATATAATAACTCCCTAAGAAGGTTGTTAGATATACCACGAAGGTCGAGTGCAAGCAAGATATTTGTGTCCTTGAACATTCCGTCTTTTGGCGAGTTGATACGAAAGAATGTTTACAGTTTTATGAGAAGGTTGCTGGCATGTGACAATCATCTTATATCAGCAATTGTCAACTCGTCACTCACACTTCACTCCAGCATTTGGAAGTGGTGGCATTCTATTTTATACTGAGTTCAATATTGTATGTTATTGTTGTTACAAGAGCGCCGAGTGACTGCTGATCTGTATATACTTTTATTTATTTATTTATTTTCTACTCGTTTTACTTCTGCATTTAATATGAACCCTGAGTTTGAAATAAACGTTTGAATTTGAATTTGAATTTGAATTTGAATTTGAATTGACGGAGTTGCCCCAATAATCACAAGGACAGTTAGGAATAAACCAAAGCCTCCATGGAGAAATAACCAAATCCAAAAACTGAAAAGAGAGTGCAGGATGGCTGAGAGGAAATGGAGGGGAAAAAATTAACTATCAATTACCAAGTACTACAGAATAAATTAAAAATATACAATAATGCAGTCAAGATATCGAGAACTGAGTATTTTTCCAACATAATCTCAACCCATAATAATAACCCTAAAGTCCTTTTTGCAACCATTGATCAATTAATCAACCCAGATTTTAATAAAAACACAAACCTGCCATCAGATTCTCTCTGTGAGAGTTTTGCAGACGACTTCAGGTGCAAGGTTGATTCTATTAGATCCAACATTTTATCTGACCAGAAGACTGCTTTTAATGGAATCTTGGACTCACCTTTAGTTGAGGAAATGTTTTTACCTGGTTGATGCTAAGATGCAAGGTAGAGTTTTCTCCCAGGTAAACTTGACCTCCTGCCTTTTAAATCTGATTCCCAAATCACTTTTTAAAACATTTTATGGATTCTTTGAAGATGAGATTTTAAACATTGTAAATTGCTCTCTTCAGACTGGTGTTTTCCCCGCTGCCTTTAAAACGCCTGTGGTGAAGCCCCTTTTGAAGAAGAGTAATTTAGATCCTGATATCCTCAGTAACTATCGACCTTTATCCAACATACCGTTTTTAAGTAAAGTTTTAGAAAAAATTGTTTTTATCCAGTTAAACAATTTTCTATGGACCACAACATTCTTGAGAGATTTCAGTCTGGTTTTAGGACAAACCACAGTACCGAGACAGCCCTTTTAAAAATCGTTAATGATATCAGGTGTAACATGGACTCCCACAAACGGTCAGTCCTGGTGCTGCTGGATCTCAGTGCTGCCTTTGATAAAGTAAATCACCACATTTTATTACACAGCCTCAAACACCTGGTGGGCCTCTCAGGAACTGTTCTCAAATAGTTTCATTCCTATCTCACAGATCGCCACTATTTTGTAAGTATGGATACGTTCTTTGGCAATCCATGAAATCAAGTGTGGGGTACCCCAAGGTTCAATTTTAGGGCCAATATTTTTTAATCTTTAATTGTTTCCACTTGGAGATGTTATCAGGAGACATGACATCAATTTTCATAGCTATGCTGATGATACTCAGCTGTACACTGCCACGTCTCCTGATGACACAAAACCAATCAATGCCCTTTCGAACTGTGTTTTAGATATAAAGTTATGGATGGCAGAGAACTTCCTACAGCTCATCCAGGGCAAAACAGAAGTTTTAATCATTGGTCCTGAAGACAAGAGAGAGAAACTTCTGCCAAAATTGCTAGGTCTAAAACCTACACATTGTGTCAAGAACCTGCGCGTTCTTTTAGACTCTGACTTTAATTTTATTTCACACATTAAAAATGTAACAAATATCAGATTTTGCCATCTTTGGACTATAGCCAGAGTCCACCCTTTTCTCTCTCTTGCTAGCACGGAGGTCTTGATGCATGCTTTTATTACTAGTCGTATAGACTATTGTAATGCCCTGCTTTCTGGTCTTCCTCAAAAAAGAATATCACATCTCCAACTGCTCCAAAATTCAGAAGCACGAGTGTTAACGAGGACCAAGGGGCGGGTGCAAATTACACCAATTTTAGAATCACTGCATTGGCTCCCAGTGCATTTTAGGATTGATTTTAAGGTTCTCTTAGCAGTTTTTAAATGCCTCAGTGGTCTTGGGCCTTCTTACCTATCTGAGCTGCTCTTATGAGCCCTCGAGAATCCTGAGGTCCTCTGGTACTGGCCTTATAATGGTTCCCAAAGTCAAGACCAAGACCTTTGGTGAAGTTTCCTTTCACTATTATGGTCCTCGTCTGTGGAACAGCCTGCCAGAGAGCCTCAGGGCCGCAGAGTCAATAGATGTTTTTAAGAACAGGCTCAAGACCCACCTTTTTAATTTGGCTTTTAATAAACCTGTTTAACTATTACTGAAGAAGTCATTTATGTTCCATTGTTTTATCTTCTTTTTGGCACCATTTGTTCTTAGATTTTCTCATCTTAATGACGTCACAGTGGCCCTCGCGAGCCACCATAAGACGCCAGCAGTCACCAGTGAGTTGCAATGATGTTTTATTGAGGGGTTAGGAACAGAGGAAAATACACACAACGAGGGTAGGATAATCACAGGGTAACTTACAAACAGATGACGAATGAACAGCGTCTGAGCCGGGGAACGCCCGAAGTGCCAGACGATGTGACGTTCTGTCGGGAAGTATAACCGAAGTATAACAGAGACTGCTGCATCAGGGTGCATTCAGCATCTGCTTTTAACACCAGTCACTAATGACCCCAAATGCAGCGCAGCTGTTGACTTTGACAGCAGGGAGCTCCACTGGGCACTGTCACAATAAGAGCCCGGGGAGCTAGAAGGGACGCACTGCTGTCAAAGCCTGGAAAAGATAATGTATGACCCAAGCGCGGATGAGACCAGCACTCGGGTCATGACAATACCTCCCCCTCGAGGCCGGTCTCCTGAACGGCCAAACAACACCCAAGCCCCCCCATACACACACACACACACACACACCCCCCTAGGGTGGGCGGATGGGTCGCTGGCAGGAGGGAGAGAGGAAAAAAACAAAATGATGACAGGGGACCAACAAAGCCATTACAGAGTATGGTGGAGAGAAAAAAAACCCCACAATACTCCATAACGTGTGGGTAACACAAGGACAGAACCCAACAGGCAATACATATAACAGTTTCAAACAGTAAATGGACATTAGATAGAGGGGAGGAAAAAAAACACAAATCACCGGCTAAGGGAAAAGGTGAGATACAAAATTACAGATACCAGGCCCCCCCGCACATCCCAAAAGTTTACAGACATGATAATGATGGAAAAAAACCCGGGATGACGGCAGTCCTGGCTCTGAGGCATGGAGGCCGATAGTTTGGGCGGCCTACCCCAGTCCCATGCCCGGAAACAATGAATTTCAGGCGGCCGGACCAGGTCACCAAACAGGTAGTCCAGTGGGTCAGGTGGCCGGCCCAGAGAGCCAAATGGGAGCGGCAGTCCTTCAGACAGCCTACCCCAGTCCCATGCCCAGAAACAATGAATTTCAGGCGGCCGGACCAGGTCGCCAAACAGGTAGTCCAGTGGGTCGGGTGGCTGGCCCAGAGAGCCAAATGGGCGCGTCAGTCCTTCGGGTGGCCGACCCGCATCGCTTGACCACCAGGACCGTAGGGGGGAAGTAGAAGGC
Source organism: Pholidichthys leucotaenia (assembly GCA_020510985.1). Lineage (NCBI taxonomy): Eukaryota > Metazoa > Chordata > Actinopteri > Cichliformes > Pholidichthyidae > Pholidichthys > Pholidichthys leucotaenia. The sequence continues at coordinate 481,768,235 of CM035837.1, forward strand.
GGCCTCCCTGGAGAAGGGGAAGACGAGGGAGAACTGGGCGGAGCATTCGGAACCCCAACGGCCCCAGGTGGAGATGGGTTGTGCTCCTCTGGAGGAGGGTGACGGTGATGGTGAAGATGAAGGAGATGAGCCCGTCCAGTATCCGGCGGCAGGGGATCTGCAGCTCCCTCACCGACCTTTAATTCTGATGGTGCTGCACCCTTGTCGGACCCCGATTGGGTCACGGTTGCACCTGCAATGGACCCCGATTGGGTCACGGTTGCACCCGTGATGGACCCCGACTGGGTCACGGCTGCACCCGTGTCGGACCCCGACTAGGTTGGCGCCACACCAGTACTGACCTCAACCCCGAATCCGGAACCTCTGGCACAGCGGGCGAAATCAGGTCTGCGCCGGCAACCCTGGCAGAAGGCTCGGGAGAGAGAGAAGAACCCGGATCAGGATCACCGGCTGCGCCAGAACCCGGCGAGATAAGCTCAGATGCAGCGGGCGGCTGCACCGGGCTCGTCTCCCCAAGAGACAGGCAAAAATGCTCTAGGACAGAAAGGAGAAAGACAATACAGAGCACTTGCCTGATCTTGGGTTCTGATGCCATCCAGGACTGCGAAGATCCGGGCTCAGATGGCAGGAGGTCGTCATCAGGCTCCCACTCAGCTACGTCAGGCTCCGCAGCTGGCATGATGGTGTCTGTAGCCTCTAGATCCTCCGGCACCGAAGCCCACGCCGACAGCCCGCACGGCATGGTGGCAGGGGACCTTCAACCCGCTGGACCGGACCGCTCGTCTGTGGAGACCCAGGGAAGCTTCCTCGTCGGCGCAGGTTCCACGCTGCAGTCCGCCCTCCTCCTCCGCCCACGAGGTGGCTGCAGGACTGGAACCAGGCTCTTCAGAACCGCAGGCCCCCTCCTCATCCGGCGACGTTGGCCTGGCGTCGAGGACCACTCAGTGGAGGGAGACACAGAGGATGCGGGATTAATCATTAAAGCCACAGCAGGTGGTGGGAGCTCGGGGGGCTGCAAACCCCGAACTCCACCCCCAGCAGTCTGACAAGGCAAATCACAATAATGAGAATATGGAAGAGTTTGGACTTGCCTGTCTCCTGGAGGCTGGATGGTGCCTGCTGCGGCGGACGTTGCTCCTCCCTTCCCCCGCCGGACGGTGACAGAGGGCCCCCTGGGAGGACGACGGGGAGCTGCTCGAGAAGGTCCCAGGACGGGACTCACCGAAACGGGGCTCCCGAGACACACAGCAGCTGGGATAGGCGACGAGGAGGAGGGGGCGACAGCCGAGATGAGCCGGGCACGGAGCGCTGACGGGACAGCAGGAGAAGATGGCCAGGGAGATGCGGCTGCGGGGATTCCCCTCTGATGAGGCCCAGGAGTGACAGCTGTGTGGGGGATTGAGCCCTTGCGGCGACCCGGAACTGGATCCGGACGGGATTCAAGCCGAGGTTGACAGCCAGTGTGACGATGGTTTCTTGCAGGGGGCGAGGCGAAGGTGAGATCCGGGAATCGTCGCTCCTGTGCAGAAACAGAGGCGAGCAGGTCGGTGAACTCAGGGAACTCACGCAACTCTGGGTTCTTCTCCACCAGTCTAACTGCCGCCGCCACATGCTTCATAATTAACGATGGATGCACAGCGGAGCAAGCAGCAGCCACTCGGTCCCAGATCCTGATTGCTGTCAGCTGCAGCTCCTCTGGGGGAATCCCGAGTGACGACATGCTTGACGGGGAAAGACCTCCGGGTGGTGCGAACTCCCGGGCAGGAGTGGAGGCAGGAGCGGGATCCCGAAGCGAGGGGCGACGTCTCCTCCTCTTCGGCTTCCTGCTGGGATTTCCCTCTAGCCCACAGAGTATCTCGTGCTGTGCAGCGATGTCATCTTTCCTCGCGCTTACCTCAGGGTGGTTGGCGAAGCAGTGGAGATGATTGAGGATATCCTCAGCTTGGTCCAGATACCGGGGCACGTCGCTGTTGAAGTCGAGGAGGGAGGCGGCGATGAGGATTTCGTCCACCCACTCGAGGGCATCTGCGAGAACATCGCCCTGACTCTGAGTGCGGGACCTCCGCGACTGCATGGTTCAGCACGGTACCCAGACAGGTAGGAACAACAGTCCAATTATGCTAACTCACGGTGAATGTTGTCTCGGTGCGACGCCTCTCTCTAGGCGTTCTGGCGGCTGTCTACTGTCACGGCGGCCCTTGCGAGCCACCATAAGATGCCAGCAGTCACCGGTGAGTTGCAATGATGTTTTATTGAGGGGTTAGGAACAGAGGAAAATACACACGACAATGAGGGTGGGAAAATCACAGGGTAACTTACAAACAGATAATGTATGACCCGAGTGCGGATGAGACCGACAATTGATGTGTTTAGTTCAGGGTTTTTTTTTTAAAGTATGGGTTTTTTAGTTCCTGTTTTTATGTGTTCTTAGTTCTTTTTGTACCTTTTTAAATTTTGGCTTTTAACAAACCGTTTAACTGTTATTGAAGTAGTCATTTATGTTCCATTGTTTTTACATTCTTCTTAGCTCCACTTGCTTTTAGATTTTCTTATTTTGATGTGTTCTTAGCTCACTTTCTACGTATGGGTCTTTAGTTCCCTTTGCTCTTTGTGTTCTTAGTTTTATTTTGTATTTATGTGTTTTAGCTCCAGTGTTTCCTCAGGATGGTTGCACCTTCACGTGGTGCCTCGGTGCCGAGCAATATCTCATTATTTTATATAAGTATAGGAGAAGTAGGGGGTGATGTATGTGTCTGTATGTGTTGTGTTTGTGGGTATGTTTATGGGAGGGTTGGAAGGGGTGGGGCTGTATCATGTAAATTATGTAATTAAATGTGTCTATTGTTTTTATCAATATAAAGCACTTTGCACAGCATCTAATGTTTTAAAAGTGCTACACAAATAAAGTTTGATTGATTGATTGATATTATTATTATTATTATTATTATTACTACTACTAAGGCAAAGACCTTGTGCTCCTGGCCCCACCTCACCAACAATAACAGAAAGAGGCTATTATTATTATTATTATTATTATTATTATTATTATTATTATTATTATTATTACTAAGGTAAAGGCCTCGTGCTCCAGGCCCCATCGCACCAACAATAACAGAAAGAGACTATTATCTATGTAATTATTATTATTATTATTATTATTATTATTATTATTATTATTATTATTATTAAGGTAAGGGCCTTGGACACCAGGCCACAACCCTCAATTATCCATGTACGAATCCTCTTTTCATCCAAATTCATCTTATTCTGAAAGGAAGTAAAACTGGGGAAATAAAATAAGGGTCCGATCAATGCATTTAGAAACAAAATGATAAAAAGAATACCAACTACTCACACAAAATGCTCATGAAAAAAACCTTGCACACCAGCACTTTCTGCTTCTCTGTTGTCATGACATAATACTTAACGCTTGTCTCCCTCTGCTTCTATTTTTCTCCATCATTCTTTCTGCGTCTTCTCCGTTTTACTTTCTGTATGTCCATGTAACTAAGCAGCAGTGCATCTTGTTATTCCTTCTCAGTTGTTGCATATAAGAGTCCATGCATTTAGGCCAAATCCTCTGGTGAGATCGTGGTAACTTCACACAGGGGCCCAGGACTGTGAGTCCAGGGCACAACTGGGAATTTGCCTCCACTACTGTGCTGAGCAAACTTGGTCTTATTTCATGAATACTGTTAGCTGTTCCAACCTCGTTTGCACCCTACTGGTGAACACATCACTGGCTCATCTGCTTCATCCAAATTATCCATATTTGACATAAAATACAACACAATTGTGAAAACAAACTGGCAGGGAAATTGCTCACTGCAAACAGGGAAATCAGTCAGAGCGAGCAGACTGGGGGGTAGTCAAGATGAGTCGCGTGACCCAAATACCAAGCGTTGATTATCCGCGTGGAGTTATCTGGTTTTGCAACAAAACGCTCCCTGCATTTGTCGGCTTTTGAAAAAAAAACATGAATTTGTAGTGTCTATAAAAAAGGACATATCGACTTTTGAGACAAAATGATTTCAACCTCTATAGGTAGGTAATGTTAACAGCTGCTTGATGTAAAGAGTGAAATTTTCATGGAAATGGTGTTTATCGGCTTTTGCAAACAAACTCTTCATATCTATTTTCATCTATTTGCATATAATTGCATATTCAAATGGAGGTGTGCCAATGGAGGAGTCTGGTATTTCCTCACGTGCGTTCAATTTCAAGTAGATTGGGATGTACAAACGAAATGAGCTTGGATTCCTGCATACACACTGTTTGATACAGCCGGAGTTTTTTTTTGTTTTTTTTTGTTTTTTTGCTTACAGCATTTTCTTGATTTAAATGTATGTCACCTTTTAGGAGGAAATCCATGCAAGTCTTTGTACATGAGGCCCTTGGTCTTTGGCACAGCGCCTATAGCCTGCACACAACCTGTACTCCTACTCTGTTAGCTTGCTAGCTCATGTTCTGTGCGGTTCCATGTGCTACCAACTCTTTTAATAAAGCCACCATTCAGCACAGCCACTACCTCCACTATCCTTCTTTTCCACACATAATAATGGCGATGAGGAGAAAAAATGGTCTTCTGGAGAAAAATTCAACATTTTTCCTGAAGATGGAAGCACGTAGGAAAGCACATCTGGAAGCACGTCTGGCACTCCGGCCAGAGAGTGTGGTGACTAGATGACTGAAGTTTCGCCTGCGCTGACAGCGAGCGGGTGAGTCGGTCTAGCATTTTGTCTTGGACCTCCGTTGTTTGGCCAGTGTATGTGGGTAAGGAGACTTGGAGGAGGGGTTGGTGGGAGATAAGTTGGTGCAGCACACTACAAATATGAAGCTGCAGGAGAAGATGATGATGGCACCAAACGGCCTGATGCTGGCTGAAACACTGGAAATAGTGTCCCAGCTAGAGTTAGAAGAGGCTGCTCGCTTACCATCGTAGTTAAGGGACCCTGGCCCACCCATGCTCCCCACAGTCAGCTCTGCTGGTACAGACTGTTGCCCCGGCAGCTGAGCCCGTCGGCCCAACGTCTTCTCAGGAGGGTCCTGAGGTAAACGCTGTGGGACAGCAGGGAACCACAGTGTGCAGACGCAGCAGTAAACTCAGTTTAGCAGACTACAGCTCGAGTCCGCTGCGCTCAGACATGGATGCAGCCACTCCCTGTCTCACAACCGCATGCCAAGCAGAACCGAGTAATACCAAAGCAGCTGCAGGAGCCCTAGACCGCATCCATGCAGGACCCGGAGCCACCAACAGGAGCTGCAGACCACACCTACATGGGACCCGGAGCTGGTCCTCACACAGCATGAGTGTTCTCGAGCTGCTTCCTCATCACAGGAGAGTGGGCATAAAGCAGACTCGTCTCTGATCCTCACCCGGCATAAGCCACAGGGAGCCGCTGCAGCACTGCAAGAAAGAGAGTTTGGCCAAGCAAGATCCCAGTGAACGACAACAACCCGGCGCATTCTGTCACTGGTGAGAGCAACACACCGCCATGACCACAAACACCACCAGGAGAGAGAGGGTGTAAATCAGACTCGTCTCAGATCCTCGCCCTGCATAAATCTCAGGGAGCCACCGCAGTGCCGCAGGAGAGAGAGTCCATGGCCAAGCAGGACCAAACAGAACAATGTCAATCCAGAGTGCAAAGTGCCACCGTCGTGAATGGAACATCGCCACAACAGCAAGCAACATCGGGCACAAAAAAGCAGCAGTGCCAAGTGGAGCTGAGCAGATCATCACTTGCAGTATTTGACTGGGTTTGGGTTCGCCGATCCGAACACCTGGACCTGCAGATGCTCCTGCCACCACCAATGATGATCACCACACAGTTGGGACCAGCCACCTTCCACACGGCCGATGTTGCGAGATTGCAAGCCAACCGTCATGAAATCGCTCATTCACGACCGAGGGATAACGCTAGCTTTTAGATTCTGCCGTCACCAGAGTAAAAGTATCAACACTGGAGAGTAAACTAGTTTGAAAAAGAGACTGACACTCACCTGGAGACAGAAGGACTGGGAGCTCTTAAGCTGAATCAGGATGTCGGAGTTATTTACCCACAGATTCCTGCCACGGACGTGCTAACAAGACTAGCAAGCTAGCAATGGAAACCCCCATCATTTTGTGAAGTTTTGGAGAAAGGTACAACTTTTTCAGGTGAGGCCCACGTCAGATAATGTAAACCTAAATGGTGTTATTTTGGGGGTTTCTACAGTAGGTTGTGTGATGTTGTATTTTATGTTTTATTGTGAAGTGTGGTGTAGTAGCAGCAACTTCTTCTTCTGCCACTATAGTTAGTTAGTTAGTTAGTTAGTTAATTCCCTTCACACCATGTTGGTGTATGGGGCGGCGCCTATCTCCGTTTCTCTGACCCTAGGCCACACAGCTACTGTAAGCAGTGAAAGCTACAGCAGGGGGTCAGTCCTCTGGTAGCTCTGTGTGTAACTTTACTTTCCCCATTTCATTATGCGAAGCACCACGCTAGAAGGCAGAAAGCACCATTTTTATATGGTCTTTGGTATGACCCGGCCGGGATTTGAACCCCTGCCTCCCGGGTGTGGGGCGGATGCTCTACCAACTGAGCCACCACTCCGGTACGAATAAACATGGAGGCAAGTATTTCACCGCTTTGGCCCTTCCTGGAGCTCCTGGGTGAGCCACTTGTGCCCTGACCGAGATGGTTTGCCGCCTTTCAAAACATTGTGGCGCTCGACCTGGGTAAGCTAGATAAACTGAGGGCACATGCGCTTCTGGTGCATAATTTGGGGTTTGAGGGCCACCATATCCTACGAGCACTAGGGGCTTCTGACTCATATGAGGACGTGGTTGAGTTGCTAGAGCACCATTTAAGCACCCCAGTGTAGCATTAACCCCATTTTTGGTTCCAATCTATAAAATCATTCTTTGCTGAAGAAAAATTGTTTCAACTCAAAAGTCTGGTAATGAACTACTTCTCTCACCCAAGGACAAGAGCTGTAACACTATCCTTTGGCCTTAAAGCGGAAGTTAATCCCTTTTCCAGAAAAGAATGCCCAAATCAATAGATTTATGGTTGATATAATCCAGATTTAGGAGTCAAGATTCTCCAGTAAACAACCAGACAGTTTCACAGTGCCATCTGGTGGATGAATCAGAATACTTTTTTTCTCTTTGCAGTGGAATTTATGCATTATGAACAAATGAATTCATTCATATATATTTTTTTTTTCTCCCAAGACAGTATCCACTACTGAAGACATTATTGAACTGTTGGGATGGACAATGTGATTTCAAATGCTTTTATTGATATGATTTGAAATGTGTTGCTCTATTTTCAGGAAGAAAATAACTTTTGCATGCCTACAAGGAGTTAGTCGCATGTACAATGTAGACATTGTGTGTTCCTTTTATCAAGTAGAATATCTTAGTCACTAAAGTTTAAAGAATGTATGCTTTCATGTAGCAGCATACATACTTTAGGAGGATTTCACTCTTCATATTAAATTTCTCTCTCTCTCTGCTCTTTGGGAGACCATAGCTGGACTTTAACTGACCAGTAGAGTTCCAGGCTTTGATGCATCTCCTTTTTAGGTTGAGTTTATGACTTCTGTCAAACGAAGAAGCTCAAATGTAATTGGTTCAGCTCATCCATCCATCCATCCATCTTCTTCTGCTTAATCCTTTTCGGGTCACGGGGAGGCTGGAGCCTATCCCAGCATCTTTGGACGAGAGGCAGGGTACACCTTGGACAGATCACCAGTCCATCACAGGGCCAACACAGAGAGACAGACAACCATTCACTTTCACAGTCATACCTATGGACATTTTAGAATCCCCAGTTTGATGCCAATTAACCTGACTTGCATGTTTTTGTCATGTGGAGGAAACCAGAGAAATCCTGGAGTAAACCCATGCAGACACGGGGAGAACATGCAAACTCCACACAGATCACTGTTGGTCGGGGGCTGGGATCGAACCCAGGATCCCCCGGCCAAGGGTAAGTTGCTGTGCTGCCGCAGCACTAACCACTAAGCCACCACACTGCCTGCTAAGTTCCATGAAATTCAGTGAGATTCTGCCACACCTGAAAAAAAAACAAAAAAACCCCAACTTTCCTTTGTTTCAGTTTTTGGGGCATTGGTCAAGCTGTAAGGAGCAGGCTTCTCTGCTCTCCCAATATGTTTTTTTATCTTCCAAGTAAGGCCCAGAGCCTGTCATGCTCTGTGAACATTTTTCTTTTCTTTGAAGTTCACTTTTTCTTATTTTAATCTTTTTCTTTAAATTACCGTGTAAGAAGATTCTGTTTGATTTTTTTTTTTCTAAGCTTAAACCAAGTTATTCCAGCCACAGTCCATTGCAAGAAATGGATCTGTGGCTTGTGTTTGTCTCATTGTGTCTCTCTGATTGTCATGAACTTGGGTTTGATGGTCTCAAACCCATTTCTGACACTGTGGCTATTTTGATCATTTTGTGTATTGTATGCTTATTTTCCTTCAGGCACTTCAGGGAACCCTTTGGGTCATTCGCTCCCTGACAGCCCGGCCATGCCTCTTCCTCCTGTCAGTGTTACCAGCTGTTTCTTGTTATTGGGTTTCACTTACTCACACATACACACACACACACACACACACATACACACACACATACACATCCATCTACATGCACTCTTCTGCACATATACACACACATGCTTCCATTCATCTTCACTCACATGCTCAGACGCTCACTCATGCGGATCTGTTTTTTATTCACATCCAGCCCACACATTTCCACACCGGCAGTCTATTCCCTCATTAGTATGGTCATTACTTAAGCTCTGTTTGAGTGGGAAGAGACTGCCAGATCATTGCGCATTATACACAGTAGCAGTTCTCCTCTGTGTATGTTGTCTCCACTCCCTAAATTATTACTTTCAGCCTGACTGTTGTAGCCTTCTCTAACATCACCTGACACCCGTCCGTTACCTGTTATTAGCGGCTTTTCCTGTTCACTTGCTCACACCAGACTGCACGGACTGCCTCGAACCGCTCCAGCCCGTAAGTTCATGTTTGCCTTTCTTGTTGTGCCATTCAGCTGTTCTGTGGTACTAGGCATTCCCTCCCTTGGTTTGTTGAGGGTCCTAGAGGCGTCTCTGTTTTTCCGGTGCCCTTTATGACTATAACCCATCTGACTGTTTGCTTGTCTAGATTGTTTGCTGGACTGAAAACTTACTTTTGTTCAATAAAATTGCACGCAACAATCTCTGCATGTGGGTTTTCATTCCTTCCTCCGTGCGCTGCGTAATGGCGCACGGGGGATTTGATTTTTTTTTTTTTTTATTTTGTATACTTTATTGATCCACAGAGGGGAAATTGAGGGCATCCACCTGGATGGATGAAGCAGCTATGGTACGGCGCTATCCCTTAACCATTCACACACACATTCACACCTAGGGCCACTTTAGAGTCTCCAATTAACCTAATCTGCATGTTTTTGGCCTGTGGGAGGTAACCGGAGAATTCCCGGAGTAAACCCACACAGATACGGGGAGAACATGCAAACTCCACACAGATCACTGTTGGTCAGGGGCTGGGATCGAACCAGGTATCCCATGGCCAAGGGTTGCTGTGCTGGTGCAGTGCTAACCACTGCGCCACCGCACCGCCCTGATCATAACACTGATGAGACGTTTTTCAATAAACAAATTCCTATTCAGTGCATAAGAGGAGACCTCACCCAGCATGCTGAAGAACAGCCCGGATGCAATCTCAGGAGCACAGCCTTGTGGGAGAATCTGTCTATCAGCCTCTCCATTAACAGAATCCATGGACATCCAGCTGACTCAAGGTTGGCACGTGGGGGCCCTGCTGCCACCAGGGACGTGATCTGACTGTTTGGCCGACGGTCTTTTATTTTAAACTTAATTCTTCAGAATATTCCTGTCATAAGTTCTTTAAACTTAATTTCATGCAAACACCCATCAAAATTTCAAAATGCATTTTGTCCTTTCATTAATTTACGTTCTTTTCAGAGTAACAGCAATTTTCCATTTTTATAAATAGTTTAGTCATCATTTTCTTCATAAAATTGCATCACCTTTTTATAGCCAATGCTATTTTATGGCTTTCCAATTTCCAGTATACTGACAAGTTAAACTAGGGTTCTTTGGTTCCAAAAAGGTTTGATCCTGTTATGACCCGAGCACCGATCTCGTCCGCGCTCAGGCCATGCATCATCTCTGCCGGCTTTGACAGCAGTGGATTACATTCTGGCTCCCCGGGCTCTTATTGTGACAGCGCTCGGTGGGACTTCCTGCTGTCTGAGCCGATCAGCTGTTCTGCATCAGCGCTCGTTAGCTGCCGGCTTTATTAGCGGGCGCTGACAGCTGGTTGATGCTGGAGTATCGTCAAACATTCGTCAAACATTCCTGGTCCTCGTTCTTGTCAGGTTCGTGCATATTCTTGTTCATGTCACAGTTTAGGTCGTAGTGGCTGGGGTTAGCCCTACGATCCCCTGTATTCTGTAATGTGTGTTTTGCCCTCAGTGGCTCACAGCTTTGTGTCTCGTCTTGTCTTGTTATAATAAAACATCAAATGCAAAACTCACTGGTGACTTTTGGCGTCTTATGGTGGCCCGCGAGGGTCACCGCATGACAGTATACTCCAGCCAAGACGTCTAAACGGAGACGCCATCCAAAACACCAGAGAAGATGAAACACCTGACATCCTAGCTACCGCAGCTATGCCAACTCAGAAGAAATACTCTAAATCACAAAGAAAAGGCAAAAGAAAACCCCTCCTACAAATAGAGAAGAACCAAAGGAAGCAATACAGCCCAGTGCTGTTATGGCAGCCAAACCACAAGTCAAAGACCACTCCTCTAAAAACATTTTGCAAATCCGTGTCGAGCCACCTGTTCCACAATTTCTGTGTGATTTAAACGAGTGAGGGTGGCGCGAAAATTCTTCCACTGACCTTTGAAAACGTGATGTGAAAGGATACTCTTTTAGACACTGCCGCTGACATCACTCTTATGTAAGACAATATTTTTGACCACCTACATGTAGCTGCTAAACACACTCACAAAGACTTAAAACTGGAACTTTGTTTGTTAGCCATTCGACCATACGTGCTCACTAACACAACTTTGTCGAGAGTGTCACTAATCAGAGTCTCCATTGGTCCCATGACCTTGATGCATCTAGTCTATGTGTCCAAACTTGACTCCATTCAATTGCTCGTCGGGAAAGACCTATTGAATCGTTTTGAACCACTGATTGACTTCAAGAATCTCAAACTATGGGCTCAAACTCAACACCCTCAACCATTCAACCTACCAAGGACAAATGAATCACAGTGCTTTGTTCTTGACACTTTGGACACCCAGAGTCTCATGCTACTAGCGTTGTTGGAAAAACTGAAACCGATTGAAAGCGACCATAAAAACCAAGGTGAACACTTCCCTCAAGTCAAAGGTCATCTTCAAACTCAAAACTCCACATGGTCCCCTTTGTACCTTTGACTCAACATTGGTGTCACCTGCTTAATCCCTCCCACCCACCCCTGTGGCCTGCGTGGTCACAGGAACCAAAGCAACCGGCTCCCCAGACCCTGTGCAACCAAAGGGCTATGCATCAGTGGACCCAACTTTTGCAAACACTAGGCGCACAGCTATTCAAGCCTGTGACTCCGTGGTCTATAAAATCATCAAACACCGGTCGAACCCAACAGTATATGTACTACACATTACATAAATACTTGTGCCAACAATAAAATACTGATAAATACCATAAATCCACTACACCAGACAGCATGACAGACTGGAAGATTAGGTTTCGGCAGTGACACCAAAGGACAGATGAGCCTGTCACCAGTTTGTCGCCAACCTGAGGCAGCTAGCTAGTGAGTGTCATTTTGGGCCACTTCACTTCTGAACTTTTATCGTCACTTCCTGTGGTTACGCATCGTCACTTCCTGTGTTTTTTTTTTGTTTTTTTTCGATCCAAGATGGCGCCCACAGCGGTCGACATGGTGCTTCGCTGCGCTCTTTGTTTGTTTTTGTTTGTCAATTGTGTGTCTGCTTGCACTTATACCCGTGAAGAACTTTTAAATATCAGGACTTTGACCCCCACGGACCTCCTCCCAGTTTTTCTAGCCCCTGCCGCCGATCTGGTTTATTGTTTGGCTCGGAAAGTGAGACGGCGGAAGAGAGGAAGACGAGCGGGCGCTCTCGTACGACTTCGCAGGAGAGGCTCGCGAACGGCGCTGCCTGGCATATTTCTGTCCAATACCAACTCTCTCTCTAACAAGGTGGATGAACTGAGACTGCTGATGCGTTTTAAGGACCTCGCCTCCTCAGCTGTCCTCTGCTTTACTGAGACCTGGCTCCGGGAAAATATACCGGACAGCGCGCTGCGCCTCGACGGCTTCCAGCTCTTCCGTGCTGATCGTGACACAGAGCTTTCCGGCAAGACCACGGGAGGCGGTGTCTGCTTCTACATCAACTGTAGCTGGTGCTCTGATGTAACGGTAATTTCCAAACACTGTTCTCCTGCCTTGGAATTTCTTGTTATCAATTGCAAGCCCTTCTATTCCCCGCGGGAGTTTGCTTCTTTCATAATGATCGCTGTGTACGCCCCTCCCGACGCGGACACGCGCGAAGCTCAGCGCGTGCTCGCGGATCACATTCAACACACAGAGCGGAGTTTTCCAGACTCGCTGATTATTGTGGCTGGCGACTTTAATCAGTGCAATCTGAGCCACGATCTCCCCCGCTACAAACAGTTTATTAAATGCCCCACCAGAGGATTAAACACACTGGATCACTGTTACACCACAGTGAAAGACGCATATCGCGCTGTCCCTCGAGCTGCGCTGGGATTATCTGATCACGTGATGGTTCACCTCATTCCCACATACAGACAGAGATTGAAGCTCACTAAACCTGTTGTGAGCACTACGAAGATACGGACCTGTGATGCTGAGGAGAAGCTGGAAACGTGCATGGAAATATCTGACTGGGGCATGCTTAAAGGAGCCACGCATGATCTGGATGAGTACACGGACACTGTGAACTCATATATCTACTTTTGTGAAGAGAACATTCTTCCATCACGCACCAGGGTGAGTTACTCTAATGACAAACCCTGGTTCACAGCTAAGCTCAGACAGATCAGGAAGGAGAAGGAAGCAGCGCTGAAAAGTGGAGACAGGGACTGCTACAGGGAGGTTAAATACCGGTTTAACAGAGAGCTGAAGAGAGCTAAATCTGTGTACTCAGAGAGACTCCAGCAGCAGTTCACTGCTAATGATTCGGCTTCCGTGTGGAGAGGACTGAGGCAGATCACCAACTATCGGCCTCAGGCTCCTAAAGGTCAGGATGACAAAGCCCTTTGTCAGAGACTGTCCCAACACTATGCCCGTTTTGACACCTCGTCATCTGTGTCCAACTCCCCCCCTCCCTCCAGCTCCACAGCCTCCACATTCCCTACTTCATTTAAGGCACCCCCCCCTCCTCCCCCCCTCCCCTTATCATCAGTGAGCAGGATGTGCTCAAACAGTTCTCCAGACTGAACCCGCGCAAGGCCCCCGGTCCGGACGGCGTGTCTCCCTCCACCCTGAGACTCTGTGCGAAACAGCTGGCTCCTGTATTCACAGACATTTTTAACACCTCCCTTAAGTTATGCCACGTGCCATCCTGCCTCAAATCCTCCACCATCATCCCTGTCCCCAAGAAGCCACGGATCACTGGACTTAATGACTACAGACCTGTAGCGCTCACCTCTGTAGTCATGAAGTCCTTTGAGCGCCTGGTCCTGTCCCACCTCAAGTCCATCACCACCCCTCTCCTGGACCCGCTGCAGTTTGCCTACCGAGCCAACAGGTCTGTAGACGATGCAGTCAACCTGGCCCTCCACTCCATCCTGCAGCACCTGGATTTCCCGGGAACCTACGCCAGGATCCTGTTTGTGGACTTCAGCTCCGCATTCAACACCATCCGCCCCGCTCTGCTCCGGGACAAGCTGTCCCTGCTCAACGTGCCTGACTCCCTCTGCAGGTGGATCATCGACTTCCTGACGGACCGGAGGCAGCATGTGCGGCTGGGAAAGACTGTCTCAGACTATACTAGCATCAGCACCGGATCACCCCAGGGCTGTGTACTTTCCCCCCTACTCTTCTCCCTTTACACCAACTCCTGCACCTCCAGCCACCAGTCTGTCAAGTTGATCAAGTTTGCGGACGACACCACCCTCATCGGGCTCATCTCCAACGGCGACGAGTCCGCCTACAGGAGAGAGGTGGCCCAGCTGGCGTCCTGGTGCAGCAATAACAACCTGCAGCTGAACGCTCTGAAGACAGTGGAGATGATTGTAGACTTCAGGAAAGTCACTACTCCTCTGCCCCCCCTCACCCTCTCAGGCTCTCCCATCACCACTGCTGATTCCTTCCGCTTCCTAGGCACTACCATCACCAGGGACCTCAAATGGGAGCTGACCATCAGCTCACTCATCAAAAAAGCCCAGCAGAGGATGTTCTTCCTGCGGCAGCTGAGGAAGCTCAAGCTACCCACCAAGATGTTAGTGCAGTTCTACACAGCCATCATCGAGTCCATCCTCACCACCTCCATAACCGTGTGGTACGCAGGAGCCACTGCCAGGGACAGACTAAGGCTGCAGCGCGTCGTGCGCACTGCTGAGAAGGTGATCGGCTGCAAGCTCCCATCTCTCCAGGATCTGTACATCTCCAGGACCCGGAGGCGTGCTGGCCGGATCATAGCCGATCCCTCACACCCTGGTCACGTACTGTTTGCCCCCCTCCCCTCTGGTAGAAGACTTCGGTCCATCCAGACTAAAACCTCCCGTCACATGAACAGCTTCTTCCCCTCTGCCATTAGACTGCTGAACACTAAGTGACTCTCGTGCACCATGTACAGCAGCTCAACCAGACTCATGTCAATCATCACTGTTTTCTTCCTGCATTACCGACTGCACTATATAGTTCTCCACAGTATCTGCTGCTGGCTAATATATATTTTAACTGTTGACCAGTATCACTTAATCTTATCCTACACTTTATTACATGTATAGTTTATTTCTCTTATCTTATCATGTTTAATGTTGCAGCATTGTACCGAGACAAATTCCTAGTTTGTGTACTACATGAACAATGGCAATAAACCTGATTCTGATTCTGATTCTGATTCTGATTCTGATTCTGATTCTGTTGCTGGCTATTTGGTCTGGGGTTAGCTCTCCTCAATCTCCTGAAGATTATTGCCTTTAATTTATTTTAATCCCTTTTTTCCATCTACCGACGCCTCTCTCTTCCGTTTATCAAGCCTCTTGCACCTGTGTGCACACTCAGTGTCATCTAATCACCCTCTTTAACCTTCTGTTCACCTTTCTTTGGTGTTTGTATTAGCTTCGGGTTAGCCACTAGCTATGGCTACTAGCTCTCCTTCCCCTTCTCCTCTGGTGTGCTCTCTATGTCAGATGTTTAGCTACACCTCTGCCTCTTTTAGTGATAACGGTAAATGTAATAAATGTTGTCTTTTTGAGGCGCTCAAGGCGATGTTGAGTGATTTGGAATCCTGGCTCTGCTGCATTGAAACACTGTCTGCGCCAGTTAATTATGACGGACACCCCTTAGCTGCAGCGGAGTACCCTAGCATAGGGTGGCCTGCTAGCGGTCCCCTGGCTTTGACCTCTCCTGAGCAGCCAGGAGAGAACGGGTGGGTGACGGTGAGAAGGAAGCATAGCCGCAAGCCCCTGCTTCACCACCGACCTGTTCATGTTTCTGATCGATTTTCCCCACTCAGCGACACACCTGCTGAGGAAAAAACTCTGATCATTGGTGACTCTGTAGTCAGAAACGTGAACCTAGAGATTCCAGCGGCTGTAGTCAAATGCATTCCCGGGGCCAGAGCAGGTGACATCGAGTCAAATTTGAAAATGCTGGCTAAAAGTAACTGTAAATACTCCATAATTGTTATCCACACCGGCATTAATGCCATCCGACTCTGGCAGTTGGAAGTTACAAAACTTAATGTGGAATCAGTGTGTGACTTTGCAAAAACGATGTCTGCCTCTGTAGTATTCTCTGGGCCCCTCCCCAACCTTACCAGTGATGACATGTTTAGCTGCTTGTCATCCTTCAACCGCTGGGTGTCTGTGTGGTGTCCTGCAAACAATGTGGGCTACATAGACAATTGGAACTCATTTTGGAGAAAACCTGGTCTTATTAGATGAGACGGCATCCATCCCACTTTTGATGGTGCATCTCATTTATCTAATAATCTGGCATAATTTTTATCTAAATTTCTGAAACCTTGACAACTCAGAGTTGGGACCAGGAAGCAGAGTCGCAGCCTCTCTGCAGCTCCTCTTCATCTGCCACCCCTCATCTTAGCCCCTGTCTTCCCCATCAGAGAATCATTGTCTGCTCCATCCAAAGTAAATAAAAATATAATGTATAAGCATCCCAAAGTGATTAAACAAAAAGCTGGTAAATCTCAAATTAAACATGAAGCCTCTATATTTAATGATTTGGCCTCTCTTCCTCCTTATAATTTAAAAATTAAATGTGGTTTGTTAAATATTAGGTCTCAAACTCTTAAGTCTCTGCTAGTCCATGATCTGTTAATTGATCATCAGCTTGATTTAATATCCCTTACAGATACTCGATTAGGGCAAGAGGATTATGTTGGTTTAAATGAATCAGGTCCCTCTGGATTTTGAAACTGTCAAAATCCCTGAAGTTCTGGTTGTGGAGGAGGAGAGGCAACAATTTGCCATTCCAAATTATTAGTTAATGTAAAGCAAAAAAACATGCTATAATTCCTTTGAGGGCTTGGTCCTCAGTATTGGGCATGTTAGCAATTTTAGGTTAAACCCAATTTTATTTGCCATAGTTTTATCATCCTCCATCAGCCTACTCAGAGTTTTTATCCGAATTTGCCAAATTCTTAGCTGATTAAGTGCTGAAATTAGACAAAATAATTATAGTAGAGGACTTTAATATACATGTAGATGTAGATAGTGATTGCCTTAACATGGCATTTAATTCAATATTAGACACCATGGGGTTTTCTCAGAAAGTAGGAAATTCTACCCATTATCTCCACCACACGTGGGACTTTGTTCTGACATATGGCAAAGACATAGAAAATCTGGTAGTGTCTCCTGATAACTCTGTACTGTCAGACCATTGTCTGTTTACCTTTGATTTTTACTATTTCTGACTATTTGGCTCCTAAAGAAAATGATTACTACAGTAAATGCCTCTCAGATGATGTTGTTACCAAATTTATGCACATTGTTTCCTCTATGCCATGTGTCAACACAACCAAAATAAGCTATGGAGAGTTTGCTCCTTCTGTAATTGATAGCATGGTTGATAGTGTTACAGCTTCTCTGCATCAGACTCTAGACATGTTGGCCCCTTTAAAAAGAAAAAGTCTAATCAGAGATTTTTAACTCCTTGGTTCAACACAGAAACTCGTAGCTTAAAACAGAAGACTCGTTAATTAGAAAGAAAATGGTGTTCCACTAAATTAGATTAAATCTATTTAGCATGGAGAAATCATTTTTCAATTTATAAAAAAATCTCTGAGAAAAGCTCAAACTTATTATTCTGCAGAATAATCCAAGGTTTCTTTTCAGCACTGTAGCCAGGCTGACAAAGAGTCAGGACTCTGTCAATCCTAGCATTTCCTTAGAGCTTACTAGTCAGGACTTTATGAACTTTTTCAATAGTAAAATTTCATCTATCAGAGATAAAATCAGTCAGATTCTCCCCACTGTTAATACAGTAACTACTACAACTCCTTCAATTGAAATCTGTATGGATGAATTTACTTCAACTGACCTTTTAGAGTTAGATAAAATAGTTTCCTCATTCAAGCCTCCAACTTGTCTTTTAGACCCTATTCCAACGAGGTTATTTAAAGAAGTCTTCCCATTTATTGGTAGCTCTATTCTTCAAATAATCAATTGTTCATTAACATTAGGCCATGTACTGCAGGCTTTTAAAACTGCTGTAATTAAATCCTAACTCAAAAAGCCAACGCTGTATCCAGGAGTTTTAGCTATCTATAGACCAATCTCTAATCTGCCTTTCATTTCAAAAGTCTTAGAAAGAGTTGTTGCTATGCAATCATTTGACTACTTGCAAGGAAATGGTTTATTTGAAGAGTTTCAATCTGGGTCTAGAATCCATCATAGTACTGAAACAGCTTTAGTGAAGGTCAGTAATGACCTCCATATCGCATCTGATAATGGACTTGCTTCTGTTCTTGTTCATTTCGACCTTAGTGCAGCTTTTGATACTATCCATCATAATATTCTACTTGATAGATTAGAACACTATGTTGGACTTCATGGAACTTTGTTGCCGTGGCTTAGATATTATTTATCTGATAGGTCACAGTTTGTTCATATCAATAATGAGTTTTCTTCCAACTCAAAGCTCAGTCATGGAGTTCCTCAGGAATCTGTGCTAGGCCCTATTCTTTTTAGTTTATATATGCTTCCATTAGGAAATGTTATTAGAAAGCACTATATACATTTTAAGTGTTATGCAGATGACACACAATTATACCGGTCAGTGAAGCCAGATGATAGTAATCAATCAGCCAAGTTCGAAGCCTGTCTTAAGGGAATCAAAGCTTGGATGACTTGTAATTTCCTGCTATTTAATTCAGATAAGACTGAAGTCATTCTAGTTGGTCCAAAAAACCTTAGAAATACCTTTCCAAATAAAACTCTTAGTTTGGATGTGGTCACTCTTTCTCTGAATAGTTCTGTGAGGAACCTCGGAGTTATTTTTGATCAAGATCTGTTTTTCAATTCACATGTTAAATTTGTTTCTAAGACTGCCTTCTATCATTTCTGTAATATTGGCAGGATTAGGAGTATCTTGTCTCAAAGTGATGCTGAGAAACTGATCCACGCTTTTGTTAGCTCTAGATTTGATTATTGTAACTCTTTATTATCAGGCTGTACTTAAACATCTTTAAAAAGTCTTCAGCTGATCCAAAATGCTGCAGCAAGAGTTTTAACAGGTACTAGAAAGAGAGAACATACTGTATCTCTCCGGTTCTGGCCTCCCTTCATTGGCTTCCCATAGAGTGTAGAATTAAGTTTAAAATCCTTCTTCTCACTTACAAAGCTCTAAATTAATCAGGCCCTTTTTATTTAAAAGATGTGACACTGTTACGACCCAAGCGTCAATCTTGTCCACACTCAGGCCATGTATCATCTCTGCCGGCCTTGACAGCTGTGGATTACATTCTGGCTCCACCAGGCTCTTATTGTGACAGTGCTTGATGGGGTTTCCGGCTGTCAGGGTCGATCAGCTGTTTGGCATCACTGCTCGTTAGCGACCGGCTTTATTAGCGGGCGCTGGCAGCAGTTGATTGCTGGAGTATCGTCAAACATTCCTGGTCCTCGTTCGTGTCAGGTTCGTGTTTATATTCTTGTTTATGTTCATGGTTAAGTTCGTAGTGGCTGGGGTTAGCCCTACGATCCCTTGTATTTTGTGATGTGTGTTTTTGCCCTCAGCGGCTCACAGCTTTGTGTTCTCGTTTCGCCTTTGTTAAAATAAAACATCAAATGCAAAACTCACTGGAGACTTTTGGCGTCTTATGGTGGTCCGTAAGGGTCACCGCATGACAGTATACTCTAGCCAAGACGTCTAAACAGAGACGCCACACCGAAACGCCATCCCGGTGAGTTTTTGCTGAATTGGACTACTGTTCTTCCTGTCTGGGTACCGTGCTGGAAGCATGCCGTCGTGGAGGGTCCGCGCTCGGAGTCGGAACGACGGACTGGTGGACGCTCTCGAGTGCGTGGACGAAATCCTCATCGCCGCCTCCCTCCTCGACTTCCACAGCGACGTGCACCGGTACCTGGAACAAGCTGAGGTTGTTCTAAATCATCTTCCCCGCTACGCCGATCACCCTGAGGTCAGCGCGAGGAGAGATGATATCGCCGCACAGCACGAGATACTCCGTGGGCTGGAGGGAAATCCCGGCAGGAAGCCGAAGAGGAGGCATCCCCGCTCCTCACATCCGGATCCCGTTCGTGCCTCCACTCCGGTCCAGGAGTTCGCTCCGCCCAGGGGTGATCCCCGCCAGAGGGTGTCATCATTTGGGAATTCCCCGGAGAAGCTCCAACTCACAGCTGCTTCCATCTGGGATCGAGTAGCGTCCGCTCGTTCCGCAGTTCACCCCACACAGATTATCAAGCATGTGACGGCGGCAGTCAGACTGGTGGAGAGGAATCCCGAATTAAGTGACTTCCTGGAGTTCGCCGACCTCCTCGCCTCTGTCTCCGCACTAGAGCGGCGATTCCTGGGCCTCACCTTCGCCTCGCCCTCTGCCAGAAACCATCGTCACCTCCACAGTCAACCTCAGCAGAATCCCCGAGTGGACCCGCTGCCGGCGAAGCCCGTCAGCGGACCTCTGAAAGCGGCTCCTCCTCGTCCTTCCAGGGGGCCCTCTGTCGCCATCCAGCCGGGAGAAGGAGGAACAACGTCCCCTACAGCAGGCATCATCCTCCCTCCGGGAGAAAGGCAAGTGCAACTTCGTTCTTTACACCATAATTGTAACCTGCCTTGTCTGACTCCTGGGGCCGGAGTTCGGGGTTTGCAGCCCCCCGAGCTCCCGCCACCTGCTGTAGTTGTGATAACCAAACCTGCTGCCTCTGTGTCTCCCTCTGCTGAGTGGACCGCGATGCCAGGTCTACGTCGCGGGGTGAGAAGGGGGTCTGCGGTGCTGGAAATCCTGGATCCGGCCCTGCAGACACGTCGCGGACAGAGGAGAAGAGTGGACTGCGGCACGGAACCTGTGCCGATGATGAAGCGTCCCCGGGTCTCCTCGCCGGAGCGGTCTGAGCCAGTGGGTCGAGGGTCCCCTGCCTCCACGCCACATGGGTCATCAGCGTGGACATCAGTGTGAGAGGAACCTCAGGCTGCAGAAACCATCTTGCCAGCTGCGGAGCCTGACGCAGCTGAGTTGGAGCCTGCGCACGAACTTCTTCGCCTTGAACCTGGATCGACGGAGTCCTGGACGGCAACAGAATCTGAGTGCAGGCAAGTGCTCCCTCTTGTGTCTCTTTCTCCTGTCTTGGAGCATTTTTGTCTGCCTCTCGAGGAGGCGAGTGAGGGGCAGCCACCTGTTGTGCCCGAGCTCGTCTTGCTGTGTTCTGTTGCTGCCGGTGATACTGATCCCGGTTTTTCTGTGTCTCCTGAGCTTTCTTGCAGTGTCACCGGCACGGAGCCAGTTGGAATCGCTGAGGTGGAGGTTCCGGGTTCGGGGGGGGGGGGGGTCGTCAGCGGAGCTGCACTGACCCAGTCAGGGTCCAATGTGGGTGCTGTTGTGGCCCAATCGGGGTCCGACGTGGGTGCGCCCGAGGCCAAATCGGGGTCCACCGCAGGAGCTATCCTGGCCCAGTCGGGGTCCGATGTGGGTGCAGCCGGAACCCAATCGGGGTCCAGCGGAGGTGCAGCGCCAGTGTGGTCTGAGGTCGGTGGAGGAGCTGCATACCCTTCGCCGCCGGATGGAGTTCGGGCTCACCCTTGCCTTAATTCCCCTCTTCTGAGTCATCGCCCCTGCTCATCTTCCCCGGGGGCCGTGGGGGTCCTGCTACGCTCGCCCTGGCTCTCCCAAGTTTTGTCCTCGCCAGGGAAGCCGCTGCAGGTCGTTTTCCCCCTGGTTCTGGTGGCTGAGGGACGCAGGACAGCCGCCTGAAGAACTGTTTTGCCGGTTCGGCGCATCAGGTCGGCCACCTGACATGTCGCGTGCATTCCTGGGTGACCTGGTTTGGCCACCGGAGGAGTGGACTTTCCGGACTTTGGACTGTGGTAAGCCGCCCAGTCATGTTCCGCCTCCCATGATCACCCGTCGACCGTTGGACGTGGGGAGACCACCTGAACTGTTCCTGTGGCGCTTGGTCTCCGCCGGTTGGCATGAACTGTCAGGGGGGTAAAGGTCATTCTTGGTGGTAATCTGGCTCAGTAATTGTTCTGTTTTTTTTTTTTTTTTGCTATCCTGTGTTTTGTTTCTTGTAATTGTTATTTGTGTTTTTTGGGAATTTGTGATTTATGTTTTGCAGTTGTCTCATGTGTCCTGTGTGTATTTGATTTGGGTATATGGTATTTTTTATCATTGTGCTTTGTATAGTTGTTTTTTCTTGTTTTTTTGCCCTAGTGAGCGTTGTATCTTCTGTTGTCCTGTCTGTGCTATGGCTTCATGTGTTGTTTTTTTTTGTGTGTGTTTTTTTTTCTCTCTCTCTCTCTCTTTGATGGTCTGTGCTGATTCTTGGCTTTTGTCTCTCTCCCGCCTGGCCTGCCCCCACCCACCCACCCTAGAGGTGGTGGTGGGGGGTGGGGGGGGTGGCATGGATGACTATGGGCATTCTGGAGCCAGCCCTCGGAGGGAGGATACTGTTACGACCCGAGCGTCGATCTTGTCCACGCTCGGGCCATGTATCATCTCTGCCGGCCTTGACAGCTGTGGATTACATTTTGGCTCCACCGGGCTCTTATTGTGACAGCGCTCAGTGGGGTTTCCGGCTGTCAAGGTCGATCAGCTGTTTGGCATCACTGCTCGTTAGCGACCGGCTTTATTAGCGGGCGCTGGCAGCAGTTGATTGCTGGAGTATCGTCTAACATTCCTGGTCCTCGTTCGTGTCAGGTTTGTGTTTATATTCTTGTTTATGTTCATGGTTAAGTTTGTAGTGGCTGGGGTTAGCCCTACGATTCCTTGTATTTTGTGGTGTGTGTTTTTGCCCTCAGCGGCTCACAGCTTTGTGTTCTCGTTTCACCTTTGTTAAAATTAAACATCAAATGCAAAACTCACTGGAGACTTTTGGCGTCTTATGGTGGCCCGCGAGCGTCACCGCATGACAGATACTACCCTATTATCCTAACAGAGCACTACGCTCCCAAAATGCAGGATTACTTGTAATATGTAGAATCTCCAAAAATACAATGGGAGGCAGAGCCTTCAGTTATCAAACTCCTCTCCTGTGGAACCAGCTGCCAATCTGGATTCTGGAGTCAGACTCGATCTCTGTTTTTAAGAATAGGGTTAAAACCTTCCTTTTTGATATAGCCTATAATTAGGGAGGGATCATGTGCCTCTGAACCCTCCCTTAGTTATGCTTCTAATAGGTTTAGACAGCCGGGGGACCTCCAATAATGCACTGGGCTTCACTTCTTTCTTCACTCTCAGTGAAATATTTTTGCTGGTCATTAAGATCTGTTTGTTCTCTCCCATAGATTGATGTTTGCTCTCTACATGTCTGTTCTTTTCATCTTCTCTATCCCCTCACCCCCCAGCCAGTCACAGCAGTTGACTGCCCCTCCCTGAGCCTGGTTCGCTGGAGGTTTCTTCCTGTCAAAAGGGAGTTTTTCCTCTCCACTGTCGCCAAGTGCTTGCTCACAGGGGATCGCCTGATTGCTGGGGTCTTTCTGCAATTGTGGGGGTTTCCCCTACAGTTGAAAGTGCTATGAGATGACTGTTGTTGTGAAATGGCACTATATAAATAAAGTTGAATTGAATTGAATTGAATTTGAGGAAGAAATGGTACATGACCAGCTGGCGGAGCAAACAACCACAAATGCTTTACAAGCTAGGCTACTCTCGGCACCAAGGGACCTGACGTTATCCGAGGCTATTGAGCTAGCTCTCCAAATGGACACCACAGACAAGCTAGCTTCGGAGCTAAAGTGGAGCCACAGCATTAGTAGCGGACCCAGACAGCGAGGATAGCGTGACTGATGACAACACAGAAACCAACACTATCAGCCGAAGGTCTGCCCCGAAAAAACCCTTGTGTATGTGTTGTGGGTCCGTGAAGCACCAATACAAGCCTAGGGAATGCCCAGCTAGAGGGAAACACTGTGGCAAGTGTGGACACTTGAACCATTATGCCAGAGTGTGTCATATGTCCAAGCCGGAGAGCCCACAAAGAAAAACAACTTCACCTCCCACAACTGTCCATACGGTGTCCCCAAGTACTAATGGGTTCACGTTCTGCAAGGTGACACTGGAGGGTGAAGAGGTGCCACTGCTGGTTAACACGGGGGCGGAGGGATCATTATTGAATTGGGCCATGGTGAGGACATTTTTTCCCCAATACAAAATAAAAGGTAACCCAGTGCCGCTCTACAGTTATGGAGGTGGAAGACTGCACACAATTGGAACACTGGAGTTAACGGGTCGGTTCAAGTCAGCGGTGATGGCTGACTTCACGTTCCATGTGATGGCCCGAGGCGACAACATCATGGGCTGTGACCTGTTTTATGGACTGGGGTCCATAAAAGATGATGCTGGGGAAGAGTGGACTGGTTGGGGCCAGTGGAACCATCCAGTGGAGGACGACACTATGTGGGATGAAGATTTACCGGGCAATATGGTGGTCAAGCAGGACCAGCCTCACTCAGGTTCAACGCAGGAAAGTCTCAGTGCCGGCACTCCGGGTACCATGGAAGAGGCTACTGAGCATGAAGGCAAGGCGACGCTCGCCGACGAGCTAGCCTCCGTTTCCTCTGGAGCTCGACCACAGCGGGATATACGTAGGATCTGGAGCTACAACGGCGACCACTGCAGCAGCTTTACAAGGAGTCAGGGCCTGACCGACAGACATGGAGGTACCGTATGCCGATCAGCAACACTTCAGGCCGAGCAGAGCTCCTCCGAGAGTTGGGGACCTGGTCTGGGCTTGAGGGGAGGGATGTCCTCGGTGGATGTGAGCCAAACGACAGCCAGATGAATACCAAGAGCGGCTGTGCAATGTGGCTGAGCGGGGCGCAGGCTACTTCCAGCTGTCGGATGGCTCATGGAGGCATGCCAATGAGCTGCGGCGTGCCCTGGAGGAGGCTTCAGATGGTGGGTCCAGACGAAAGAGGTGGTCGAGGGTGAAGAGAAGAGGAATTCTTGTCTATAGGTTAGCTGCGATCCTGGTGGCATACCGCTTCCAGGGGCAGGTCTACTGAGGAGCTGCCCTGGGTCCCCCCAAGTCAGTTCTTCCCCTTTCTACCACAAGGACAGTAGTGTGGGTTTGAAAAAAAATAATAGAATAAGTTCTAATGGTCATATGTTTGTGTGTGTGTTAATAAAATAAAATAAAATAAAATGTTATTGTTCTGGGTGTATTTTGATTTTTGGAGCACTGCAATGTTTTAAGTTATTAATGGACTTTATTTATTTATTTTACAGGTGGCAGAACAATCCACCTTGCCATGTGGGGTAGAATGGTTGTCCATCCGTCCTCCCAAGTTTGACTGTGATATGCCATTTAGTGATTTCAGTTTTTGTTTTCTTAGTGCTTGTTTCGTGTCCTAAATTAGAGAGAGTCTTGAGTGTGTGTGTGTTCTTTGACTTTCGGCGGGGGGGGGGGGGGGTGCTGATGTTATATTTTATGTTTTATTGTGAAGTGTGGTGTAGTGGCGGCCACCTCTTCTTCTGCCGCTGTACCGCCCCCTCAATACTAGGGGGCATCCATGTTACGGTCTCTTTGCCGATGCCCCTGCCTGTTGGCTGTATTGTGTGTATAACCAACCCTTTTAATAAAGTGAAGTTCAACTCTGCACCTGGCCTCGTCATTACAGAGGTAATCCCAACAGGCTGAACACAGCTGCAGAGGTTATAAAGGCAACTTCACCTATATGCATCTCACTTAGACGGTGAATTCATGTCTATTCGTATGTTTACATTGAATTATAATATAATCATGCTACATGAAAAATTTGCCCGTTCATGTTTGGTGGGCAGCGCGGTGGTGGAGTGGTTATCACTGCGGCAGCACAGCAACTCGCCCTTGGCCGGAGGATCCTGGGATCGATCCCAGCCGCCGACCAACAGTGATCTGTGTGGAGTTTGCATGTTCTCCCCGTGTCTGCGTGGGTTTACTCCGGGATT
The DNA here is from genome assembly GCA_020510985.1 of Pholidichthys leucotaenia. Classification (NCBI taxonomy): domain Eukaryota; kingdom Metazoa; phylum Chordata; class Actinopteri; order Cichliformes; family Pholidichthyidae; genus Pholidichthys; species Pholidichthys leucotaenia. Next base: position 481,794,120 of record CM035837.1, read on the forward strand.
TCTCCGGTTTCCTCCACATGCTAAAAACATGCAGGTTAGGTTAATTGGCATCAAAACTGGGGATTCTAAATTGTCCTTAGGTGTGAATGTGAGAGTGAATGGTTGTCTGTCTCTCTGTGTTAGCCCTGCAATGGATTGGCAATCTGTCCAGGGTGTACCCTGCCTCTTGCCCTAAGATGCTGGGATAGGCTCCAGCCCCCCCGCGACCCGAAAAGGATTAAGCGGAAGAAGATGGATGGATGGATGTTTGGTGTGATGGCACCTTAATTCTACAAAAAAAAAAAAAGCAGAGGGCGGCTACTGCCACCGACCGGCCCACATGGGGGCCGGGGCCGGCCGCCACCAGGCAGCAGGGCATCTCTGCTGGTTGAGGACGCCAGCATTACAGCTGAGGAGCTGCCGGAGGAGAGACAGAGTCCGGACCAGAACAGCACTGTGGTGAGTGATGAGAAGGAGAAGGGTGTGGGTGAAGCAGGTGAAGGGACTGGAGAAACGTGTGAGGTGGAAAATAAAGTGTGTGAGGTGGCAGAAAGTGTAGTGGGTGAGGAGAAAGATGATTTGAGTGATAAGAGGGAAAAGGGTGTGGGTGAAGCAGGTGAGGTGGAGAGTAAAGTGGGTGAGGTGGTGGACAGTGTTGTGGGTGAGAAAATAGGTGATCTGAGTGATGAAACAGTTGAGGCAGGTGAGATCACGGGTGAGCTGGGCAAAGGTGGTGCTTTGAATGGTGAAATGAGAGATGTGCATAGGGAAATAAAGTAAGTGGAGAGCTGTGTGAAGAAGCTGACGTGGCTGGTGAATTGTATATGACTGGTGGAGGAATGAGTGGACAGTGTGGGGCAGGTGAAGCATCAGGAGGTCTGTGTGAGGATGGTGCTGCAGCTGATGTGGAGGATATGGAGGTGTGTGAATCCGGACAGGTTTCCCTTAAGCGCCATAAAAGTAGAGCTCCACCTGTGTCTTCAGGTGGTAAAGCTGGTCGGCTGATGGTCAGACAGAACGCTGTGAATAGTGGGGCTCTGTCTGATAACAGTAACAGTGAGGCCTGTTTGTCTGACAGCAGTGGCTTTTCACACAATAGTGCACAGCTGCCTGTTAGTCAGGAGGACATCATTTTTCCTGCAAAAATGTTCCAAAATGTTTTTACAGCAGACCAAGGGCATGAAGGGGTTGGATATACAGCAACATTTTCCTGATAAGCAGGCTTTTTATAACTCTGCCAGGCAGCTTATAAAAAGCAAAGCTGAAAGAGAACTTACAGCTCAGGAAATTTATAGACTGAGGAAGCAGATGAAAAAGTAAGAAAACAAATTGGCTTTTCATGATGATGAAGAATATAACATTTTCTCTTTTACTTGTCTTCTTAATTGTTTTTTACTCTGGTTTTAATATTCCTCTAATTATGGATTTTTTTTTTTTAAGGTGGGCAGTTTAAATGTAAATGGTGCCAGAGAACCAAAGAAAAGGGCACTGGCTTTTGAAACAGCAAAAATGAAGCACATTGATGTGTTGTGTTTACAGGAAATGCATAGTGACCAAAGCATAGAGGCAGACTGGAGTAAAGAGTGGGATGGGGAACTGATTTAAGTCACAACACCACAGCCAGTGAAGGGGTGGGCTTTTTATTCTCCAGGAAGTTTGCTCCAACTTCTCTGGAGGTTAAGCATTTTATTAGAGGCAGATGTCTTTTAGCCAAAGCCCATTTTGAAAATTTTACTGTGCTTTTTATCAACATTTATGCTCCAACCAATGGTACTTGAGAGGAAGAGTTTTTTGTTTTTTTTTTGTTTTGTTTTTTTACAAAAGGTTAATGATAAATTAAACAGTTGCAGCTCAGAGGATGTTTTATTATTGGGTGGGAATTTTAATTGTCCTGAAAATGAGTCTTTAGATCAAAACCACACAGAGATGCATTCAAGTTCCCAACAGGTTCTGAGACAGCTGGTCTATTCTCATGGCCTGGTGGATGTGTGGAGACGGACGTACACTGACTGCCGACAGTACACATGGTCTCACCTCAAAGAAGATAGGATGTCTTTAGCCCGATTGGATCGAATGCATTGTTTTAAGCATCACTGTAATGTTTTTAAGTCCTGTAAAATTTTACCAGTTGGTTTTACTGATCATGCTCTTGTTGTGTGTCAGGTTTTTATAAAGAATTTTGCCCCCAAGAGTGCATATTGGCATGTTAACTCAGTTTCAACATTTGATAAAGGTTTCAAAGAGGCTTTAAGATTTTTCTGAACCTCTTTTAGACAAAAGAAAACAAAGATTTTACGTGTCTTAGGCAATGATGGGACCGTGGTAAGCAGTATACATTCAATGTCACACATGACACCTGTAGATCTATCAGAGATCTGGAGATAGATATTGTGGAGTTAGTTTTTTAAACCTTTCTGGGACATTTTAGCACCTGACATTTTTGAGGTTTTTAATGAAAGTTTGTGTTTAGGCTCTCTGTCAATGTCCTGCCGCAGGGCTGTGGTCACCCTCCTGCCAAAAAAAAGGAGATTTACAGGACATAAAAAACTGGACATAAAAAAACTGGTGGCCTGTATCTCTTCTCTGTACGGATTACAAGATTTTGTCCAAGGCTTTGGCTAACAGGCTGAGAGAAGCTATGGAGCAGGTCATCCATCGGGATCAGACGTACTGTGTACCGGGCAGGTCCATGGTAGACAATGTCTACCTAATTCAAGATGTTTTGGAAGTCTCCAACTCATTGGGAATAAACACTGGTCTGATTTCTCTAGATCAGGAAAAGGCTTTTGACCGCGTTGAGCATGACTTCCCCTGGAAGGTGATGGAGAGGTGTGGGTTCAGCGCTGGTTTCATAGCCAAGATCCAGGTGTTATATGTGGGTGTTGAGAGTATACTGAAAATCAATGGCAGTGTGTGTGCTCCTTTAAGAGTGCATAAAGGCATCCCGCAGGGCTGTGCTTTGTCTGGTATGCTCTGTGCAGTCTCCCTAGAACCCCTCCTCCATAGAACACGCATAAGCATTGATGGCCTTGCCTTACCTGGTTTTAATAGAAAAATTGTTGTGGATGATGTAATTGTGTTTATCAAATATCAGATTGACATTAAAGTTTTAATTGACTTAACTGGTGCCGTCACCCTTTTATCAGCGGCAAGGGTGAATTGGAGAAAAAGTGAAGCCCTTGCTGTCGGCGATTGGCTTGGTGGCCTCCCAGTTCTGCCACAGGACATGGCATGGAAAAAAGATGGCATAAGATACCTGGGGGGTTTTCTTGGTTGTCATGGTCCGGAGGAACTGAGAGAATGTTGGTGAAAAAATTGAAGGCAAACTGAATCAGTGGAGATGGCTGCTCCCTCAGATGTCCTACAGAGGGATGGTGCTTGTGCTAAATAACCTTGTTGCCTCCCTGCTTTGGCACAGAATAACCTGCCTAGATCCCCCATCAGGTTTACTGTCCCAGATCCAGACAAAAATTGAGAACTTTTTCTGGTATAATTTGCACTGGGTGCCATAGGGGGTGCTGTTTTTACCCAGAGAGGAGGGGGGACAGGGCCTCATACAAATGGCCAGCAGAACTGCCACCTTTAGGTTACAGTTTGTGCAGACGTTTCCGACGGGGCCGGCAGATCTAATGTGGAGAGAAATGGTCCAGCTGTATCTTCAGGTGTGTTAGTAATCTGGGACTGGATTATGCTCTGTTTTTAATTAATTCAAAAAAAATAAATCTAAGTGGGTTTACTCCATTTTATAAAAGTGTTTTTGAGTCCTGGAACCTTTTTAATGCTAAATGTAAAAACTCTGACTTTCTTTTTTGGCTCTTGAAGGAGCCGTTGATTCATGGAGCAAGGTTGGATATCTGCACTGAGACCACTCCTGGATTGATGGCAGCACTCCTGACAACAAAGACTCTTACTCTGCAACAACTTTTGAGTGCAACAGGACACTTACAGACACCCTGCCTGTAGCTACCTTACTGGGTATCCGGTCTGTCAGAGTGGCTCAGCGGGTCCTTGAACTTTGGAGGCAGAGGCTTGATGGGAGGTAAAGACGGCTTCTGGTGGCCCACAGCAGAGGAGTAACTGAACCCAACCACAGTGACCCTTTCCCAGAGATCTCCATGAGCCCTGATCTTGGTGATCTAACTGGACATTTGTTAAAAACACACAACTCCAGACAGCTGACCTTGCAGAATGCTGTTAAAAAAAATGCTGTACATCAATTGTGTTAAGGTCATCAACAGAGCAGGACTGCACGGCAGATCCCCCACTGTGTGGACTGAGAGGCTGATTGGGGAAGGAGTGAGTCCACAGTGGAGTCTTGTACAAACCCCCGATTAAAAAAAAGGGCAGCAGATCTCAGGTGGAGAATTTTGCATGGAGCAACTGCCTCAAATGCTTTTATTTCTGTTCTTAATCCTGCTGTTTCAAACCAGTGCCTTTTCTGCAGTCTTCGAGAGACCGTGTTTCATGTTTTTAGTGAATGTAAGAGGCTTACAGTGCTCTTCACTCTTAACAAAATTTTTAATTTATTTCGTGAAAAAATTTCTGTGGGTCTTTTTATTTATGGTGCAGGAAACAAAAAAATAAGTAAGGAAAAGTGTCAACTGCTGAATTTTATCACTGGTGAAGCCAAGCTGGCAATACATGTAAGCAGACGAAATAAAATACATGGTAAACCAGTTGAAGAACTGGCCTCAGTGTGGCGCTGCAACATCCGGCCCAGACTGAGACTGGAGTTCAGCTTTTTTAAGATGACTGGGAACATTGATAGTTTTAGGCAAATATGGTGTCATAGAGATATCCTTTATAGTGTATGTGAGAATGAACTGTGTGTTGTACGTTTTTTAGTTGGCTGATTTATATAGTCAGCATGTTTTAAAAATTTTGTACGCACTTTTACTTTACTATCTGTCTTGATGTCCTTGTAAATTTGTAAATAGTGTTTTTGTTAAAATCAAAAATCTTCTTCTTCTTCTTCTTCTTCTTCTTCTTCTTCTTCTTCTTCTTCTTCTTCTTCTTCTTCTTCTTCTTCTTCTTCTTCTTCTTCTTCTTCTTCTTCTTCTTCTGTCAGCTGCCCCCTTCAGGGGTCTTCACAGTGGATCATCTGTCTCCATCTCACCTTATCCCTTCATCTTCCTCTGTAACACCAACCCTCTCCATGTCCTCCTTCACGACATCCATGAATCTTCTCTCTGGTCTTCGTCGTTTCCTCCTGCCTGACAGCTCCATCTTCAACATCCTTTGTCCAGTATCTCCACTATCCCTCCTCTGCACATGTCCAAACCATCTCAGCCTTGCCTCTCTTACTTTGTCTCCAAACTGCTTAATCTGAGCTGTTCCTCTGATATACTCATTTCTAATTCTGTCCCTCCTAGTCACTCCCAATGAAAATCATAGCATCTTCAACACTGCCACCTGCAGCTCCACCTCCTGTCTTTTCGTTAGCACCATCGTCTCCAATCCATACTTCAGGTCTATTCAGTTAGGGGCCCGTGGGCCACATTTGGCCCAGAAGCAACATCCGAGTGGCCTGCGGGCCCAGGCCAAGCCAAGGAAATATAAATTTAAGAAAAATATATGAAGGAATGATCATCTGCAAGCCCACACACGAACAACATGCATGACTGTCATCCACGCAGTGCTCAGAAGCGCCCTGCCCACATGACAGTTTCAGTCAGAGGCAGAGCAAACCTTCCAGGCAGTGTCTCGCTAGCGTCATTGTCTGAGAGAAGCATGAGCTTATTAAAGTACTTTAAGCATGGAAAAAATCAGAAGAGATATGTAAGCAGTGGAAACATTTATGGTGGTTTTAACCCGCTGGTAACTGGAACAATAAGAGTCGCTGAGCAAACAGGTGTATTTTGACTTCATATGCAGGGAAAGAGGCAATAATGACTGAATCAATGAGGATTTACTTCACCAGCAATTACAATAATTTATGTTCATTATGATGTACCTGGCAAGTTACGATGACCAAAATTCACAAAATCAATGACTTTAATCCGTCAGCAGCCTTCAGACAAAATAAACGTGCCAACATTTGGATTTCAAAATCAGGGAGGTTTTTCCTGCTGTCTGGGTGGTGAGGAGATTTCTAAAAATCTATAAATATATATAAATATTTTAACAGAAATAACTGAATCTTTGGTAATTTACTTAATTTATTTCATTAATTGTAATTGTATAAATATTTTTTTCTTTGAAATCAGAGTTAAATTATTGTTTTGTTCTGGCTCTGCAAAATTATGGTCAAAAGTGTAAATTGTATAAGGAAAAAAAGTCAATTTTTTTTACCACAATCTGTTTCAATTTTATTAAAACAAAACAGCAATTTAAAAAAAAATTAGACAAAAATTAGCCATAAAATAATCCACAAATTTATAATAAAATCTCAATTGTACAAGAAAAGTCAATTTTACAGGAGGAAATTACAAATTTGAGGAAAATGGTTTCAAATTTAGATAAATTTACAGAGAAAAGTAGAAAACTATAAGAAAATCGTTATAAATTTTGAAGAAAAACCCTCAACCTTAAAGACTGAAGTCATTACTCAAGTTTTCAAATGGGTGCTTTCGGCATCCTTAACGCTACTAGAAATTTTTGGTTGACTATGTGTAATGGAATGTGTAGTTATAAAAAAAGGTTCCTACTCACACGTGGTGATTTTAAACAAAACAAACCACAATAGTGGATGTGCAATGTTTGTTGATGTTATCAATCTTTTCTTGGGGAGGGAGTGCAATGAGGTGTTTGACAGTTCCTTTGTAATTCAGCTAAATGCACTTTGTGATGTTCCATGGTCAGTTTGACCAGGATGTAATATATTTTATTTTAAAAGGGAAACAAATATTAATACTAACAGTGCACATTGAGTTTGCATGCACTTTGAATAAGATGTGGCCAAAATGGCTATTTACAGAATTTTATTTTTTTTCATTCTATTTATTTGTTGTTCAAGAGGAAAAATATTTCTACTACTTAAAGTTCTGCTCAACCCCAACACTGTTAATGTGTTTTTATGCACTTTTGATGTGCCTTTGTCATGTGCCAAGTGCACATTTAAAACCAAGACAATCAACAAAAAGTGCATATTTTTCGTCATACTGATCTGCGTTAGTTTGAAATTTGTCCTATTCAATGGATCGCTGAACATGTGCAGCCCAGTTACATGTCTTGATTTCAAATGATTTCCATCTGATTTTGTAATTGAATAGCCCTGCCATACATCATATCAAGTCTCACTACTGTCTTGTAAATCTTCCCTTTCACTCTAGCTGCTACCTTTCTGTCACAAATCACCCCTGACACTCGTCTCGACCCACTTCACCCTGCCTGCACTCTCTTCTTCACCTATCTTGTGCATTTTCCATTGCTTTGGATGGTTGACCCAAGGTATTTAAACTCATCTACTTTCACTACCACTACTCCTTCCATCTTCACCGTGACACCTGCCTCCCTCTCATTCACACTCATGCATTCTTTCTTGCTTCTACTGACTTTCATTCCTCTTCTCTCCAGAGCATACCTCCACCTCCCCAGGTTATCTTCTACCTGCTCCCTACTCTCACTACAGATTGCAATGCCGTCTGCAAACATCATGGTCCACGGAGACTCCTGCCTGACCTCGTCTGTCAGCCTATCCATCACCATGGCAAACAAGAAGGGACTCGAAGCCAATCCTTGATGTAATCCCACCCCCACCTTGAGTCCATCCGTGACTCCTACAGCGCACTTCCTCATACATGTCCTGCACCACCCTCACATACTTCTCTGCCTCTCCTGACTTCCTCATACAGTACCACATTTCCTCTCTTGGCACCCTATCATCTACATCTTCATACATCTTCATACATCTTCATATAAAGAAAATTTCAAAAACAGTAAAAAAAAATCTGAACTGCTTTAAATTAATTAGATATTACATACCTTACGAAGCAGCTGTACTGTATATGCATTCTATGGTTTTTTCTCATATATCATACTGTTTGACAGTCTGGGCTCAAGCAACCCCTTCCACAATAAGACATACAGTATAGGTTCATTATATAATCAAACCCTAAAAATCTTGGACAAAAAGCCCATTAGGTGGCATCACTGTAATGTTTTAAAAAAATACAACCTATTGAGTTTTGAGAGTTTCATTGACCTCTGTTTTCTGAAATTAACGTTCAAATGTTTCCATAAATCAGCACCCGAGCCACTTGCTGGTTTCGTCCAAAGACAGGACAGCAGCAGAGCCGCCAGGAGTTCTGTTAACAATAACTGTAAAATATTCCACCGCAGAACCACATTTGGACAAACAGCTTTCTCTATAAAGGGCAGTCACATCTGGAACACAATGCCAAATGTAATTAAAATAATAACGGACCTTAAAACATTCACTAAAAAGGTTAAAAACTGGCTGAAAAATAAACAAGAATGTACTCATGTATGAATTGATTGTCTGCAAAGTGAGAGTGAATGAAGGGAAGGAATGAATGTGTTTGTTTATAGTGAGTGACGAAGGGAGGGAGGCCTGAAATAGGCAAATGTGAGTCAGGTTGTTATATTTGTGTAATTATAATATTTATAATATTTATAATATTTATAATTGTGTATTTATAATCGTTTTGCATTGATGTATGTGGTTATTGTGTATTTTTTCTTTTCTTCACTTGATTCTCTTTTCTAAAGCCCATCCAGGGACAAGAGTTGCAAATTAGCTAATAGCTATACACTCTATGTGCAACACATCAGATTGATTGTCATTGATTAATTGTCTATGTTTATTGCACTGTCCCTGTCAAATAAACTAATCTATCTATCTACTTTCTCTAGATCCAAAAAGACACAGTGCAACTCCTTCTGACCTTCTCTATACTTCTCCATCAGCACTCTTAGAGCAAACATTGCATCTGTCGTCGGCCTCCGTCGGTCTATGATGACCATGGAAGAGAATCCTAAACGTCTACTCTGCTGGAGCAGCACCGCCTGTGGCTGAACAGGCCGATGCGCGAATGGCAGTCTCTATCACACAGGTCGCACTTGTGGGTGGTCTCCGTGCTGCTGGGTCTGTGGCGGTTCTTCCTGCGGGTCCTTTTTTCATCTGCTGCAGCAGTCAGTCTCTCTTCACCCGCCTTGAGCTGTCTGGTCAGGATGCCTCTCCATTTGGAGCGGTCTGTTGCAAGGTCCTCCCAGTGCTCTGTGCTGATCTCCAGGGCCTTCATGTCTCTCTTGCAGACGTCTCTAAAGCGCAGCTGTGGGCGGCCAACGTCTCTCCTGCCAGTTGCCAGTTCTCCGTAGAGGACGTCTTTGGGGATTCTGCCATCCTCCATACGGTGCTCCCATAGAGTAGTGTGCTGATGATGCAGGCGTTGTACACTGCCATCTTCGTCTTGACAGAGAGTTTGGGATTCTCCCACACTTGTGTGGTGAGGCGAGCGAGTGTGAAGGCTGATTTTCCGATTCCTCTTGTCGATCTCTGTATCAAGGGAGAGGTTGTTGCTGATTGTGGACCCCAGGTACGTGAACTGATTCACGACCTCCAGCTCGTAGTCGTCGATGGTGATGGTTGGTGGTGCTTCCGTGCCTTGCGCCAAGACGTTAGTCTTCTTCAGGCTGATGGTAAACCCGAAGTCCTTGCATGCCTGGGAGAAGTGGTCCATCAGGGTCTGAAGCTCCTGCTGTGTGTGGGTTGTGACTGCAGCGTCGTCTGCGAACAGCATGTCTCTGATTAGAGCCTCGCGTACTTTGGTTCTGGCTTTCAGGTGGGCGAGGTTGAAAAGCCTGCCGTCAGATCTTGTGTGCAGGTAGATTCCCTCTGTTGCTGTGCTGAAGGCATGCCTCAGGAGCATAGCAAAGAAAATCCCAAAGAGGGTTGGCGCAAGTACACAGCCCTGTTTCACTCCGCTGCGTATGTTGAATGGCTCTGAGACATTGCCGTCGTGCTGCACTATCCCCTGCATGTTGGTGTGAAACGATTCGATGAGGCTTTGCAACTTTGGTGGGCATCCTATCTTTGGCAGGATCTTGAAAAGGCCCTCTCTGCTGACCAGATCGAACGCTTTGGTGAGGTCGATGAAGGCGACGTACAGGGGCATGTTCTGTTCTCTGCATTTCTCCTGGAGTTGGCGGATGGAGAATATCATGTCTACCGTCGATCGCTCAGCGCGGAAGCCACACTGAGACTCGGGGTAGACACGTTCGGCAAGCTTCTGTAGGCGAACGAGAACAACTCGTGCGTAGACTTTGCCAACAATGCTGAGGAGGGAGATGCCCCTGTAGTTGTTGCAGTCACTTCTCTCCCCTTTGTTTTTGTAGAGGGTGATGATCTTGGCGTCCCTCATGTCCTGTGGTACGGCACCTTCCTTCCAACACTGGCAGAGGACGTCATGAAATGGCAGCAGTAGGGCGGTCTTGCAGTGCTTGATCAGGTAAGGGGGTATGCCGTCGTTGCCGGGTGCCTTGCCAGCGGCCAAGCTATCAATGGCCTTGCTGAGTTCGTCGATGGTTGGCTCGGCGTCAGGTTCGTCCATGGATGGCAGGCAGTCGATGGCATCAAGGGCTGACGGTGTCACGGTGTTCTGTCTGGAGTAGAGGTTGGAGTAGTGTTCCACCCATCTCTCCATCTGCTTGTTCTTTTCTGTGATCATCTCCCCAGTGGAGGATTTGAGGGGGACCGTCTTGCTCTGAGCCGGACCAAGTGCTTTCTTGATGCCATCGTACATACCACGGATGTTCCCTGTTATGGCAGCGGTTTGAATGTCTTGGCTGAGCTGAGTCCAGTACTCGTTGGCACAGCGCCGAGCAGTCTGCTGAACTTTGCTTCTCGCAGCCCTGAGAATCTGGAGATTCTTCTCGTTTGGGTACTTCTTGTACTCAGCAAGTGTTGAGCGCTTGGCTTCAATGACGGGGGTCATCTCGGTCAACTTGGCATCAAACCAGTCCTGTGACTTCGAGGTCTTCCTCCCAAAGGTAGCCAAGGCTGTGCGGTGGATGGTGTTTCGCAGCTCTTCCCACTTCTGCTTTGCAGATTCTCCTTCTTGTGGTACACCAAGTTCCTTCTCAAAGGTGGAGGCAAACTGCTCAACAGGTTCTGGTTGAGCCATCTTGCTGGTGTCAATCCGTGCCTTTCCAGGCTGTCTAGCATGATGGAATTTCTTCAGCTGCAGCTTGACCTTGCAACACACTAATGTATGGTCTGTGTTGCAATCTGCACTCTGGAACAAACGGGTGATTAGCATGTTCTTCAGTGAGGTGCGCCTGGTCAGGATCAAGTCCTGCTGGTGCCAGTGCTTTGAGCGCGGATGTTGCCAGGAAACCTTGTGTTGGGGCTTGGTCTTGAAGAATGAGTTTGTGATGCACAGATCGTGATATGTGCAGAACTCGAGCAGCCGCTGTCCGTTGTCGTTCATTCTGCCCATGCCAAAAGGTCCAAGACAGGAGAGCCAGGAGTCATGGTCAGCACCCACCCTGGCATTGAAGTCTCCAAGGAGAATGAGTTGTTCAGAGTTGGGGATGATCCTGACAGTTGTTGCAAGATTCTCGTAGAACTCGTCTTTTGCCTCTGGTGTGGCTGTCAGTGTTGGGGCATACACACTGACGAGGGTGACTGGGCCTTGAGTGGTGTTCAGGCGGAGGGTGAGGAGTCGTGCAGAGCCAGTGCTGCCCGGTTCCACCATCTTCAGCAAGTACTTCCACAGTAGTTCCACATCTTCAGTAGTACTCTTTTTTGGCATGAAACCATACTGTTTTGGCATGAAACCATGCTGTTGTTCATTGACTGTCACCTCTCCTCTTTACCTGGCTTCAACAACTTTTTCCCATATCTTTATAATGTCGCTGATCAGCTTTGTGCCTCTGTAGTTACTACGCTCTGAGCATCACCTTTGTTCTTGAAAAATGGTATTAAAACACTTCTCCACTCCTAAGGCATCCTCTCACTCTCAAAAGTTGTGTGAAGAAATCTGGTTAAAAAGTCCACTGCCATCTCTTCTAAACATCTCCATACTTCCACAGGTATGTCATCTAGATCAGCTGCCTTTCCATTCTTAATCCTCTTCAAAGCTGCTCTCACGTCAGCCTTGCTAATCTTTGGGACTTCCTTGTTTACTCTTTTCGTTATCCATCCTCCCCTCTCTCTCATTTTCTTTATTCATCAGCTTTTCAAAGTACTTCTTCCACCTTCTCAACACACTCTTGTCATTTGTTAGTAGATTATCATTTCTAGTGATCCCAGGAGCTATGTTGTCCAGGGCAATTTGCCTCTGGTAAGGTCACCAAAGATAAACTTGTCCTGGGTGAAGGAGCAGACTTAGAATGATCCAACAGACTCTCATGATGAATGCTAGAACAAGGATTCAGTGTACCCCGCCCAGTATGGGGTTACCAGGGCCCCACCTTGGAGCTAGGCCTGGGGGAGGGGCTCGATGGCTAGGGTCTGGCGACCCTGGGCTCAGCCCGAAGAAGTTACATGGGTCTGCCCTCCAGTGGGCTCACCACAGGCAGGAGAGATAATGGGGGTCCAGATCTATGTGGATCAGGTGGCGGTCAAAGGGAGAGACCTTGGCGGGCTGATCCCAGGCTTTTGGGACGTGGAATGTCACCTCTCTGGTGGGGAAGGAGCCTGAGCTGGTGCATGAGGTTGAGAGATACTGGCTAGATATAGTCAGCCTCACCTCAACACACAGCTCCGGTTCTGGAACCAGTCTCCTGGGGAGGGGCTGGAGCTTGCCCTACTCTGGAAATGCCCCGGGCAGGAGTCGATGAGCAGGGGTGGGTATTCTTGTATCCCCCCACCTTGAGGCCTCTATATTGGAGTTTTCCCCGGTGGACGAAAGGGTCGTTTTCCTGCACCTTCGGGTTGTGGGGGAATTCACTGCCCACACCGGCAATGGCAGTGAAACCTGGAGGGGGTGATTGGGAGGAACGCCCTGCCAGATCTGAAACAAAGTGGTGTTCAGTTATTGGACTTCGGTGCTCACCACAATTTATCTATAATGAACACCATGTTCAGGCATAAGGGTGTCCATATGTACACCTGGCACAAGGACACCCTAGGTTGCAGGTTGATGATCAATTTTTTTATCGTATCATCAGACCTGCGGCCATACTGTATGTCTTGGACACTCAGGTAAAGAGAGGTGCAGAGCTGTCAACTGATCAACACCTGGTGGTGAGTTGGATCTGATTACATGGGAGGATGCCATTCAGACCTGGTAGACCCAAACGTATAGTGAGGGTGTGCTGGGAACATCTGGATGAGGCCCTTGTCCGGGAGGTTTTAAACAACCACCTCCAGAAGAACTTCGACTACATTCCGAGGGAGGCTGGAGACATGGAGTCTGAATGGGCCATGTTCTCCACCTCCATTGTTGAAGCGGCTGCAGCCACAAGATCATCGGTGAATCTCGTGAAGACAACCCCCAAAGCAAGTGGTGGACACCAGTGGCGGGGGGGGGGGGCATTAAGCTCAAGAAGGAGTGCTATCAAACTTGGTTGGCTTGTGGGACTCCCGAAGCAGCTGAGGTGTTCCGGCAGGCCAAGCAGAGTGCAGCTCGGGTGGTTGCTGAAGAAAATACTCAGGTGTGGGAGGAGTTTAGTGAGGCCATGGAACGGCTTTTGGTCAGCGTTGAAGAGATTTTGGCAAACTGTCCAGCGGCTCAGGAGGGGAAAGCAGCTCCCTGTCCACATTGTGTATGGTTCAATTCAATTCAATTCAACTTTATTTATATAGCGCCATTTCACAACAACAGTCATCTCATAGCACTATCAACTGTAGGGGGAACCCCCACAGTTGCAGAAAAACCCCAGCAATCAGGCGATCCCCTGTGAGCAAGCACTTGGCGACGGTGGAGAGGAAAAACTCCCTTTCAACAGGAAGAAACCTCCAGCAGAACCAGGCTCAGGGAGGGGCAGTTATCTGCTGTGACTGGCTGGGGGGTGAGGGGATAGAGAAGAAGAAAAGAACAGACATGTAGAGAGCAAACAGCACGATGGGGACTCAATCTATGGGAGAGAACAAACAAATGTTAATGACCAGCAAAAAAAATATTTCATTGAGAGTGAGAAAAGGAGTGAGGCCCAGTGCATTACTGGAGGTCCCCCGGCTGACTAAACCTATTAGCAGCATAACTAAGGGAGGGTTCAGAAACACATGATCCCTCCCTAATTGTAGGCTATATCAAAAAGGTAGGTTTTAGCCCTATTCTTAAAAACAGAGATCGAGTCTGACTCCCGAATCCAGATTGGCAGCTGATTCCACATGGTGCGGATGGGGTGCTGCTGACTTTGACTGGGGGTATCGTCATGCAGTGGGAGGAATACTTCGAGGATCTCCTCAATCCCACTGACATGCCTTCCACAGAGAAAGCAGGGCTTGTGGACAAGGGGGATGACTCGCCCATCACAGGTGGTTAAAAATCTCTTTGGTGGCCGGGCCTCGGGGGTGGACGAGAGTCGCCCTGAGTACCATCACGGCCCTGGATGTTGTAGAGCTGTCGTAGTTGACACACCTCTGCAACACTGAGTGGAGGTCGAGGACTGTGCCTTTAGCATGGCAAACCTGGGTGGTGGTTCCTCTTTCTAAAAAGGGTGACTGGAGGGTGTGCTCCAACTTCAGAGACATCACACTCCTCGGCATCCTTTGGAAGTTCTATGCCAAGGTACTGGAGAGTAGAGTACAGCCGTTGGTCAAACCTCGGATTCAGGAGGAGCAATGTGGTTTTCATCCTGGCCGTGGCACATCGAATCAGCTCTTTACCCTCTCAAGAATCCTTGAGTGTTCGTGAGAGTTTACCCAACCAGTTTACATGTGATTTGTGGACTTGGAGAAGACATTCGACCGCATCTCTTGTGTTTTTTGGGGGGGGGAGTGCTTCAGGAGTATGGAGTATCGGGCTTGTTATTACGAGCTATCCAGTCTCTATACGACTGTTGTGAGAGTTTGGTTCATTTTGCCAACACTCGGTTGGACTCATTCCCAGTGAGAGCTGGACTCCGCCAAAGGCTGCCCTTTGTCACTGATCCTTTTCAAAATTTTTATGCACAGAATTTCTAGGCAACTACTCTAGGCTACTCTAGGCTAACCACTCCATGGTGGAGTGGTTAGCACTGCAGCAGCACAGCAACTTACCCTTGGCGGGGGGATCCTGGGTTCAATCTCAGCCCCCGACCAACAGTGTTCTGTGTGGAGTTTGCATGTTCTCCCCGTGTCTGCGTGGGTTTACTCCGGGATTTCTCCGGTTTCCTCCCACATGCCAAAAACATGCACGTTAGGTTAATTGGCATGAAAACTGGGGATTCTAAATTGTCCTTAGGTATGACTGTGAGAGTGAATGGTTGTCTGTCTCTCTATGTTGGCCCTGTGATGGACTGGCGATCTGTCCAGGGTGTACCTTACCTCTTGCCCAAAGATGCTGGGATAGGCTCCAGCCTGCCCACGACCAGAAAAGGATTAAGTGGAAGAAGATGGATGGATTTCTAGGCACAGCCAGGGAACGGAGGGTGTCATGCTTGTTGACCACAGGATCTCATCTCTGTTGTTTGCAGATGATGTTTACCTGTTGAATTCATCCAGCAATGACCTACAGGTCTTACTGGAATGGTTTGCCACTGAGTGTGAAGTGACTGTGATGAGAATCAGCACCTCCAAGTCCGAGTCCATGGTCCTCAGCCGGAAAAAGGTGGATTGTCCCCTTCGGGTTGGGGACAAGCTCCTGCCCAAATTGGAGGAGTTTAAGTAGCATAGTTTAAGTTATTTAGTTTAGCAAGAGATTGACAGACAGATCGGTGCAACATCTGCAGTGATGCAGACGTTGTACTGGTCTTCTATGGTGAAGAAGTAGCTAAGCTCTAAGGCAAAGCCTTCGATTTACCGGTAAATCTATGTTCCTACCCTCACCTATGATCATGAGCTTTGGGTACAAGCAGCAGAAATGAGTTTCCTTCATAGGATTGCTGGACTCACCCTTAGGGATAGGGTGAGGAGCTCAGTCACCCGGGACAGGCTCAGAGTAGAACCGCTGCTCCTCCACATTGACAGAAGCCAGTTCAGGTGGTTTGGGCATCTGATCAGGATGCCTCCTGTAAGCCTCCCACTTGAGGTGTTTCAATCACATTCCACTGGGAGGAAACCCCGGGGTACAGCCAGGACTTGCTGGAGAGACTGTGTCCCAGCTGCTCTGGGAACTCCTCGGTATCCTCTCTCAAGAGCTGCAGCAGGTGGTTGGGGAGAGGGAAGTCTTGGCTTCTCCTCTTGAACTGCTGCCTCCATGACCCAGACCTCCAGAAAAGCGGTAGAAGATGGGTGGATGGATGGATGGATGGATGGATGGAAGGATTACCATTTCTGCCCTTAATCTGTATGTCTCTGCACTTTGCTGCTGCAATTTGCACAAATGCCATATCTCCTGCTGTCTGTCATTGCAATACTGATCATGTGCAGTCCCGTCTGTCACTGTCTGCAGCTACACTACTGCACTGAACTTGGTACTAAGAGTATTATTGCTCTACTTCTCTGTATATAAGATTGCTGGGTCTCATCATTTAACGTTTATCTTTATTTGCACTATGGAAGGTCTGGGTCTTTCTTTTGTCTCCATTTGCACTATGGGTAGCATTACTGTACATAGACTGCTGCTGTTGTTTTTTCAGCCTTATTCCTTTTTCCATTTTATATTGTGCACACCACTGAAGAGAGGGAGA
The DNA here is from genome assembly GCA_020510985.1 of Pholidichthys leucotaenia. Lineage (NCBI taxonomy): Eukaryota > Metazoa > Chordata > Actinopteri > Cichliformes > Pholidichthyidae > Pholidichthys > Pholidichthys leucotaenia. Next base: position 481,810,779 of record CM035837.1, read on the forward strand.
AACACCATTTCAATTCTCCTGTATGCCCTGTACGTATAGTAGTGTTGTCAAAATCGCTGAATCTTTGAATCTTGAATCTTAATCAACCTAACCTGCTGTACATCCTTTCCAGCTCGGTCTCTCTGTCTAGCCAGTCGAAACAACTCCTTTACTCCTTCCTTAGCATCCAGACTCTCATACAACTCACTATATGCTTTTACCTGTGACTTTGCCACTTTTCTCTTTGCTGTGCGACTAGATTCCAAATACTCCTGTCTACTTTCTTCATCTCCCTGACTATCACACTTTTTCTTTGCTAACTTCTTCCTTTGAATACTTTCCTGCACCTCCTCATTCCACCGCCAAGTCTCCTTGTCTTCCTTCCTCTGTCCACTGGATACACCACATACCTTTCTACTTGTTTCCCTCAGTACTTTTGCTGTACCACTCAAGCGCTTTGAGTGGTCTTTGTGACTAGAAAAGCGCTATATAAGTGCAGGTTAGTTAGTTAGTTAGTTAGTACTTTCCCAGTCATCTGGTAATTCTTCCCTGCCACACAGAGCCTGTATCAACTCTTTCCTGAACTCTGTGTGACCTTCTTCCTTTTGTAACTTCCCCCACTTAATCTTTGGCTCTGCCTTCACCGTTTTCCTCTTCTTGCTTTGCAAAGTCATCCTACAGACTACCATCCAATGCTCTCTTGCTACATTCTCCCCTGCCAGCACCTTGCATTCTCCTATCTCTTTCTGATTTCTCCTTCTGCATAAGATGTAGTCCACCTGTGTGCACCTTCCTCCACTCTTGTAAGTCATCCTATGTTCCTCTCTCTTCTTGAAGTATGTGTTCACTAGAGCCATTTTCATCCTTTTAGCAAAATCCACAACCATCTGTCCTTCCACATTTCTCTCCTTAAGACCATACCTACCCAGAACCTCCTCATCACCTCTGTTTGCTTCACCTACATGTCCATTAAAGTCCAATCCAATCACCACTCTCTCCCCCCTGGGAAAACTCTCTACCACTTCATCCAACTTACTCCAGAATTCCTCTTTCTCTTCTACCTGACATCCAAGTTGTGGGGCATACACACTGACAACATTCAACATCACACTTTTGACTTCTAGCTTCAAACTCATGATTCTGTCTGACTACTTCTTTACCTCCTGAACACTCTTCACATACTCTTCCTTCAAGATTACTCCTACTCCATTTCTCTTCCTAGCTACACCATGGTAAAACAGTTTAAATCCACATCCAGTGCTCCTAGCCTTGCTTCCCTTCCATCCGGTTTCTTGAACACACAGTACAGTATGTCTACCTTTCTTCTCTCCATCATATCACCCAACTCTCTGGCTTTACCAGTCATAGTCCCTATATTTAACATCTCTACTCTCACCTCTACACATCTACCTTTCCTGTTCTCTCCCTCCCTCCTCACAAGCCTTCCCCCTCTCCTCCACCTCGATCTTCGACCAACAGTAGCCTAATCTTCACCGGCACCCTGTCGGTTTACAGTGCCGTTGGTGGTCGTTGTTGACCCGGGCCTCGACCGATCTGGTATGAAAGTCTCATTAGTCATGATCTGCATGTTTGATTTGGCAAAGGTTTTATGTTGGATACCCTTCCTGGCACAACCCTCCCCATTTACCCAGGCTTGGGACCGGCACTAGGGGTACACTGGCTTGTGCACCCCCTGTGGCTGGGCTTTTGGACATTCTAAGCTATAGATGACAAAAGATGTTTTACAATTGATAAAATGATTAATGATGTACTCCTTCTGAAGGGTAAAATCGTTAAACGTTTTTGTTTGTATTACATGTGTGCAGTGGTTAAAATGATTACATTTGTAAGACCCCTTTAGTTTAAGATCCAACCATGTCTGTTGGATTTGTGGTTGCAGATGACTGTGGACCAATTTATTCTGTAGTGTGGGGCATCTTCTAAAACTACTTAAAGGTAGTTCAAGAAAAATCTGACTCAGTGTTTTATCACTGAGGATAAAGCCCCAGTTTTTCTGTTTAATTTTTTATGCTTCTGTACTATATGTTGTTATGAATACCATCCTCTCTTTTTTCTGTTTAGTAGCATTTCTCTTTTGTAGTAAGCATTGTCTGTCCAGTTGTTTGACTTTGGTATATGCTGTCTGAATAGTAGAAGTTTTCTATCCCCGTTCCTGAAAACGTGATATAATTTCTGCAGATTTAGCCTCAAACTCCTCTTCCAGATCACAAATTGTAGGTACACATTGGAACTTACCCAAAGGCACATTCTCTTTAAGCCACTGAGGATAGAAGCTGCTGGCATGCAGAATGGTATTTCTATCTGTTGATTTCCTGTATATAGATATATGTAAAACCCCTTGTTGATCTAAAAAATGAATACTCTCTTTACTATACCCCAAAGTAAGCTTGATGATGGAGTTGATATTATTCAAAAATGCATGAAAAAACTGTAACTCATTTTCTGATCCTGACCACACCAAAAAAACATCAACAATATGTTGTCCCCACCAAACAATGTTTCAAAAAAATGTTGGGTTTTTTTCATTATTTAACACAAAATCCTCTTCCCATTTACCCAAATAGAGACCTGCATATGAGGGACTGTAACAAGCTCCCATAGCACATCCTTTTATCTGCTTGAACACTTTACCTTGGAAAATAAAAACATTGTTAGTCAAAGTCACTTCTGTCAACATCAGCAGAAAATCCTTCCAGACATTGTCAAGACGTTGTCCACCTAAACCAGAACAGTTTTGTTGAGTTTCCTGTTCATTTGTATTGCGTTTTGTGAAAAGTTTATTGAGATTTTAGCAAGCTAAAATAGTGTTGTCTTTTAACAGTAAAGGCGGGAAAAAAAACATTTTGAGTAAATAACATTATTTTGAACCAATGCAATGTTGATACATATACAGTATCCACCTTATTCCTAGCCCATGATGCCTTGCGTGAATTATGGGTGCAACTTCCGGTACTAGTTTAGAACATCTGGTTGTTACTGAAACGGGACACTTTTCCTTAAAAACAATGACTTTGGCATCAAAAGTGCGGGAACACAGCCTTTTGCACCTCAAAAACATTAATATAATCATACCACTTCCCACGACTATGGAGGGATGAGACGATGACCTTAAAAAGTGGCCTGGCAGACAGTAGCTCCGTTAGCTAGCTCCGCTGCTAAGATGCTAAAATTGTAAACAAATAAAAGCTCTGAGATATATCAATGTCTCCACCGCAATAAAGTCAAACACATTTTGTTAAAATATGTTGGACATAATCAGATTTACCTTAGAGCAGACTTAAGGGCCTTTTCCACTAGCACGCTTTAGCGCGACACGGGACGGCTCAGCACGCTTTGTACGCTTTTCCACAAGCCCCAACACGGTTTAACGGCCGCGATTCTCAGCCCCGCTCCAGGGCAGGGTACAGCAGTGCTGAGCTGTGCCGTGTTGTGACGTTAACAGACTGGTCGCCGCTGATTGGTCAGGTCGTAACCGGCGCTGATTGGTCAGGTTGTAACCGCCCCTCTCCTCCTCCTCTTCTACCAAATCTTCACGACCTTCTCAATAAAGTTTTTGAAAAAAAAAAAAAAGAATCTTCACGACCGCCTTTACTCAGCACGCAACCACTGTTGGCGGTTCCTTTTCAGTGTATTGCTGTGCTATTTTCATTTATTCTCTATCAAAAATGGTTTCGCGTAATAAGGGTGTTCCATGGACCAATAAGGAGGTGCAGTGTCTGCTCACTGCACTGTCAGACGAACGTATTCAGCGCGAGTTAGACGGAGCCGCCCGGAATGAAAAAATATACCAGGAGGTCTCGACATCGGAGTCCTTTAACGGTGAGTTTTAATTTTTTTTTATTGTGCGTTTTTTCGCAAATATATTCGGTAAGACGCTCAGTTTATTTATGCAATAAAAAAGCTGTTCATTTGTGGATGGATCGCTGCTTTATTGCAGCACACTGCGGACTAAAGCTTTTATTGTAATTATTCATGTGAACAATACGCTGAAATAAGCTTATGTATTCTTGTTAAAAACTATTGACTTTTCTGTATATATTGCACTTTCGTGCTGTATTTTATTGTGTGCATTTTCCTTGTAGAATCATCCCACGCGTCCGCCGCGACAGCCTGCACGGATTATTCAACCGAGCTTTCCTGAACCAGAGCTGGCAGAGACGGCTTCATTCAACCGAGCCTCAGCACTCAGTGGTCGGCGTGTATAAAATGTCGATTAACCTTCATGTTGTGTTGCAAAGTTTTTTTTTATTTTAATATTTTGTATATAATAAAATGGAATTGTTTTGGAAAGTGTGGTTTGTCTGTTATAACACTGAATTATAAAACAGTATAATTACATAGAAATTCCATTGCCTAGTCTGATCAAAATGATGCTGAGGGTCAACCATTGTAAAGGTAATGTAATTTTTAACTAGACCAAAAAAGAAATCTTTTTTGTAAGCTTTCTGTTCTTTTTATTGAAATATCATAAAAAAATTAGCACCAAGTCAAAGGTACAAGTATATGTAAATTGAATGTTCTATCGGCATTCCAAATTCAGAGATTTACAATACTTTAGAAGGAGTGTAGCATCATCTAAACGGAAAATAATAATACTGTTGTTCCAAACGTTGACCTGAAGGTGAAAAACATGAATTTTTTTAATTCAGTACATCCAAAATGCCCTAGGATGTGGTGTTGGACAGTGTGCCACCGTCTCATTATTTAATACGAATAAAAACAAGTTTCAGCTCATTATTTCTAGGTCATTTGGCAGTTAATTCAAAACAAAAGTGACTTGTGTTGTTGCAGCTTAATTATGAGATAAAATTAATTGTGAGATAAAACCACAGAGCGAGCAAGGCAATAATCCTTGGATCCTCCATTTTTTGTCTCGTGTAAATAAGGACTCAGTCCGGTGCGTAACGTCACGGGAGTGTGGCCCCGCCTCACTGAGAATCTGCTGCTGCCCCGCTTATAAAACCTCCTAACACAAACCATCACAGCACAAGCACAACACCGTGCTAATGGAGACAGAAGCATTCCGAGCCGTACTGAAGTGAATCGAGCCGTACCGAGGTGTGCTGGGCTAGTGGAAAACAGGCTATAGAGTCTAGTCAGAGCCACAAAGAACCACAACACCGTGCTTGGGTGTTTTAATGTTGGGTAAAACAGACAGCTGCATCTGTCTGTTTTACCCAAACTCCTGCCCTCTACTCCTGCCCTGACTGCTTGAAAATCCTCTGCGGACCCTGCCAATGTGGTCTCATGTTCACCAGCCCGCCACGGCCATGATCCAGGAACTGGGACCATCCTTTGGCCATCGCTCACCACGGCAGATCCTCCCCCGTCCCGCCAAGAGCCCTCATCCAGGGCAGTTCGGATACTGGCACCAGGGCCCTCCCGCAGCGACCCTGAGGGTGACAAGGCCTGTCCACTTTCCGGATTGCCCGGCAACTGTTCATCCCACATAGTGTCTTCGCGAACTCTCGGAACCAGTCAGTCCCACAGTCCGCAGCCTGACCATTCCTCCCCATAGCTGCTTCTGATTGAAAACCCCAGGCCATAAAACAGGTTGCAGTCCATGATGTTTGTGCTGCGGGCCATCACGACAAACTCCACATCGATCATCTCCACCGACTTGTACCGAGCCGTCAGTCTGATGGTACCCACGGTGGCAAACCGTCCTCCTTCATAGCTGCAAAGTGGCACTGAGTCACCTCCAATTCTGTAGTGAGGAAAACATTCTCTAACCATAGCCCAGTTCAGCAGTGAACTCTCCACCCCCGTGTCAATCAGTATTGGTACCGGTACTCCGCCCAACTCTACCTTGCAATGTGTGCGCCCACTGGTACTCCGGGACACAGTATGAATCACAGTTGGGGCAGGAGGAATCGAACTCTTGTGCGGGCTATCTTGTTCTGCTGACTGGCACACCCTGGCAAAATGATGTAGACAGCCATAATTGCCACAGTGCTTTCTTCTTGCCGCACACTCTCTGTCCTTGTAGTGGTGTTTCGTGGACCCACAGCCCATACACCTGGGCTTCCCCAGGGCAGACCTCATCCGTACAGCGTTGGCACTCTCGACGTCGTCCTCGACACTCCAATCGCTGTCCGAGTCCACTACCTGTGTGGCCATGGAGGATCCCAACTCTCATGGTGACAGACGCTCACGCAGCTCCCGAGTTAGCTTATCCGCTGCCTCCAGCTGGAGAGCCAACTCGACGACCTTGGACAGCATCAACTCACCCAGAAATGTGAGCAGCTTAGACCGGACCGCAACACAGTTGGTGTATTTTGCCAACTGGTCACGAACCATTTCTTCTTCCAACCGTCTGATCCGGCATTCAGCGGCTAGCTGCCTCAAGTCCGATACAAACCGGTGGATGGGTGCACCAACCTGTTGGTGGTGCTGTCAGAACTTAATCCTCCGGACGATGATGCTGTCTGGCACCCTGAAATGGTGCACCATTAACTCGACCACTTCTTCGTAGCTGTCCATGTCACCAAGTGTGCCCAAAATTCTCTGGCCCTCCATACCAAGGTTGTGCACAAGCAACGCACACACCCTCAGCTTCTCAATCCTTCCCAGGTCCAACGCCACCATATACATCTTAAAGGCGTTGTACCACCGAGGCCATGGCACCAGCGTGTAGCATCAGTTCACCCTTGGCTCATCAATAAGATTACTCTCCCCCTCTAAGAGAGTGTTTCATCCCAAAGGACTGCACCAGAACTGTTTTTTTTCTTCATCATCAGAACCCCAGTGGAGACAATTTCCTTTGTAGTAGAAACTCAATAAGGATCCCTTTAACCAGATTAGGACCATCATAATATCAGTTGAGTTTCCTTCCCAAGCAGATAAGGAGCCGTTCGCACCAGGAACTGGCTCTCCTAAAAAGTCATAAACTTCCAAAGTTAAATCCTTAACCCGACAGGTTTATGCTGAGAGAACACTTCTGATCCTTTGCAGACATCCAGAAAACTCTGAACTGTCTTCCTTTGCATGCCATATCCTGGGGGGCTTTGTTCTGTCACCTAAAAAATATCTACAGCTCAACAGTACCTCCTGGTGGACATCGACGGAATATGTTTCATTACTTTTTCAAACTGATTGACTCTCTATTCTGATTGAACATTAAATCTTTTCAAGTTTCATTCCTCAGGATAAGTCTGGACACTGTGAAGATCTCATCTGTGATGAACAATAATGGGTGAAATAATTCATTAATCCTTGATTTAAATGTGGTTGCATGCCTAAGAAATGTTTACATGAATGCTATTCAAATGAATGTTAAATTTATTAGTACCAGTATAAATGCATGTTGACTGAATATTAGTCTTGAGTCACTGAAATTAGAATTGATGTTATATTAAGTATATAAAATGAATTTCATAGGAAATGTATGAATGTCTTCTTAAACTGGTAAGTCATCTTGACTGTATCAGCCAACCACCAGCTGCCCCGGTTAAGATGACACCCTTCCTTTCAATCTATTGGTCAGCTATAGACAAAGAACTGTTTGCTTATTGGCTCTTAGTCCATTCGAATCTATCATGGTAGCTGATAATTGATCCGTCTTGCTGCCAGTCATATTTTTATGACTCAGGAGCGTGCTTCAGTTAAATGCAGACAGAACCACTCTGGCAGTCCTTTATGGTTAAAGTTTTGTGTGTGTCTGAACCTTGTTAAGTCCTGTGCTAGTCTTCTTAAAATCGTTGTTTGTAAGCTTTTTCCTGTCTTTTTCTGGCAACTGAGGGGAAACCATCCTTTCTTAAGTGAGCTCACCTTCTCTGTGGGTGTCAGACTTCCAAAACACCTTTTCATCCTCTCCTCAGAAGTTGTGCTTATCCTATCGAATGTTTGTTGTTTTTTTTTTTTCTTGGACTTTTGGTTTTTCCTGCTATTAAGATGAACTGATAGAGATTTTGGACTTTCCTATTTTCCCACGGAACACAAAGCCAGAAGAACTCAGACCTTGTGGGTGAAACTGTCTAAATACAATTTTCCTTCAGCCTTGGGCTTTTATCGGCTGGTGGAAGCCCTAAATTGCCGGACCAGTTGCCACAAAGATGTCACACCTGCTCCGACAACGTCATTCTGTCGCCGACCTCAGGCCCGCACACCCCGTCGATGCCCCCAGAAGAGTCTCGGACCTCACAGCTGTAACCACTGGAAGGACAGCTGGCAACTGCCTTTCCTGGTTGCCGCCTGACTGGCATTTCACGATCACCACTGGAAATCTGGGGATTCAGCTGTACCAGTAAGCCATGCTTTCCATCACTATCTGCTGGGTTAAACATGATGTCTGAAAATAATCATTGAACACAGCCAATTTTCATGTTAAATTCCATGCCATATGCTACAATAGAAACTAGAAGCTGAAGGAAACCTAATATTCTTTTTCATAAATCACCGGGTTTTTACAGAATAATTCAGGATTTTATTTTTCGGGTAACGAGCTTATGTCATTTTTCTCCATAAAGTTGAGATCAATTTTATGTATAATTTTGCTAGATATTTCAGCCTTCAATTGCATTACAGTTGACATACAAAATCTGGTTACCTCCGCCAGGAGGTTATGTTTTTGCCATTGTTTGTCTGTCTGTTTGTCTGTCTGTTTGTCTGTTGGTTAGCAAGATAACTCAAAAATTTTTGGACGGATTTCGATGAAACTTTCAGGCGTTGTTGGAAATGGTACAAGGAAGAACTGATTAAATTTTGGGGATGATCCGGATCACCATCCAGAAGAAAACCGCCATTACGGAAAATGCCATTTTCGTGAATAACTACTGAACCACTAATCCTATCATTGTCAATCCAATTGCTAGTCATATGTTTTCATGGTCAAGGAATCTGAAAACATACACACAAACACTGTATGGAGGGAACTGTGGCCGCCATTATGGAAAATGCCATTTTCGTGAATAACCACTGAACCACTAATCCTATCATTGTCAATCCAATTGCTAGTCATATGTTTTCATGGTCAAGGAATCTGAAAACGTACACACAAACACTGTAAAGGGGGAACTGTGGCCGCCATTACGGAAAATGCCATTTTCGTGAATAACTACTCAACCACTAATCCTATCATTGTCAATCCAATTGCTAGTCATATGTTTTCGTGGTCAAAGAATCTGAAAACGTACACACAAACACTGTATGGGCGGAACTGTGGCCGCCATTATGGAAAATGTCATTTTTGTGAATAACTACTGAACCACTAATCCTATCATTGTCAATCCAATTGCTAGTCATATGTTTTCATGGTCAAGGAATCTGAAAACGTACACACAAACACTGTATGGGGGGAACTGTGGCACTTGGCAGAAGTCTGCGCTCTCCGAGTGCTTTTCTAGTTTCTTCTTGGTTTCACAAAGTTTTAACCATAGATTTTATGCTCAGGAATCCATGCAACAGTTGAAATGATATTTGACACCTGTTGATTATTTTGAACCTCATCGTCATTTGAATGTAAAATCATTTAACCTTGGTTCTTTAATAAACTTGTCAACAATAAACTTGTCAACAACTTGTCAGCAAGAGAAGTTGTATTTGATTTATTGTTGCATGTGTGCTTTCCTGGGTCATGGCAGAAAAGAATTCACTAATGTTTGAGTCTGACTGATGTGAGAATATAAGGGTAGCGACGTCGCTTTTTGATCCTTCGATGTCGGCTCTTCCTATCATTGTGAAGCAGAATTCACCAAGTGTTGGATTTTTCACCCACTAATACGGTGGGGCAAAAAAGTATTTAGTCAGCCACCAATTGTGCAAATTCTCCCACTTAAAAGATGAGAGAGGTCTCCAATTTTCATCATAGGTATACCTCAACTATGAGAGACAAAATGAGAAAAAAAGAATTCAGAAAATCACATTGTCTGATTTTTAAAGAATTTATTTGCAAATTATGGTGGAAAATTAAGTATTTGGTCACCTACAAACAAGCAAGATTTCTGGCTCTCACAGACCTGAAACCTCTTCTTTAAGAGGCTCCTCTGTCCTCCACTCGTTACCTGTATTAATGGCACCTGTTTGAACTCGTTATCAGTATAAAAGACACCTGTCCACAACCTCAAACAGTCAGACTCCAAACTCCACTATGGCCAAGACCAAAGAGCTGTCAATGGACACCAGAAACAAAATTGTAGACCTGCACCAGGCTGGGAAGACTGAATCTGCAATAGGTTAGCAGCTTGGTGTGAAGAAATCAACTGTGGGAGCAATTATTAGAAAATGGAAGACATACAAGACCACTGATAATCTCCCTCGAACTGGGGCTCCACGCAAGATCTCACCCCGTGGGGTCAAAATGATCATGAGAACGGTGAGCAAAAATCCCAGAACCACATGGGGGGACCTAGTGAATGATCTGCAGAGAGCTGGGACCACAGTAACAAAGGCTACCATCAGAAACACACTACGCCACCAGGGACTCAAATCCTGAAGTGTCAGACGTGTCCCCCTGCTTAAGCCAGTACATGTCCAGGCCCGTCTGAAGTTTGCTAGAGAGCATTTGGATGATCCAGAAGAGGATTGGGAGAATGTCATATGGTCAGATGAAACCAAAATAGAACTTCTTTGGTAAAAACTCAACTTGTCGTGTTTGGAGAAGAAAGAACACCATACCTACTGTGAATCATGGGGGTGGAAACATCATGCTTTGGGGCCTTTTTTCTGCAAAGGGACCAGGACGACTGATCCGTGTAAAGGAAAGAATGAATGGGGCCATGTATCGTGAGATTTTGAGTGAAAACCTCCTTCCATCAGCAAGGACATCGAAGATGAAACATGGCTGGGTCTTTCAGCATGACAATGATCCCAAACACACCGCCCGGGCAACGAAGGAGTGGCTTCGTAAGAAGCATTTCAAGGTCTTGGAGTGGCCTAGCCAGTCTCCAGAGCTCAACCCCATACAAAATCTTTGGAGGGAGTTCAAAGTCAGTGTTACCCAGCGACAGCCTCAAAACTTCACTGCTCTAGAGGAGATCCGCATGGAGGAATGGGCCAAAATACCAGCAACAGTGTGTGAAAACCTTGTGAAGACTTACAGAAAACGTTTGACCTCTGTCATTGCCAACAAAGGGTATATAACAAAGTATTGAGATGAACTTTTGTTATTGACCAAATACTTATTTTCCACTATAATTTGCAAATAAATTCTTTAAAAATCAGACAATGTGATTTTCTGGATTTTTTTTTCTCATTTTGTCTCTGATAGTTGAGGTATACCTACCTATAATGAAAATTGGAGACCTCTCTCATCTTTTAAGTGGGAGAATTTGCACAATTGATGGCTGACTAAATACTTTTTTACCCCACTGTAGGGAACGTGAGCTAGGTTTAGACCGTCGTGAGACAGGTTAGTTTTACCCTACTGATGATGTGTTGTTGCAATAGTAATCCCGCTCAGTACGAGAGGAACCGCAGGTTCAGACATTTGGTGTACGTGCTTGGCTGAGAAGACACTGGTGCGAACCTACCATCTGTGGGATTATGACTGAACGCCTCTAAGTCAGAATCCTTCCGTTCTTTGTCAGTCGCCCAAAATTGGACTGGTGCCCCGCTCCGAGAGAATATTCTTCTCATAGTTTGTGTTTGTGGAAGAATCAAACATCCTTCTACACACCCACACTTCTAACCATAAAATAAAGTAATCCTTATCTTATTATCATCAAATATTGCTACAGGCGGCTCACCTAGGATCTCCAAAAATTGCCGAATTGGTGCTCCACACGCTTCCATGGCTTTTCTTCTCGTAGCCAAATGTTATGTCTGGAACTGCAGACAAAGAGGAGAGCAGTTGTGGAGCTTAACACACGTTTATTGCAATACAGGGCACAGTGCACCTGACCACACATACAGCTGCAAGCAGAAGCAAAGGCGGAAGAGACCCCCCCCCCCCCCACCTGCAGCCCTTCTTATACGCACGGGGTTGGCGGAACCAGAACATGGAGCCACCATCCCGTGCCACACAAATAAGAGCTCCAAATATAACACAATATGAACAATAAATAACTACACTACATCTGCTACGGAAATCTTTACAGGAGCGCGCACCTGAGCAGAGATACTGTAAAACCACAGACAAACCAAAAATATAACCCTGCATCCAGTGTCTAACCCTTTATACGATTTTAGAAGTGAAAAAAGCAGCTTGTAAATGAGTTAAACTGCTTATTCACCTGACGTTTCATTGTTCAGACAATTATAAATGTAACTCGATTATGTTTTATTTAAGGATTATGTAAAAAGGGTAATCGCTTTTTTCAAAGTAGACATATTGACTTTGATTTTTTTGATTACAATCAATGGCAGCAGTGAAGGGCTCAATTATATAATCTATACAAGTCTATAAAATAAGATAATAGTGACATAGTGTTCTTTTGTATAGCTACACATCAAAAGTCTCAGATGTTTTAAATCTGAGGGGAAGTTTATCATGACTGTCATGTAAGGTGGGTCAAACTGTTATTTAGCTTTGTTTACACCTGCACACATCCACACATATATACAGTATGTACTATATACCTTTTTCTTATTGTCAGCTATTTAGAGTTGTACAAATTCTGCCATAACATAACCTGTCATATTTTATCTTTCATATGATACGATGGTGAATAGCTTTTGTTGTCATTCAATTTTAATCATGTACCTAAATCCTACAGGATACAGAATGCAGATTATGCATCTATTTATTAGCTCCACCAAGGAGGTAATGTTTTCATCCGTGCTGGTTTGTTTGTCTGTCATCAAGATTACGCAAAAACTACCGGACAGATTTGGATAAAAGTTTCACCAAAGGTGACCCTTGGCCTACAGAGGAACCCATTACATTTTGATGATGATCCAAGAGTACATACCTCCACCAAGGCTCTATCTTCTCACAATTTGTTTGCAAGATTGCTCCCAAAATATTCCGCTCTGCAACTGCATATCAGCAGCAGGTAAAAAGCTTGGCGGAGGTAAAACTCCATCCAGTAGTTTTTGTGTAATCATGCTAACCATTGCTAGGACATTGAGCCTTGGTGGAGGCATGCGCCATGGATCACATCCAAAATTTAATGGGTTTGTGTGTAGCCAAGAGCCACCTGTGGTGAAAATTTCATCAAGCTCTGGCCAGTATTTTGGGAGTAATCTTGTGAACACATTGTGCAAAGATAAAGCCTTGGTGGAAGTATGCACTCTCAGATCATGATCAAAATGCATTAGGTTCCTCTCCAGCCCAAGGACCACCTCTGGTGAAAATTTCATACAAATCCATCCAGTTGTTTTTGTGTAATCCGGCTGCACCAATACAAACAAGGCCCTTGGCAGAGGTATGCACTCTCATATGAGCACCAAAATCTAATGGGTTCATCCTTAGGCCAAGGACCACCTTGGGTGAGAATTTCATCCAAATTTGCAATAGTTTTTGCATAATCCTGCTGACAGACCACCACAGATGAAAACATTACCTCCTTGGCGGAGCTAATAAAAAAATGCACAATCTGCACTCTGTGTCCTGCAGGCTGTGGGTACATGATTAAAACTGAACAACAAAAGCTATTCACCATCGTACCATATGAAAAACAAAATATGACAGGTTATATTATGGCAGAATTTTTACAACTCTGTAAATAGCTGACAATGAAAAAATGTGTATATACAGTATGTGTGTGTGTGCATGTATGCGTGCGTGCATGTGTGTGTATGTGTGTGTGTGTGTGTGTGTGTGCGCGTGTGTGTGTGAGAGTGATAGTTCATATGTAGCTGAAATGGGGAAGGTTTTGTCTTTGGATGTTTTTCTTTTTCTGTGCGTTACATGTCAACTAAAAATGTTAATAAAAATAATTTTAAAAAATCTAACCAACAAAGTTTTTTTTTTTTTAAAAAGAGAATGTAGAGGCTAGCCACAAGACAGGAGTTGGAGGAGCTGCTGGGCTTGCTCTTTTATTAAGCAATATCATGAAGCTGCAGGCCAGCAGCATCTACAGACCAGGCAGAGGATGCCAAAGGGGAGGGGCAGGGACACAATCCATGAGAAGCCTGCATCATCTGCTCACTCTGGATAATACTGGTGTGTATAAAAAAATGAATTACTGAATCTTGATATCCTATTTTTTTTTTAGATGGGCTAATACAGAATGTTTGTATTTCTATATGTACTGAAGACTCAGAATCAGAATCAGATTTATTGTCATTGTTCATGTAGCACACAAACTAGGAATTTGTCTCGGTGCAATGCTGCAACATTAAACATGATAAAATAAAAGAAATAAAAAAACTATGCATGCAATAAAGTGTAGAATAAGAATGAGTAATACTAGTCAGAAGTTTTAAATATATTAGCGAGCAGCAGATATTGTGGAGTACCACATAGTGCAGTCGGTAATGCAAAAAGAAAACAGTGATGATTGACATGAGTCTGGTTGAGCTGCTGTACATAGTGCACGAGAGTCAATAAGTCACTTAGTGTTCAGCAGTCTGATGGCAGAGGGGAAGAAGCTGTTCATGTGCCGGGAGGTTTTAGTCTGAATGGACCGAAGTCTTCTACCTGAGGGGAGAGGGGCAAACAGGACGTGACCAGGGTGTGAAGGATCGGCTATGATCCGGCCAGCACGCCTCCGGGTCCTGGAGATGTACAGATCCTGGAGAGATGGAAGCTTGCAGCCGATCACCTTCTCAGCAGTGCACACGACGCGCTGCAGCCTTAGTCTGTCCCTGGCAGTGGCTCCTGTGTACCACACGGTTATGGAGGTGGTGAGGATGGACTCGATGATGGCTGTGTAGAACTGCACTAACATCTTGGTGGGTAGCTTGAGCTTCCTCAGCTGTCGCAGGAAGAACATCCTCCGCTGGGCCATTTTGATGAGGGAGCTGATGGTCAACTCCCACTTGAGGTCCCTGGTAATGGTGGTGCCTAGGAAGCGGAAGGAATCTGCAGTGGTGATGGGAGAGCCTGTGAGGGTGAGGGGGGGCAGAGGGGTTGTGACTTTCCTGAAGTCCACAATCATCTCCACTGTCTTCAAAGCGTTCAGCTGCAGGTTGTGGTTGTTGCACCAGGACGCCAGCTGGGCCACCTCTCTCCTGTAGGCGGACTCGTCGCCATTGGAGATGATCCCGATGAGGGTGGTGTCGTCCGCAAACTTGATCAGCTTGACAGACTGGTGGCTGGAGGTGCAGGAGTTGGTATAAAGGGAGAAGAGTAGGAGGGAAAGTACACAGCCCTGGGGTGATCCGGTGCTGATGCTAACAGAGTCTGATACAGTCTTTCCCAGCCGCACATGTTGCCTCCGGTCCGTCAGGAAGTCGGTGATCCACCTGCAGAGGGAGTCAGGCACGTTGAGCAGGGACAGCTTGTTCTGGAGCAGAGCGGGGCGGATGGTGTTGAATGCAGAGCTGAAGTCCACAAACAGGATCCTGGCATAGGTTCCCGGGGAGTCCAGGTGCTGCAGGATGGAGTGGCTTTGAGACTGGATTTAACCCATTGGTGACTAGGAGTCACCAATGGGTTAAATCCAGTCTCAAAGCCTCAAATATCTGACCTGGGAAGACCCTTTGCATCTTAGGCTGTTTTTTGTGTTTTGTGGGTCTATGATGTGTCTATGCTTTGGACAAGGTCGGTGCACAAGTGGTTGTACATATCTGGGCTTCATTCTTCAACCAAGTGTATGATGCGTGCACATCCTCTGCAGTTTTACCCCAGCCTGATAGGTAGTGCAAAAGCACTGATACACCAGTTTGTTCACCAGCTACTGTATATAAAAGAGAAGAAAAGCCAGTGTCATGCACATTTTAGTAACCAAAATACCTGTTATGATTCCCTGTGCACTTTTACGCAGCGCACAGAGGAAAGAGACAAATCCTCTCGCAGGAGACATTGTGTGTAATTTATTGTGCAAAAACAAAAGGCAAACAGTTCAGCAACAACAGAAAATACCAAAATGGCGAGGAGGCTCTGGGAAGCTCACGAGACGCTCCTCAGCTCAACAGTGAGTAAGCCCAGGGGACCCAAAGGCTTCAGGAAGAACTGAAAGTGGAGGAAGGCAGCCTTGACACCCGAGTTCCTCCAGGACGGAACTGGAAGCAGCAGGCACAGGAATACTCACTGGAGATGGAGACAGAGATGTCCGTGGAGGGAATCCCAGAGCCAGCCTGCAAAAACAGAAAAAGAGGACAAAGATGTCATGCAGAGGGAAGCCGTACCAAAACAGGCAGGGTGTCTAGTCATGCATGCATCTAAACACCAGGAAAACACTGCGAAGAATACACAGATCCAACAATAATCCGGCAATTCACTCCCATGATAATGCCACATGTAATGATAGGAGTGAATGCTGGTGTGCGTAATGAGGGGAAAACATGTGAGTGTGTGCGTGTATGTACTGGCAAAACCTGGCAGGACAGGGGGCATGGCTGTGACCTGTCAAGGAGCCGGAAGAACTCAAGGCTCCCAAGGAGGTGCCTGATGGAAAAAATAGGGAATCAAAACACACTAAAGGCAGGGCAGCCACCGTGCCATGAAACTGGGCTGGAAGTCCACCCCAGTTCATGACAATACCGACTGCACGAAGGTGAGAAAAAGAACTGTCATGGGCTGCCTCTGCCAGACAGTAAAAATGACTCATTAAGGCGAGCATGTTGCAGTGCAAAACAAGGATTTATTCCAGGAAACATGGAATGACAAACTTGAAGACAGTCAAGTCAGTCAAACACACAACAACTCACAAAATGCGCAAGAACGGACCCCGAAGGTAAGTCCCATATGTGACTACAATGTCCCTGCACCAGGCAACAGAAAATGACCACTAACAAAGGAAACTAACAAATGATTCAAACACAAAACAGTTGGAACTAATCAGGGGCAAAAGGAAAACACACGTGAGAGGCTTAAGGTAAGGAAATAGCATTGGAGCTACACTAGAAACTAAGAATAAACACAAAATACTAACGATAACAGAACAGAAAGAGTGCAGTGAGTCAAAAATACAATAAAAAGTGTAGACATGGTCAGAGACCATGTCCAGATCATGACAAGAACTCTCATGCTTACTACTTTCACTGCTAATTATTATCTTTTTGTCTTCTTTCTCTGGTCTTGTCATATTTCTTTTTAATTCTTCATCTTCTTTCTCTTCATCTTTGTATGCTGTGTTGGTGGCACCACTTTTTAAACCAGAGGTCGGATCTTTGCCATGAGCAGTCAGCACAAACAGTCAAGGCAGTCACAAAATTTAGGCTGCACATGCTCAGCAGAAGAGGGACTCCGAAGAACCTAGCAGAATGGAAACATGACTAAATTTATTCATCATGTTACTGATGGTAGCCTTTGTTACTTTGGTCCCAGCTCTCTGCAGGTCATTTACTAGGTCCCCCCGTGTGGTTCTGGGATTTTTGCTCACCGTTCTCGTGATCATTTTGACCCCACGGGGTGAGATCTTGCCTTCCATTTTCTAATAATTGCTCCCACAGTTGATTTATTCACACCAAGCTGCTTACCTATTGCAGATTGAGTCTTCCCAGCCTGTTGCAGGTCTACAATTTTGTTTCTGGTGTCCTTTGACAGCTCTTTGGTCTTGGCCATAGTGGAGTTTGGTGTCTGTTTGAGGTTGTGGACAGGTGTCCTTTATACTGATAACGAGTTCAAACAGGTGTCATTAATACAGGTAACGAGTGGAGGACTTCTTCTCTTAAAGAAGAAGTTACAGGTCTGTGAGAGCCAGAAATGTTGCTTGTTTGTAGGTGACCAAATACTTATTTTCCACGATAATTTGCAAATAAATTCTTTAAAAATCAGACAATCTGATTTTCTGGATTTTTTTTTCTCATTTTGTCTCTCATAGTTGAGGTATACCTATGATGAAAATTGGAGACCTCTCTCATCTTTTAAGTGGGAGAACTTGCACAATTGGTGGCTGACTAAATACTTTTTTCCCCACTGTATATATATATATATATATTAGTAAATTAGAGCATATTTGTGGCCATAACTTATCATTTTAAACTTCAATTATCTGTAAGAGCCCTTTAGAAATTAAAATTATTCTCTGTGTTACTGATGGCAATATCCTTAAAAATAATGTATTGTGGTGGACACACTCATGGAGATTTTGTGACTCACATTTTAGGTCAGAACAAAGGCAGGAAGCTGCAGGATTATTAGCTTTGGTATGCAAGACCTGAGTCATTAAAGGATTAAGGAAGGATGCATTGGAGACAGTGGAAGTGATATCATGGAGAGAAATGCATTGTGACTGTCTTTATAATGCAAAGTGGTCTGTGTGACATGTGATCTATGAAGTGTGAAGTCCCTGATATTTAAGGACGTGAGTTTACTGTTTCATCCTCTTTTTTCTCTCTGCTGTGAGATGATGATGTTGTGAATAAAAGTTGACTTTGAGAGAGAACTCTGTCTCATCATTTTCACAGCACCACAGTATTCCCTATTATTTATGTCTCATTAAAAATGCAATTGTGTTTGTTATTATTGTTTAATAACTGCTTTTGTCTTGTATCAACTGGCATGTGATTTTCAACAATAATAATAAAAGCAATAGAAGCAACTGATAGTTCTCATTTTTTTTAGAGTTTGGTCACAAGAAAAACAATACTCATAACTGTTATAGCACACATGTACTATAACTATCAAAAATACTAAATTAATTATTATAACAGGAAAAAGTCCAAATTAGGGGCAATGAATACAATATAGTCAGTTGATGTCACGCAACCGAGCCCGTGCTATCCTGTAGGCTCGGTTCTGACCGTTCTCTGTGGCTCAGGCATCGGGTTTATTATGTATTATCTTTTGAGTTCTTTTTGTTTTTATATCTGTGTTCCTTTTTTTTTTTCCATGCCTGTAGCCGCCGCTCTGGCCAGTGGTTGTTGGGCAACCGTTTTGACCCACTTTCAGGTGGGTGCTGTCCAACATTTGCCACTTCGACCATGCCCCCTCTTTCTTTGACAGTCAGCAGTTCATGTTTTGTGTGCATCATCTGCCGTGGTGTCAGCCAGCCAATATTGCCAACACTATCACGACATGTTAGTCACTCCACACAGCCGTGGTTCTGTTGCGCCCCTTGAAGCGATGTTGGCCCTGGGGCGCAACCATGGTTAACACGTCTCCTCTCCATGCGTTTGCTGGGCGATGTCGGCCCCAAACGCCAACTGTAAGTGTTTCTGTTTATTTTTGTAAGTCTACACCTTTTTGGGAACTGTTGTCATCAGTCTTATGTTCAATAAATGTGCTGTGGTGAATCCTGCGGATAAATCCATTCATCCTTCCCCTCCTCCGTGCGCTGTGTAAAAGTGCACGAGGAGGCTTAAGACAGTTGGAGCTGAAGCGTATTATTTGGTCTTTCACGGCTTGCTGTCTATCTAAGCCTGCAGCACAACATGAAGGCATAGCCCTAAAACTAAAACAAGAAACCAGAGAAGCTGTCTGCTACAAAGCTGCTGGCATTCCTGTCAACAAAACCGGCGTCTGTTCTCGCGGTGACGTCATTTCTGCCTCCTTCCTCATTCGGCGAGCGGCGCCACAGACAAATTTAGTGGTTTTCTGATGATAACTATGTTATGCAGGCGTGCTTGTAAATGTTATATTGATCATCGACAATGACTTCTAGGTTTATACGACATGCTAAAAAATGTCAAAATCGTGTCATGAGCACTTTAAGAAAAACAAAATGAAGGAGTGGCCTAGTCAAAGTCCTGACCTAAATCCGATTGGGATGCTGTGGCATGACCTTAAAAAGGTCGTTCATGCTCAAAAACCCTCCAACGTGGCTGAATTACAACAATTCTGCAAAGATGAGTGGGCCAAAATCCCTCCACAACGCTGTAAAAGACTCATTGCCAGTTATCGCAGACGCTTGATTGCAGTAGTTGCTGCTAAGGGTGGCCCAACCAGTTATTAGGTTTAGGGGGCAATCAGTTTTTCACACAGGGCCATGTAGGTTTGGATTTTTTTTTACCCTTAATAATAAACACCTTCATTTAAAAACTGCATTTTGTGTTTACTTGTGTTTACTTTGTTTAATATTTAAATTTGTTTGATGATCTGAAACATTTAAATGTGACAAACATACACAAAAATGAGAAATCAGGATTATGTTCTTTTTGCTCACCACTGTATGTCAGTTATTTTTGCACAACCAAAAGCATATCCACCTTGAGGGAGGTCATAAAGTGCAATGAGTTACTTTATTCATGGAGTAAGTAAATAAAGAAGTGCTTTACTTCAAAAACAAAGCTTTTTTAAAAAGCTGCTGACAAGATAGTAAGCAATAAAATGCAACTAAATTTGCTACTTTTTAAAACTTTAATAAAAGCCATAGAAATCTTTGGGGTATACTAGCAAATGCATCTGTTTTAACACAACGATATGGAGAGTGATTACACGCCTACAGTACAGAACATAAGCGGTGATCTATCATAGTACCCTTAGTGCTGCTGACTGTAGGCTGAGGGAGCCCTTCATTCCAGCCCGGCTGTGTGGGTGACACGTTTTATAAACTCTTATCTGGGTCATCTACCACCCCAACACACACACACACGCACACTCATCACCTGGGTATTATTGCCGTGCTTCAGCACCACCACTACCTAAAGCTGATGAGCTTTCTCTTCACAGCAGTGCCGACTGTCTCCGCAGACACGGATTTCCAAACGGACAAATACATTCCTTTTGTTTTGTGCACATTTAAGACAACAGTGCACCACCACCTTAATAAAGGATTTCATGGGTGTTTAGTGAAAAATATAAAAACGTCTTACTATTTCTCAACAGTCTAGTTAAATGTGAAATTATTCAACCAGGACTGAAAGCTATTTAAATTCAACTTCTGGCATGTAGAGGAGTAAGCGGATATGGAGGAAAACATAGCATACAGTTGCAGCTCGTCTTGGCTGCTCGTTGCACAGACTGTAAGTGAATGGAATGGAATGATGCTAAACGCCTGCACAGACTCAGATTGGAGCTTAAAGGCCGTGATTGTGTACGTGGTGATATCACATCCTGTGACACACTACAGCACAATAACGCAGTAAGGATGTAATTGACCAAATCTCAACACCCCCATTCAAACTTAGCACAGTTGTGTTGCCTGAAAACATAACATTAGGTCTGTCTCATTACCAGCATGGACAGAGCTCTTTTCACACGTTTAAGTATCATACACAATATCTGTACATTTTCTTCCCTTTAGCTTGGTAACTGACATCAACACATCAGTGGCACTTTTTCAGAGTTCACAGTTTCTCTTATGAGGTGGTGCTTAACGTCACTGTCCCTGCACCTTTGTATGCTCACTGGGTTGTTGGCTAGTGCTACAGTTGCAATTGAAATTATTCAACCCCCGCTGCAACTTAGGTTAATTGGTAAAATGTAAAAAAATAAAAATAAAAAAAAAATAAGGTGTTTGCAATAAACGAATTGCACAAGAATAGTGTAAAAAAAATGGATGTTCCTAGAGATACAGTTGGAAGCATAGTTCACAAGTTTAAAGTTAAAGGTACAGTGGCTACACTACTTGGACGTAGCAGAAAAAGGAACCGCTCAACAGCTGCCACCAGAGTCCTGAGGAGGCAGGTGGTTAAAAACCCTCGACTGACTGTAAAAGACCTACAGACTGCAAGACTTGGTGGCAGCGGGTACTGATGTTCCAGTTTCTACAGTAAGGCACTTACTTAAGGCAAATTTGTTAGGCGAGATGGCATCCATCGCACTATGGATGGTGCGTCTCATTTATCTAGCAATCTGACATCCTTTTTAACCAAAGTTCCAAAGCCTTGACTACTCAGAGTTGGGACCAGGAAGCAGCATCACAGTCTCACACGCCTCTCTGCAGCTTCTCTCCACCTGCCACCCCTCAGTGTAGCCCCCGTCTTCCCCATCAGCGAATCACTGTCCCTCTAAAGTAAACAAAAATATAATGAATAAGCATCCTAAAGTGATTTTTAAAGTTAATAAAAATCCAAATTAAATGTACAGGCTCTAAATCTAATGACGTGGCCTCTGTTCCCAATCATAATCTAAAAATTAAAAGTGGTTTGTTAAATATTAGGTCTCTAACTCCAAAGTATCTGCTAGTTCATGATCTTTTAATTGATCATCAGATTAATTTATTATCCCTTACTGTCAAAAAACTGCCAAGTGCGGCAAAACAAAGACGCCAAACGTAGGTAGTGAGATTTGCTCATTTAATAACAAAGACACAAAACACAGAACTAAAGACTAAACTACAGAGTCTCAGCAAAAGCTGGACTTACGGTTAAAAAAGGAGACAGGCACCGTCACAGGATAAGGAATGGTAGAAATCCAATGATAGAATAATGACCGAGCAATTAGGAGCACAGGTACAGGCAAAAATACAAAAAAAAAAAAAAAAAGTGAGAACTCAAAGAATTCAATTCAATTCAACTTTATTTGTATAGCACCATTTCACAACAACAGTCATCTCATAGAACTTTCAACAGTAGGGGAAACCCCCATAATTGCAGAAAGACCCCAGCAATCAGGCGATCCCCTGTGAGCAAGTGCTTGGCAACAGTGGAGAGGAAAAATTCCCTTTAAACAGGAAGAAACCTCCAGCAGAACCAGGCTCAGGGAGGGACAGCCATCTGCTGTGACTGGCTGGGGGGTGAGGGGATAGAGAAGAAGAAAAGAACAGACATGTAGAGAACAAACAGCATGATGGGGATTCAATCTATGGGAAAGAACAAACAGATGTTAATGACCAGCAAAGAAAAAAAAATTATATATATTCGGTTCCGGTTCCGCCGGACCGGCGGCGCCACACGAGTCGGCTGCCCATTGCAACAGCCTTTTTTTTATCTTCCTTCTTCTTTCTACACCTTTCACTCTGTATATATATATCACGGACGCACGGATCGCCCCGGGGGTCTCCCGGGTCGGCGGACGGAGCCACTGTTTGCAGCGGGAGACGTTACAGCGGGGAGGAGCTGGTGCTAGCTAGCACTTGGCCGCCGCCCGGTGCTAATGGGAAACTCGACATACCGGGAGCTGTAGCGAAAATGACGTGGGTGCCGGGCTGGAGTTTAGGCGGCGTGCAAGAAATATAAGACAGAATAATAAAGAGCGATGGCAAGAACCAAGCAGACCGCCCATAAAATCTACTGGAGGAAAAAGCCCCCCAGGAGACAGCTAGCCACCAGGGCTGCTCGGAGAGCAGCCCTGGTGGCTAGCCTCTTCAATCTCCGGCCACCGGCAGATTGAAGAGGCCTCGCCGTCACAGGCCCGTGTCTCTGAGAGAGATCCGTCGCTACCAGAAATCCACGGAGCTGCTCATCCGTAAGCTGCCCGTCCAGCGCCTGGTGAGGGAGATTGCTCAGGACTTCAAGACTGTCCTGCGCTTCCTGAGCTTCGCCGTCATGGCTCTGCAGGAGACCAGCGAGGCCTACCTGGTGGGTCTCTTCTTCGCCAAGAGGGTCACCATCATGCCCAAAGACTTCCAGCTGGCCCGCCGCATCCGCGGAGAGAGAGCTTAGACTTTCTGCTGCACAGTCACCAACCAACCATAATTCTCCGCACTGTGTGTCTATATATATACATTTATAGTAATATGTACATATGTTTACTAGATGTTCTTGTTTTTTCTTGCCTTCTGATTGTTGCTCTGAGTGTTGCTATCCCTGTGCTGTTGCAATCCTGGAATTTCCCCATTGTGGGACTAATAAAGGCTTATCTTATCTTATCTTATGTTATATATATATATATATATATATATATATATATGTGTGTGTGTGTTGCAGCATTGCACCGAGACAAATTCCTAGTTTGTGTACTACATGAACAATGGCAATAAATCTCATTCTGATTCTGATTCTGATATATATATATATATATATATATATATATATATATATATATATAACTCACCGGCCACTTTATTAGGTACACCTGTCCAACTGCTCGTTAACACTTAATTTCTAATCAGCCAATCACATGGCGGCAACTCAGTGCATTTAGGCATGTAGACATGGTCAAGACAATCTCCTGCAGTTCAAACCGAGCATCAGTATGGGGAAGAAAGGTGATTTGAGTGACTTTGAACGTGGCATGGTTGTTGGTGCCAGAAGGGCTGGTCTGAGTATTTCAGAAACTGCTGATCTACTGGGATTTTCACGCACAACCATCTCTAGGGTTTACAGAGAATGGTCCGAAAAAGAAAAAATATCCAGTGAGCGGCAGTTCTGTGGGCGGAAATGCCTTGTTGATGCCAGAGGTCAGAGGAGAATGGCCAGACTGGTTCGAGCTGATAGAAAGGCAACAGTGACTCAAATAACCACCCGTTACAACCAAGGTAGGCAGAAGAGCATCTCTGAACACACAGTACGTCGAACTTTGAGGCAGATGGGCTACAGCAGCAGAAGACCACGCCGGGTGCCACTCCTTTCAGCTAAGAACAGGAAACTGAGGCTACAATTTGCACAAGCTCATCGAAATTGGACAATAGAAG
This sequence comes from Pholidichthys leucotaenia, assembly GCA_020510985.1. Taxonomy (NCBI): domain Eukaryota; kingdom Metazoa; phylum Chordata; class Actinopteri; order Cichliformes; family Pholidichthyidae; genus Pholidichthys; species Pholidichthys leucotaenia. The sequence goes on from CM035837.1 coordinate 481,835,225, forward strand.
ATTGGAAAAATGTTGCCTGGTCTGATGAGTCTCGATTTCTGCTGCGACATTCGGATGGTAGGGTCAGAATTTGGCGTCAACAACATGAAAGCATGGATCCATCCTGCCTTGTATCAATGGTTCAGGCTGGTGGTGGTGGTGTAATGGTGTGGAGAATATTTTCTTGGCACTCTTTGGGCCCCTTGGTACCAATTGAGCATCGTTGCAACGCTACAGCCTACCTGAGTATTGTTGCTGACCATGTCCATCCCTTTATGACCACAATGTACCCAACTTCTGATGGCTACTTTCAGCAGGATAATGCGCCATGTCATAAAGCTGGAATCATCTCAGACTGGTTTCTTGAACATGACAATGAGTTCACTGTACTCAAATGGCCTCCACAGTCACCAGATCTCAATCCAATAGAGCATCTTTGGGATGTGGTGGAACGGGAGATTTGCATCATGGATGTGCAGCCGACAAATCTGCGCCAACTGTGTGATGCCATCATGTCAATATGGACCAAACTGTCTGAGGAATGCTTCCAGCACCTTGTTGAATCTATGCCATGAAGAATTGAGGCAGTTCTGAAGGCAAAAGGGGGTCCAACCCGTTACTAGCATGGTGTACCTAATAAAGTGGCCGGTGAGTGTATATATTTCATTGAGAATGAAGAAAGGACTGAAGCCCAGTGCATTATTGGAGGTCCCCCGGCTGTCTACACCTATTAGAAGCATAACTAAGGGAGGGTTCAGAGACACATGATCCCTCCCTAATTGTAGGCTATATCAAAAAGGAAGGTTTTAGTCCTATTCTTAAAAACAGAGATTGAGTCTGACTCCCGAATCTAGATTGGCAGCTGGTTCCAAAGGAGAGGAGCTTGATAACTGAAGGCTCTGTCTCCCATTGTACTTTTGGAGATTCTAGGTATTACAAGTAATCCAGCATTTTGGGAGCGTAGTGATCACCAGGAATTAGGCAAGAGGATTCAGCAGAGAGAGAACGAGAATAAATGACTTGCCTGAATTCCCAGGGCATGATGGTATCAGCTGCTGTTCCAGAGCCAAGCAAAGACAATGTCTTTCCGGGTGCTCCAGGGGCCGTCTGGTGGATGGGCAAGGACACGGGATCCTGGCGAGGTGGACAAGCCTTCCGCACCTGGGAACGCTTCTTCGTCAGCCCAGGTTGCAGGAAGTCGGGAAGTTGCTCACCCGCTGGGACTCAATCACTGTTGTGAGGACAGCAATAAGGCCCAGGCCTGTCCAGAGCCTGGGATATGTCTTGATTACCCGGGCCGCGCTGTCCACGTATCCCAGTGTGACCTCGGGAGTGTGGGTGGCTCGAGCTTCCAAGGCAAAATTTATAAGTTCTACCACCCCTCACTCTTCATCACTGAGTCCAAATACGCGAAGATCAATGGTGAAAGACATACAAAAAAACCACAGGCAAAAACAGAAAAAATGCAGGAGGCAATAGTGAAAAAGAAAAACGCAACCCCACTGCCGCTAGCATCTAAACAGTCTAGGTCATTCTGTCAAAAAACTGCCAAGTGCGGCAAAACGAGGACGCCAAACGCAGGTAGTGAGATTTGCACATTTAATAGCAAAGACACAAAATATAGAACTAAAGACTAAACTATGGAATCTCAGCAAAAGCTGGACTTACGGTTACAAAAGGAGATAGGCACCGGCACAGGATCAGGAACGGTAGAAACCCAATGATACAATAATGACCCAGCGATTAGTGAACGGGGAGACAATGCTTAAACAGGCAAACAAGTGATTACAAATCATGAACAGCTGTGAGTCACGTGAGTGGGGGAGTGGAAGGACTGACAGCTGACAGGTGCACCACCCACGAACAAAGTGACAACCCGGAAGTCCACACTGACAGCTGCAGGAGAAACTAGGGAGCACAGGTACAGACAAAAATACAAATAAAAGAACTCGAATGAGGCAATAATAACCTAACGGATTAATACAGATAAAGCACAATATAAAAATAACCAGACTGAGATGAAAATAAATGAGAAAGTAAGTGAACTACGAAATCAAACAGAATATTAGACAACCAACCAAAGACAGGAACCCAGCACCCCAAAATTATAGCAAAATGTCCAAACACTCAGAAATGCAAAGTAATCAGAGATGCAAAAAATGCTGGAACAGGAAGGCAGAGCATGATGGACCCCTCCATGCTCAGTTCATGACACTTACAGAGACTTCGTTTGGGCAAGAAGATTATGTTGGTTTAAATGAATCAACTCCCTCTGGTTATTTAAACTGTCAAAATCCCAGACGTTCTGGTGGTGGAGGAGGAGTAGCAACAATTTACCATTCCAAATTATTAGTAAATCATAATTATCAATAATTATAATTACAATGATGCGGTTATGATTAGTTAAATTGAAAGAGCTGTTCCACATTGCCATATTATACATTTTTAAGAAATGACAGATGAGAAAACCAGAAACATTAAAACAGAAGCAATGAACGTGTTTATCTTTAAACAACAGGGTCAAGCGAAGGTTGAACCAGCAACAAGCCTAGTGTGGGCTTTTGTGCAACAGCTGGCCCATCATTTGTGTTTTAAGTTGTGGGTAAAGAGTCAAAAGAACTCATTGTGCTGCTCTTTAAGCAAATGAAAGGAGAAAGAAAGGTGGAAAAGCCTTGCAGCTCTGTGTCTTATCAACTCATCAGATGCTCTGTGTTTTGTAGTGGAAAAACTCATGGCCTACCTAGCCCTCATGCTGAGTATCACCTTACTGAAAACTACATGATAAATGCACAGGAGAGCAGAAGAGGTTGTGTTATACGAAACAGGTGGCCATGCGTGCTAACACTGAAATGACAAGCAGCTGTGGCTTCTCCTGAGATTCCACTTAGGACATGACTGTCAGCTCACATCTGATATTACATTTGGGCATGGCAGAGTTTCTGCTTTTTTATTAGTTGGAACCACATTTCTCTAATTTCCATATAGGTGTGAAGGTCATATTAATTACTCAGATATAAGTAATGGGCAGTGCAGTTGCGCAGTGCGGTTGCGCAGTGGTTAGCACTGCGGCAGCACAGCAGCTCACCCTTGGCCATGGGATCCCTGGTTCGATGCCAGCCCCTGACCAACAGCGATCTGTGTGGAGTTTGCATGTTCTCCCTCGTGTCTGCGTGGGTTTACTCCGGGATTTCTCCGGTTTCCTCCCACAGGCCAAAAACATGCAAGTTAGGTTAATTGGAGACTCTAAAGTGGCCCTAGGTGTGAATGTGTTTGTGAATGGTGAAGGGATAGTGCCGTACTGTGGCTGCTTAATCCATCCAGGTGGATGCCCTCAACTTCCCCTCCGGGAATCAATAAAGTACACAAAATAAAAATAAAAATAAAATAAGTAAAAGTACCTGAAACTTGAGTAAGACTAAGGGTGCTTTAACAGCTCCAGGCTTTAGTTTGTTTCAATCTAACTCCAGTTTGCTTTCTCCATTAGTGCACAATAAAACAACCATACCAAGACCACCTGAAAGTGGTGGTCTTGATTCAAATCAACTGGTGAACTCTGGTGCGGTCCTGCAGGTGAGAAAGGGACCACACCAAAACAGGACCAGCAACAAAAGGTAAAACATTTTATGCCGCTGTACATACCTGACAGATCTTCTAGAATATCTGTGGCTGAGCAGGTCATGGTTCTGGAGGATTAATGAACATTAACAGGTTATTTTCCATCTGTAGCTGAACTTCATTTTCAAACTGTATGATTTGCCGAAAGTGGTATGTGTACTGGCACACTAATGGTGAAGTGCAGTGCGGTGACGCCGACTTCCTGTCACGTCACCACACTGCCCTATATAGCAGGGTGGGTCATCATCGGCACTTCCTCTTGTGCTAGATGACTGCACTAGGTGCTTGCCGTGTACTGCTATCTTTTTTTTTTTTTTGTACTTATTTTGTACCCGTAGGTAGATTTGTTCTGCAGTCTGGTGACAAGTCACCAGCTGCCGGTTGCTGCGTGCGCAAGCGCCCCGTATCCCTAACCTGCATGTTTTTGGCATGTGGGAGGAAACCGGAGAAATCCCGGAGTAAACCCACGCTACACGGGGAGAACATGCAAACTCCACACAGATCACTGTTGGCCGGGGGCAGGGATCGAACCCACGATCTCATGATCCCCGCAATCCCCCGGCCGAGGGTAAACTGTGCTGCCGCAGTACTAACCACTGCGCCACCGTGCAGCCCTTAATACTCAATAAAGCTTTGTTCGACATGACCACTCTCTTCGCTTCATTCATCACCAGGTTTGTGGACATAACATTTGGCAACTGAGGATTAACTCATGGAGGCGTGCATTACACCACTCCGTCCCTTCCTTGGGCTCCCGGGTGAGCCACTGATGCCATGGTCGCATTGGCTGGAGAACTTTCAAACATTACACGCAGTACATTACAGCGCTGGACCTTGGGAAGCTCAATAAGGTGAGGGCGCGTGTGGTCCTTGTCCACAACCTGGGAATTGAAGGCCCGAGGGTCCTAAGGATGCTCACTGTGTTGGACTCATACAAGGATGTCGTGGAGCAGCTAGCTAAACATTTCTCCACCATAGAAAGCGTGACAGTTCGGAGAATTCGCTTTCACCGGAGATGCCAACGAGTCATTGTGCCTATCTACCAGTATGTCACTGATTTGAAGCAGCTAGCCATCAAGTGTCATTTTGGGCCAGCTGAAGACGAGATGGTACACAACCAACTAGCAGAGCGCACGCGCAACACTGAGCTGCGTACAAGGCTATTAATGGCGCCTAATGGTTTGACATTGTCATGGCGGCCGCTGGGCCGTCATCATCCTCAGCTGTGCACACACCGGCTGTTGGTAATCAACAGGCTTTAAAAGCCAGGATCTCGGACTGCTCTGCACGGAGTCGTCTGTCGCCTTTGCCTCGCAACGCGTCTAGGATATGACCTCAAGCCAGAGTCAGAGCCAAGTCGCCACGCCAAGCCACGTCACGTAAGATACCTCATCACTCATCCCTTCCTAGTGTTCTCCCCTGTGCACAGGTGGACCTCTGTGGCGGCGGACTTACCTTCCCTGTCAACGGGATGCCATCTCCTCCTCCTCGGAGCTCTTCCTCACCACCTCAGCATCGAGCACCTCGCGCACCACGCTGCACCAGGACATGGAGCCAGCAAGACTCTCTCTACGGCGCCTGCAAGTAAGCAGCACAAGCTTCAGCTTCCCGTTCATATGAACTGTAATAATCCCCTGTGCTTGTGTGTTCCAGGGTTGCCAGGTTGCAGCAGGAATCGCTCAGCTCCAGTGACCAGACAGCCACGCACTCACTCACTCATTCACACACGCAACACTCATCACTTTAATTAATAAATAATTGTCAAACAATCTACTCGTGTCAGCGTCTGTCTCCTGGGTCCCTAATCATGTCAGTACGACTCCATCAAGATGACCCAGCTGACAGCGCGCTGGCGCGCCGTATTAACACTCTTGGCGCTCAAGTAGATTTGATTGCTCACCAACAGACAGTTATTTTGAACCAGTTAACTCAGGTTAACAGCCGGCTGGATCGCCTGGAAGGACGCTAGGCATTCCCCCTGACCGCCGGGGCTTCACAAGCCCCTGTAGCCTCTCTTACTAGCCAAACTGACCAGCCATTATTACCTCGTCTCACTCCCGTGCCTACCCCCGCCCGCTTCAGCGGAAAACTCGGGGAAGCACGAGGCTTTTTGCTCCAATGTGAATCAGTCTTTCACCACGTCCCGGGAGATTGCACCACCGATCAAAGCAAAATTGGGTACATCTCCAATCTGCTCGGGGGGAGGGCATTACATTGGGCCTACACTATTATGGCTAAACCCAACTATTCCCTTTTGACTTACCAGCTGTTCGTGGCAGAATTTTTGGAGGTGTTTGATCATACAGACCAGGGCGTGGTGCTAACTGATCGGCTGCTAAGCCTTCGGCAGGGCAGTACATCTGCCGCCGATTACGCCATAGATTTCTGGGTATTAGCCGCTGAGGTCGGGTGGGGGGAGCCAGCGCTTTGTGGCATTTTCCTCCGCAGCCTTAGTTCGGAGCTTAAGGATGAATTAGCGGCATGGGATAAACCAGACAGATTAGGGGAGTTAATTTCTCTCACTATTAGTTTGGACAGTAGGCTGAGGGAGCTAGCGGCCGAACGGAGGCCTGTTAGCCGTTCGAGTAAACCCCGCCCTCGCTCCGCTAGGTCACCTCTCCTCACTCTGCCCTCGTCAGAGGAACTTCCGGAGCAGGAGGATATGGTTATCGGACAATTGGGAGTTTCAGCGGCTGAGAGACAGCGCCGCAGGGATCTGGGCCTATGTTTTTATTGTGGCAATGGGTCTCACGGGGTTGCCGAATGTCCAAATCGGTTAAAAGGGGAGGTCCGTGGATCACAATAGGGGGATTCACGGACATTAAACACAAAAAGCCCCTCACTAGTTGCCGTGTCCCCATTAGGCTACTTTATAAACACAAGAAACATACTACACATACCCTAGTTGATTCTGGAGCTGAGCAGAACTTCATTTCCAGAGACCTGGCAACCCAGATGGGCCTCAGCTGTCAACCTCTTTGCCCACCTGTCAATCTTGTCACGTTATCCAAGACGTCACTGACTTCTGTTTCCCATCAGACGGTTCCCGTGTCAGTGATAGTCTCTGGAAACCACCGGGAGGAGATTCGTTTTTTGGTATTACCCATCTCCTCTTCACCTGTGATCCTGGGGTACCCATGGCTACGGCTCCACAACCCCACTTTTGATTGGCAAGCTGGAAGTATCATTGCGTGGAGTTCCTTTTGTTTGAGTGCCTGCCTCCAGTCTGCAGCGTGTGCTCCCTCAGTATCGGTGCCTTCGCCTTCAACACCACCCCCGGACCTGTCCATGGTACCAGAAGTCTACCACGATCTGGGAGCGGTGTTCAGCAAGTCACGGGCACTGTCCCGTCCCCCCCCCCACCACCACCACCGTCCTTACGACTGTGCGATCAACCTCAGGGTGGGGGCCCCTCTCCCGGCAAGTCGTCTATACAGCCTGTCTGCCCCGGAGCGTGAGGCTATGGACACTTATATTAAGGAGTCCCTTAGCTCTGGGATTATTCGTCCTTCGTCTTCGGCGGTGGATGCAGGTTTCTTCTTCGTTGGAAAGAAGGATGGTTCGCTGTGTCCCTGCATCGACTTCCGAGGGCTCAACGAGATCACCATCAAGGACAAATACACACTGCCGCTGATGATCACGGCTTTTGACTCCCTCCAGGGGGCGTCTTGGTTTTCGAAGCTGGACCTGCGTAACGCGTACCACCTGGTGTGCATCAGGGAGGGCGATGAGTGGAAGACGGCGTTCCAGACCCCAAGCGGCCATTTTGAGTACCTGGTGATGCCGTTTGGGTTAACCAACGCTCCGACCGTCTTCCAGCGTTTGATTAACGACGTCCTCCGGGATTTCCTTAACTCCTTCGTGTTTGTCTACCTTGATGACATCCTCATCTTCTCACGCACGTTGGAGGAGCACCAAGTGCATGTGCGACGGGTCCTGCAGCGCCTCCTGGAGAACCAGCTGTTTGTCAAAGCTGAGAAGTGTGAGTTTCACACCGACAAGACCTCTTTTCTTGGTTTCATTATTGCCTGCAATCAGGTGCTTCCCGACCCGGCCAAGGTCAAGGCGGTGGTGGATTGGCCCACGCCCACGTCCAGGAAACAGTTGCAAGGGTTCCTGGGTTTTGCCAATTTCTACCGCCGGTTCGTGCCGAACTTTGGGAACATCGCCCGCCCCTTGACCGCTCTCACGTCTCCCAAGATTCCTTTTCATTGGAGCGAGGAGGCTGCCACAGCGTTCGGGAGGTTGAAGGAGGAGTTCGCTTCGGCCCGCGTCCTGACCCAGGTGGATCCGGTTTTGCAGTGCCTTGTGGAGGTGGATGCCTCGGAATCAGGAGTTGGGGCGGTTCTCTCCCAACGCTCTCCGGTGGATGGAAGGATCCGGCCGTGTGCTTACTTCTCCCACCGCCTGACGCCCACAGAGAGGAATTACTGTATCGGTGACAGGGAGCTGCTGGCCGTGAAGCTCGCCCTGGAGGAGTGGAGGCACTGGCTGGAGGGGCTGCCCAGCCGTTCGTCGTCTGGACGGGTCATAGGAACCTTGAGTATCTCCGGACGGCCAAACGGTTGAACGCTTGCCAGGCCCGCTGGTCTCTTTTTTTTCGGCCGGTTCAATTTTACCATCACTTTCCGGCCGGGGAGCAAGAATGGCAAGCCTGACGCCCTCTCGAGACAGTTTGATGCGCAGTCCACCGGGGAGCAGGAGGAGACTATCCTACCGTCGTCTTGTGTGGTGGGTGCCCTGTCATGGGAGATCCGGGACAAGGTCAGGACAGCGCAGGAGCGCAGACGGAGCCTGACCTGGGTGGGGATCCCCCGGGCCGTTTGTTTGTTCCCCTCTCTGTCAGAAGTGAGGTTATTCAATGGGGTCACACGTCCAAACTGGCGTGTCATCCGGGAGTTGCCCGCACCATCGACCTTCTCCAGAGAGCCTTCTGGTGGCCAGGATTGAGGAGGGATGTCAACAACTATGTCCGGGGCTGCACCCAGTGCACCACCGGGAAATCATTATCTCCCCCCCCCCGGTGGGTCTTCTTCACCCTCTACCAGTTCCTTCTCGCCCCTGGTCCCACGTAGCCTTGGACTTTGTGACGGGTCTGCCCCCCTCTGGTCATTTCACCTCAGTCCTAATGATAGTGGACCGTTTCTCCAAGGCAGCTCATTTTGTACCTCTCCGGGGGTTGCCTTCGGCGCGGGAGACGGTGGACCTTCTAGTGCAGCATGTGGTCCGTCTTCATGGTATCCCGGCCGATATCGTATCGGATCGAGGCCCACAATTTGTGTCCCAGGTCTGGAAGGCATTCTGCACGGTGCTGGGGGCCATGGCTAGTCTCTCTTCTGGGTACCACCCGCAGAGCAACGGTCAGTGCGAGCGGGCCAATCAGGAGCTGGAGGCTGCGCTTCGCTGTGTCATCTCTTCCTGCTCCTCTTCTTGGAGCACGTTTCTACCCTGGATCGAGTACGCACACAACACCACGGTGTCCTCTGCTACTGGGATGTCCCCTTTTAAGGTGTCTCTGGGGTATGATCCGCCACTGTTCCCGGAGGAGGAGAAGGAGGTGGCGGTCCCTTCGGTGCAGGCTCACGCTAGGCGGTGTTGGCGAATCTGGACCATCACCCGCAGAGCCCTCCTTAGGACCACAGAACGTAATATCCGGGTGGCCAACCGCCACAGGAGGCCCGCCCTGGACTATAAGGTGGGTCAGAAGGTCTGGTTGTCCACTAAGAATGTCAATGTGCCTGCCGAGAAGCGCAAGCTGACTAAGCGCTTCATCGGTCCTTTTGTAATTTCACGTATTATCAACCCTGTGTCTGTGCGCCTTGCTCTTCCCTCTTCTATGCACATCTGCCCTACCTTTCACGTCTCCCAGGTCAAGCCCCACATCGCCAATCCTCTGTGCCCACCCCCCGCGGCTCCTTCCCCCCCGAGGATGATCGACGGCCATCCAGCTTGGGGGGGTGAATGCCATCTTGGATGTCTGCCGGCGGGGTCGGGGTCTTCAGTATTTGGTGGACTGGGAGGTTTTTTGGCCCTGAGCATCGCTCCTGGATTTGCCCAGCATTGATCCTTGACAAGCAGCTGATCCGCGATTTTCATCGGGAGTGTGGCGGATGATAAAATAAGGCAGCGAACTGAGGGTTTTAAGTAGGTTTATTAAATCATACCGCCATCACGGAGCTCGCCCCGGCACCGTGCATGCGCGCCAGAGCGAGCCCAGAGGCTCTTCAGCAGATAGGTACTGAGTGCAGTGGAAGGGAGAAAATGAGTTACAGAGCAATGCAGCTTATATACCCAACTACAGACAATACATGAAAGGCATTCACAGCAGTAGGTATGGGCATTTGCATTTGAGAGACACACATAACAATAAGGAGATTGCCGGCCGGAATTCGCCTCTGCTCCGGAGCTGCAGGACAAAAGAGGTTACAAGGCACATCTACATATTGTTATCAGTCTATAGACACAGTAAGGGCAGGAAGCATGAACACAATGCATGAATGGCACATTAACATCACAGTACTGAGCAGGAAAAAGCTAGACGAAGCTGGGCTGCCTGTTGACATTAATACACACATTTCACTGTTATGTTAATTGCTCTAGTCGAGCACTGTGCTTGTCCCAGTCTGTTGTGGGGGTTATCTCACACTACTCCCTCCCCCCCCCCCCCCCACAGAGGGCTCAGCAGGCGGCTGAGGCCTCGATAGTCCGGCTTTGGCAGCTAGCAGGGAAAGCTCTGTGCAGGCGGAGGTGGAGGGGTGGGGGGTGGGGGTAGCAAGTGCCGGCCCGGGACGGCGAAATCGTCTGGGCCTCGCAAAAATTGCTTGTGGATCCGCAATGTTAAGGGGCTGTCCCGTTGAATGTGCGGAGATCCACAGCGGCTGTAAGAAAAAAAAAAAAAAAATTAGTCACTGACCCCTCTCGCGATTAAGTCCTGTGAGGATTAATGGTAAATGGTAAATGGCATTCACTTATATAGCGCTTTTATTCTCATCTCTTGATGACCAAAGCGCTTTACAGATCCTGCAATCCACCCATTCACACACACATTCACACACTGATGGTGGCATGCTGCCTAACATGGCGCTTCCAGACCCACCAGGAGCAATTGGGGTAAAGTGTCTTGCCCAGGGACACAACGGCAGGATATCTGGGGAGAGCGGGATTTGAACCGCCAACCATGTGGTTATTGGACAACCTGCTCTACCTCCTGAGCCACTGCCGTCCCCATTAATAGCGGCCATGAAGAAAAACAGGAGTGACGAGGCTGCGTAGCGGCTGTAAGAAAAAAGAAAAAAAAGCAAAGGGACTTGGCGTGTTGACTTTAAGTGCGGGCGCAACCCTAAAGCCCTCGGGGACCGCAGACTGCTGAATTCCCTATGTGCGCCATGGCTAAGACCATTAGAAAATCCTGTGAGCGAGCTGTGTGCGTGCCTCAGGTGTACGAGCAACCCTGAAGGCTCTGTGTGCAGCGGCGAAGGACGATGGCGGTCTGTGGAGCCGTATGTGTCCCGTGCGTGGTGCACCGTCCTCGTAACTCCCCTGTGCATGTGTTGGGGTTCCGTGCGTGGGTGGGCCTGCTGGAGAGGAGAGTCAGGGTCAGGGAGCTTGCTGGAGATCAGCGTAGTCGGCGCCGATAATCATCCCTGTTGTAGTTGTTGTGGTAGTTCGCTGTGCTGGGTCATGGTGCGTTCAGGTCCACGCGCTACGTTCTCCGTCGGCCCTGGAGGTCGCCGTCGTGGAGAGAGGACGAGGTGCGTGCGCTCTCGTGTGGAGAAGCTGTGAGAGCGGCCGGTCCCAGCGTGGATGTGCAGATCTCAGGCGTGCAGATCTCACCATGAAGCTTGCTGCGGCTTTCCCGGTCATGGGTGATGTCCGGAGAGTTCGCCTGGTGGTGGCTCTGCGTTGAGGTCTCCCTGAAGCAGAAGGGAGGGCAGATCATTTGCGTCAGGCTGCTGTGTTCGCTTGTCGTCGGAAAATCACCGCCGGGTGCTGCGTTCGCTGGCAGTGTGTTCTTTTCAGCGTTGGGTCACCAGTGTGGCGGATGATAAAATAAGCAGCGAACTGAGGGTTTTAAGTAGGTTTATTAAATCATACCGCCATCACGGAGCTCGCCCCGGCGCCGTGCATGCACGCCAGAGCGAGCCCGGAGGCTCTACAGCAGATAGGCAATGAGTGCAGTGGAAGGGAGAGAATGAGTTACAGAGCAATGCAACTTATATACCCAACTACAGACAATACATGAAAGGCATTCACAGCAGTAGGTGGGCATTTGCATTTGAGAGACACACATAACAATAAGGAGATTACTGGCCGGAATTCGCCTCTGCTCCGGAGCTGCAGGACAAAAGAGGTTACAAGGCACATCTACATATTGTTATCAGTCTATAGACACAGTAAGGGCAGGAAGCATGAACACAATGCATGAATGGCACATTAACATCACAGTACTGAGCAGGAAAAAGCTAGACGAAGCTGGGCTGCCTGTTGACATTAATACACACATTTCACTGTTATGTTAATTGCTCTAGTCGAGCGCTGTGCTTGTCCCAGTCTGTTGTGGGGGTTTTCCGACAGGGCGCATCCAGGTAGGATTGGGCAGGTGCCCGGAGGCACCTCTAGAGGGGGGAGTATTGTCATGGCGGCCGCTGGGCCGTCATCATCCTCAGCTGCGCACACACCGGCTTTTGGTAATCAACGGGCTTTGAAAGCCAGGATCTCGGACTGCTCTGCACGGAGTCGTCTGTCGCCTTTGCCTCGCAACGCGTCTAGGATACGACCTCAAGCCAGAGTCAGAACCAAGTCGCCACGCCAAGCCACGTCACGTAAGATACCTCATCACTCATCCCTTCCTAGTGTTCTCCCCTGTGCACAGGTGGACCTCCCTGGTGGCAGACTTACCTTCCCTGTCAACGGGACGCCATCTCCTCCTCCTCGGAGCTCTTCCTCACCACCTCAGCATCGAGCACCACGCGCACCACGCTGCACCAGGACATGGAGCCAGCAAGACTCTCTCTACGGCGCCTGCAAGTAAGCAGCACAAGCTTCAGCTTCCCGTTCATATGAACTGTAATAATCCCCTGTGCTTGTGTGTTCCAGGGTTGCCAGGTCGCAGCAGGAATCGCTCAGCTCCAGTGACCAGACAGCCACGCACTAACTCACTCATTCACACACGCAACACTCATCACTTTAATTAATAAATAATTGTCAAACAATCTACTCGTGTCAGCGTCTGTCTCCTGGGTCCCTAATCATATCAAACATTAGCTAGAGCCATCGAGGTAGCTCTCTGGTTGGAGGCCTTTGATAAGCTAGCTCTGGAGTTAAACTGGCACCAGTCACAGAAGCCGCTGGAGCCGCCTGCCTCAGCTGATGTTGCGTCCCTGATAGCGAGGAAAGCTTGGACGAAGATTATTGTGAAACCAATGCTTCAAGCCGAATGTGACATAATTATCAGACGCAGGGAACAAAAGCTCAGACTCGAGTAAATACAGTTATCCTTTTATTGCTAACAGTGGGTGTATGGGTGCGTGTATGTACAGTGTGTGTTGTGCGTGTGATGATGAAGAGCTGTACAGGAAATGTGCCCAGGGGAGAGCAGAATGCCGTTCAGTCTGGCAACCCTATAATGACAGAGCATAGGTGTTAGCACAGTCCACTGAGCATAGAGCTTGATAGTAACAGAGGCTTACTTTGCAGATGGACGTGGAGACGCTCAGGTTGGCCTTGAGGGCTGCAGCCAGGGAGACAGCGTTCTGTGTCCGTGCAGAGAATTGGGCAGGTAGCCCTGTAGCGGAGATGGAGGCTTTAGACCGCCGCCGGGAAGAGTGGATTCCGCCGCCAGGGAGATCCACCTTTGCACAGGGGAAGACGACTGACAATGGTGAGTAATAATTAGGCTTACGTGAAGCGAAGAGGAGATCAAGATCTCAGATGATGAGGCCAGGGATTTGGCTGTAGACGTGAGGCGTGTCAGATGTAGAATGACAGACGGCTCCATGCCGAGTCTCAGGCAGGCCCGGTTATAAAGCCCGCTGGAGATTGGCAGCAGGTGTGCATGCAGCTGTAGTAGATGACAGCCCAGAGGGAGCCATAACAGGAACCCCCCCCGAGAGGTGCCTCCTGGCACCTGACCCAGCCTACCCGGGTGCGTCCGGTGGAAGTCCCTGATGAGCTGCTTGTCAAGGACGAATGACGGACATACCCAGGACCTCCACTCAGGGCCATACCCCTCCCAGCCCACCAGGTACTACAGGCTGTGACCCTAACGGCGGACGTCCAGGATGGCATTGACTGTCCAAGCCGGGTCACCGTCAATCAATACTGGTGGAGGTGGAGACTTGGGAGGGGAACAGAGAGGGCTGGAGCAGATGGGCTTCACCTGGGAGACATGGAATGTGGGGCAGATGCAGAGGGGGGGGGGGGCAGGTGTACAGCCACAGGATTAACAATGCGTACAATGGGGAAGCCTCCTCATGGATCATCACCTTATCATGGTGGGGGGGTTTGCGTGCCCCAGTGATCCCAGGAGCTATGTTGTCCGGGGGCAATTTGCCTCTGATAGGGTCTCCCAAGACAAACTGGTCCTGGGTGAAGGGCCAGACTAAGAACGATCCAACAGACTCTCATGATAAATTGTATATCATGGATTCAGTGTACCCCGCCCGGTATGGGGTTACCGGGGCCCCACCCTGGAGCCAGGCTTGGGGGAGGGGCTCGAAGGCTAGCGTCTGGTGACCCGGATTCCACCCATGGGACCCGGCCGGGCTCAGCCCGAAGGAGTTACATGGGTCCGCCATCCAGTGGGCTCACCACCTGCAGGAGGGATCATGGGGGTCCGGTGCTATGTGGATTAGGTGGCAGTCAAAGGCGGAGACCTTGGCGGACTGATCCCAAGCTTTCTAAACTGGCTTTTGGTACGTGGAATGTCACCTCTCTGGTGGGGAAGGAGCCTGAGCTGGTGTACGAGGTTGAGTGATACCGGCTAGATATAGTCGGCCTCACCTCAACACACTGCTCCGGTTCTGGAACCAGTCTCCTGGAGAGGGGCTGGAGCTTGGCCTTTTCTGGAGTTGCCCCGGGCGAGAGGCGACGAGCAGGGGTGGGTATTCTTGTATCGCCCCACCTTGCTACCTCTATATTGAAGTTTTCCCCGGTGGATGAAAGGGTTGCTTCCCTGCGCCTTCGGGTTGGGAAACGGGTCCTGACCATCATTTGTGCCTATGCACCAAATGATGTTTCAGAGTACCCACCCTTTTTGGAGTCTGTGACTGGGGTGCTGGAGGGTACTCCTCCTGGAGACTCCATTGTCCTACTGGGGGACTTCAATGCGCACGTGGGCAATGACAATGAAACCTGGAGGGGGGTGATTGGGAGGAACGGCCTGCCCGATCTGAACCCGAGTGGTGTTCAGTTATTGGACTTCTGTGCTAACCACAGTCTGTCCATAACGAACACCATGTTCAAGCATAAGGGTGTCCATATGTGCATCTGGCACCAGGACACCCTAGGTCGCAGGTCGATGATCGACCGATCGTCTTGGACACCCGAGTAAAGAGAGGTGCAGAGCTGTTAACTAATCAACACCTGGTGGTGATTTGGATCCGATGGCAGGGGAGGAAGCCATTCAGACCTGGTAGACCCAAACGTATAGTGAGGGTGTGCCGGGAGCGTCTGGCTGAGGCCTCTGTCCGGGAGGTCTTCAACTCCCACCTCCGGAAGAACTTCAACCACATTCCGAGGGAGTCTGGAGACATGGAGTCTGAATGGGCCATGTTCTCCACCCCTGTTGTTGAAGCGGCGGCCCTGAGCTACGGCCGCAAGGTGGTCGGTGCATCTCATGGTGGCAACCCCCGAACCAAGTGGTGGACACCAGTGGTGAGGGGGGCCATTAAGCTGAAGAAGGAGTCCTATCAAGCTTGGTTGGCTTGTGGGACTCCCGAAGCAGCTGAGGTGTACCGGCAGGCCAAGCGGAGTGCAGCTCGGGTGGTTGCTGAAGCAAAAACCCGGGTATGGGAGGAGTTCGGTGAGGCCATGGAACAAGACCTTCGGTCGGCTTCAAAGAGATTCTGGCAAACTGTTCGGCGGCTCAGGAGGGGAAAGCAGCTCCCCGTCCACACTGTGTATGGTGCGGATGGGACACTGTTGACTTCAACTGGGGATATCGTCGGGCGGTGGAAGGAATACTTCGAGGATCTCCTCAATCCCACTGATACGCCTTCCACAGAGGAAGCAGGGTTTGGGGACGAGGGGGATGACTCGCCTATCACAGGGGCTGAGGTCGCCAAGGTGGTTAAAAATCTCCTTGGTGGCCGGGCCCCGGGGGTGAACGAGATTCGCCCTGAGTACCTCAAGGCCCTGGATGTTGTTGGGTTGTCATGGTTGACATGCCTCTGCATCATTGCGTGCAGGTCGGGGGCAGTGCCTTTGGCATGGCAAACCGGGGTGGTGGTTCCTCTCTTCAAAAAAGGGGACCGGAGGGTGTGCTCCAACTTTAGAGGGATCACACTCCTCAGCCTCCCTGGGAAGGTCTATGCCAAGGTACTGGAGAGGAGAGTCCTGCCGTTGGTCGAACCTTGGATTCAGGAGGAGCAATGTGGTTTTCGTCCTGGCCGTGGCACATCGGACCAGCTCTTTACCCTCTCGAGAATTCTTGAGGGTTCGTGGGAGTTTGCCGAACCAGTTTACATGTGTTTTGTGGACTTGGAGAAGGAATTTGACCGCGTCCCTCGTGGATTTTTGTGGGGGGTGCTTCGGGAGTATGGGGTATCGGGCTTGTTGTTACGAGCTATTCGGTCTCTGTACGACCGTTGTGAGAGTTTGGTTCGTATTGCCAACACTCGGTCGGAGTCATTCCCAGTGAGAGTTGGACTCCGCCAGGGTTGCCCTTTGTCACCGATCCTGTTCATAATTTTTATGGACAGGATTTCTAGGTGCAGCCAGGGAATGGAGGGTGTCATGCTTGGTGACCACAGGATCTCATCTCTGTTGTTTGCAGATGATGTTGTCCTGTTGGCTTCATCCAGCAATGACCTACAGCTCTTGCTGGGACGGTTTGCCGCTGAGTGTGAAGCGGCTGGGATGAGAATCAGCACCTCCAAGTCCGAGTTCATGGTCCTCAGCCGGAAAAAGGTGGATTGTCCTCTCCGGGTTGGGGACAGGCTCCTGCCCCAAGTGGAGGAGTTTAAGTATCTTGGAGTCTTGTTCACGAGTGAGGGGAAAATGGAGCGAGAGATCGACAGACAGATTGGAGCAGCATCTGCAGTGATGCGGACGTTGTACCGGTCTGTTGTGGTGAAGAGGGAGCTTAGTTCTAAGGCAAAGCTGTCGATTTACCAGTCAATCTACGTTCCTACTCTCACCTATGGTCACGAGCTTTGGGTAATGACCGAAAGAACGAGATCGCGGATACAAGCGGCTGAAATGAGCTTTCTGCGTAGGATTGCTGGACTCACCCTAAGAGATAGGGTGAGGAGCTCAGTCATCCGGGAGAGGCTCAGAGTTGAACCGCTGCTCCTCCACATTGAAAGGAGTCAGTTGAGGTGGTATGGGCATCTGATTAGGATGCCTCCTGGACGCCTCCCACTTGAGGTGTTTCAGGCACGTCCCACTGGGAGGAGACCCCGGGGCAGACCCAGGACTCGGTGGAGAGACTATGTCTCCCAGCTGGTCTGGGAACGCCTTGGTATCCCCTCTGAAGAGCTGGAGCAGGTGGCTGGGGAGAGGGAAGTCTGGGCTTCTCTGCTTGAACTGCGGCCTCCGCGACCCGGACCTCCGGAAAAGCGGTAGAAGATGGATGGATGGATGGATGGATGGATGGACAATGGGGAAGGGCCCAAAGAAACGCTGGGCCTAGACAGCCAATATACTGTATATAGCCAGCCAGCCAGTATATATATATATATATATATATATATATATATATATATATATATATACATGTGTGTGTGTGTGTGTGTGTGTGTGTATATATACAGTATATATATATATATATATATATATATATATATATATATATATATATATATATATATATATATATATATATATATATATATATATATATATATATATATGTATATATATATATATACAGTATATATACAGTGGGGGAAAAAGTATTTAGTCAGCCACCAATTGTGCAAGTTCTCCCACTTAAAAGATGAGAGAGGTCTCCAATTTTCATCATAGGTATACCTCAACTATGACAGACAAAATGAGAAAAAAAAATCCAGAAAATCACATTGAAGGATTTTTAATGAATTAATTGGTAAATTCCTCGTTAAAATAAGTATTTGGTCAATAACAAAAGTTTATCTCAATACTTTGTTATATACCCTTTGTTGGCAATGACAGAGGTCAAACGTTTTCTGTAAGTCTTCACAAGGTTTTCACACACTGTTGCTGGTATTTTGTCCCATTCCTCCATGCGGATCTCCTCTAGAGCAGTGATGTTTTGGGGCTGTCGCTGGGCAACACGGACTTTCAACTCCCTCCAAAGATTTTCTATGGGGTTGAGATCTGGAGACTGGCTAGGCCACTCCAGGACCTTGAAATGCTTCTTACGAAGCCACTCCTTCGTTGCCCGGGCGGTGTGTTTGGGATCATTGTCATGCTGAAAGACCCAGCCACGTTTCATCTTCAATGCCCTTGCTGGTGGAAAGAGGTTTTCACTCAAAAAGTTCTTTTTTGGTTTCATCTGACCATATGACATTCTCCCAATCTTCTTCTGGATCATCCAAATGCTCTCTAGCAAACTTCAGACGGGCCTGGACATGTACTGGCTTAAGCAGGGAGACACATCTGGCACTGCAGAATTTGAGTCCCTGGCGGCGTAGTGTGTTACTAATGTAGCCTTTGTTACTTTGGTCCCAGCTCTCTGCAGGTCATTCACTAGGTCCCCCCATGTGGTTCTGGGATTTTTGCTCACCGTTCTCGTGACAATTTTGACCCCACAGGGTGAGATCTTGCGTGGAGCCCCAGATCGAGGGAGATTATCAGTGGTCTTGTATGTCTTCCATTTTCTAATAATTGCTCCCACAGTTAATTTCTTCACATCAAGCTGCTTACTTATTGCAGATTCAGTCTTCCCAGCCTGGTGCAGGTCTGCAATTTTGTTTCTGGTGTCCTTTGACAGCTCTGTGGTCTTGGCCATAGTGGAGTTTGGAGTCTGACTGAGGTTGTGGACAGGTGTCTTTTATACTGATAACGAGTTCAAACAGGTGCCAATAATACAGGTAATGAGTGGAGGACAGAGGAGCCTCTTAAAGAAGAAGTTACAGGTCTGTGAGAGCCAGAAATCTTGATTGTTTGTAGGTGACCAAATACTTATTTTACTGAAGAATTTACCAATTAATTCATTAAAAATCCTTCAATGTGATTTTCTGGATTTTTTTTCTCATTTTGTCTCTCATAGTTGAGGTATACCTATGATGAAAATTGGAGACCTCTCTCATCTTTTAAGTGGGAGAACTTGCACAATTGGTGGCTGACTAAATACTTTTTTGCCCCACTGTGTGTATATATATATATATATATATATATATATATATATATATATATATATTACCGTTCAAAAGTTTGGGGTCACCCAGACAATTATTTTGTGTTTTCCATGAAAAGTCACACTTATTTACCACCATGAGTTGTAAAATGAATAGAAAATATAGTCAAGACATTGACAAGGTTAGAAATAATGATTTGTATTTGAAATAATAATTTTTTCCTTCAAACTTTGCTTTCGTCAAAGAATCCTCCATTTGCAGCAATTACAGCATTGCAGACCTAACATGATTGCACAAGGGTTTTCTAATCATCCATTAGCCTTCTGACGCAATGAGCAAACACATTGTACCATTAGAACACTGGAATGATAGTTGCTGGAAATGGGCCTCTATACACCTATCTAGATATTGCACCAAAAACCAGACATTTGCAGCTAGAATAGTCATTTACCACATTAGCAATGTATAGAGTGTATTTCTGATTAGTTTAAAGTTATCTTCATTGAAAAAGGGTTTTTCTTTCAAAAATAAGGAAATTTCTAAGTGACCCCAAACTTTTGAACGGTAGTGTATATATGTATATATATATATATATATATATATATATATATGCCCGGATGTGAAAAAATAATTGTCCCAAAACCTAATAATGAGCATATATAAAAACTGTCTTCATAACCTAAGGATAGGAAAATAAAACAAGTTTTATGTTTCAAATGTGTCACTTGGCAGTGTGTAAGCAGACTTTGCTGCCATCTAACCCAAGGCAAACAATTAACCCCCAAATAAAATATTATACTTGACAAGTAACTTCACTTTTAATTAATTCTTTATCAAAAATCCTTTATACAGTGTTACACAAATTAAGACAAAACGTTTGTTGTGAATAACAGCATTAACACCACAAAATAGTGCAAAAAACATCATACCATAATTTATCTTTTGTTTAGATCAAAGATGAATTACTAGCAGACATTTCATTATCGATTTTGAGATTATACTGCATAAACTCAATGCATTTTTACCGTTATATTAACTCAGCAAGAACACACCGGCATATTCATTTTGAAGGAGATGTGTCCTAAAGTTTGACTCATAGTGTGTGTGTGTGTGTGTGTGTGTGTGTGTGTGACAGTGTGTGTGAGTGTGTGTGTGTGTGTGTGTGTGTGTGTGTGTGTGATAACCTAAATACTGTCATGCTGAAAATTGTGTTTGTCAATCACCTATGTTGCTGTATGTCTCATGAATTATTGTAGAAGTCAAAAATTACAGTGTTTCATCTCTTCATGGTAATGACATGATAGTAAAACAGTCATAGTAGTAGTAGCACTGAGTGGAAGAGATTTAAGATAAGATAAGATAAGATAAGATAAGCCTTTATGTTACTTGAGTAGAAACACCTTTACTGTAACCAGTTAGAGGTTTTTGTTTTAATTTAGCATTTTCATGTAAATTTACAATTTTTTCCCGATAAATAAAAAGCCTTTTTCATTTTGAGCCAAATGAAGTCTGCAACTGTTGTTTCATTTCAAATCAAGAAGACTTTAACGGTGCACAAGCACCGGTCTGATATTCCTTTACTGAAAAACTGAGAATTATCTACAATTGCAGTATTTATGTATTTACCATTTATATTACTGTGCATGCTGTAAAATGGTGCACACATAAAAGATAACATCTAATTTAAATCCTGAAGGCCTGTTTCTTCAACTGTGTTGATATTATTGTTCTGTTCAGTCTTAGTAGCAAAAGATAAGAAAAAGCATTTCAAATTTAGGCGAAAGTTTGCAAACTTATGAGAAAAGTCACAAATTTACATGAAAAAAGGCAAATTTATCAGTAAAAAGTTGCAAACTTACAATGAAAAAGCTACAAATTTATATGGAAAAACGTTTTATTTATCGGGAAAAAATTGTAAATTTACATGAAAATGCTAAATTAAAACAAAAACCTCTAACTGGTTACAGTAAAGGTGTTTCTACTCAAGTAACATTTTGTTGATCCTTTGCTACTTTTACTCAAGCCATTATTGATAGCCAGCTATATATTACAGTAATTATTAACCCTTCTTGTGGCAAGATTGCATGAACAGACAGTTCCCCCATTGCCACAGACACAGCACTGCGCCTGTCATGTGATGTTACAGTATATGACATGGCCAAAAAACTCCCCAGTTGTACTAAGAATTCCACCTCACAAAGTGGCAGACACATATAACTTATTGCTCTTGCCTTGGAGGACTGATGGTGGGCATAGAACCATACTAAAACACCACAGAAGAAGAGTTTGTAAACAAATGTTGATGTTCACCATCGCCATCACGGAGGAGGCATTTGCTCCCAAATTTGCCAACTAAGTTTCCAAAAAGAGATTATTTAGCTTATGAAGGTAAATATATATGTTTTGTTATAACAGAGGGTGGGCGAAGCTGGTTGATATTCACCTGCCATCAACCTCAGTGCCATGTGACTGGAGAGAACAATCGCGCCAGTTCCGTGTTGTCATATAAGATAAATTGCGGCGGGATAAAAGTGAAATTGAGGTGGAATAATCATAACAGTTTCTGAATGTGAGGGGGGAAAATAAAATGACGACAGAAGAGAAAATAACAACCAGAATGCCACAAAAGGGTGAAGCGAGCGAGCCGCCCGACCAGTGGTAAGTGACTGATGTCTTGGTTTGATTACATTGTAGAGAGAGGAATGAGCAGGCGAGGCAGTGAGCTGGAGCAGAGCAGACTTTATTACTCTCTCTATCATCAGTCAACAAGAAGAAGACTAACCCAGGTCACTGGCATCTCTCTTTTATTACCATACAAACTCACCTCGCGACCTGGGGGGTTTACATCACAATACATACATTCACAATAACAATTCCCTTTGTCACCCAGCCTGTCAGTGCATTATTATGCAGTCCGGAGGAGAATGCATATTATCATGCAGTCTTATGGAGAAAACCACAGTCTGTCCTGCATATCCGTTTCACAGCTTTTAAGCGTCTCCTCCTGTGCCATTCAGTCTGAGTAGAGAATGCATTGTCTGGGTCCCCAACAACATTGTATTTATTCTCTGGTTCAAATACGTTGAAGATAAGCTAACAAGATGTCCAAAACAAGAAACGGTGACAAAAAATCAAAACCATTCCTTTTGTAAATATGTCCAAAATCCACTTTTGACTGAAAGTTATGTAATTCAATATGGCTACCGTGGCACTATGCAAATAAGATGTGTAAATTTACTCCTGTCTCAAACTCTGGATCATATTCTGCATCTTTCTATTTGACAGAAAGCCATTATCTATTACCACTTTCAAGTTATAGCCATGGAAATCTCTAACATCTGAACTGAATATTTTCTTGAAAAAAAACTTGACCACTAGGGGCTTATGGTGCAACGGAGAGCCTGTGGCAGTCACTGGGTTAATAAGGTAATGCTTCTTTTAATTGAGTACAATTTTTCATCTCCAACCTCTATGTATGGGCTAACTTATAGTTAGCTGAAATTTTTGTTAGTGAGGAGTTAGTAACGGTACAGTAAGTAATGTTGGCTACATTTACTGCATATTCCATTTAATAGTGCCATAACAAACAAATACTAGGCCTATTACCACAGCACATTTATCAGACAGAATGTGTTTCAGTCATCTGGCCTGGAATTAACAAGCTACCATTAGCATATTAACATTAGCGTTGATGCACTTTGAAAATTCTCTATGACTTAATTTTCACGTCACTCCAGAATACAGACTCTCCCATTTTGAAAAGCTGTAGCCTCATCTGTTTCATGGGGGGGCATGATTAGGACCATGCTCCTTCCTCTGTGTGATGAATTTATGGTTCCTGTTTAAGTTCTCCATATCTTTTGTGAAAGTATTTCATGAAATATCCTTGCCTTAGCTCTGAGTTTTGGTTTTATTTTGAAGTATTTCCTGTTTTGGTTTTGTCTAGTTTCATTTTAGTAGTTTCCCTTCCTGTTATTTGTGGTGATTCACAGTTTAATCTTTGTGATGTGAACTTGTTTAGTCTTTCCCAGCTGTTTCTTATGTCTCATTAGTTTGTGTACAAGTTTAGTGCCATGCCTCTGTTCTTTGTTGCATCATTCTGTCACAATGGGGTGGATAGGTAGGAGGGAAGACCCAAATGCAGGCGGAATCCAGTTCACAAAGGTTTATTATAACAAAAGGTGCAGCACGGGGGCTGGATAACATTAACAGAATAAACTGAAAACATGAAAATACACTAACAGGGAGATCACGGGAGACACCACGTAACATCCACTGACAGCGATAATGATGCAACAAAGATCACCACCTTATCAAGTGAAGGGGTTTGAGTGATCGCATGATCCCAGGAGCTATGTTGTCTGGGGCAACTTGCCCCTGGTAGGGTCTCCAAAGGCAAACTGGTCCTGGGTGAAGGGCCAGACTAAGAGCGGTCCAGTGGATCTTCATGAAAAACTTTACATCAAACACCCAGTGTACATGGTTCTGCCCTCCAGTGGGCTCACCACCTGAAGGAGGGATCATGGTGCTATGTGAACTGGGCGAAAGTCTAGGTTTCTCTTCATGGTCTGATGTCCCCATGACCCAGATCCCTGGATAAGCAATGGAAGATGGATGGATGGATGGATGGATGGACCCAACATAGAGCTTAATCCAAGACTAACATATATAGGTGACAGAACAATTACTAAGACAAGACAGCTGAGAGAACAATTGGGGCTGAACAGTTGCACGTGGTGGAAAGTGTCTACAGGTATAGAAGCATAGGGGACTGACAACAATAGGTAAACAAGTACACGCACAGCCCAGGACTTAGACAGGGGACGGATAAAGGACAAAAAAAACAAGACAAAGGAAACGCCAAGACAACAATAAATATAATATAATATAATATAATATAATATAATATAATATAAAAATAAAATCACTAACGACAAACGAGATGACATGACAAACTAAGGACCTTGGGAAAAACACAGAAGACATTAAATGCAAATAATAAAACCAAAAACCAAAATGATGAACATAAAGCGTGAGCATGGTTACAGACCATGACATGGCCAGATATTCAGAAATGTCGTTTTCAGCACAAAAGAATTTGTAATATATTTGTAATATTTTTATTTCATGAATGAGTATATATATGTATATATATATATATATATATATACAGTATATATCACTGTTGGACTAGGAATTCATTAATGGCACATAATATTCAGAGCTATGTACAGTATCTATATAAAAAACTTTATAACAGCATAATCTTTATTTTAAAAGTCAAATTGCCGTTGCGGCCCTCAGATACTTACATTTTAGTCAGACAAGGGCAAAATGGCTCGTAGGTTGGCAAAGGCTGGAAACCCCTGGTCTAGCGTTTGTTAGCAACCCATGTCACTTTAATCCCCTCCATCAACTGACTGGTGAACCCACTGGTTGATGGTTTTACATCAAAGATTCAGGCAAAAGTTTCAAGAGAGGAGAGGAACAAAAAATAAAATCCCAAAAAGCAAGAGATGGTTAAAGGTTTATAGAGTGGCGGAGAGCGTTGGCAAGGGGAGTGATGAGGTGCACAGAGACGGGCCGTGGAGACAGCATCAGCACGAGAGTGTGTTGGGGCCTTGTTCTTTTAAATTAAGTCCTCTCTCCAGGGGGAAGCATAACTCTGACTGCTCTTTCACATCAGCAGCTCTGAACACACAAGCTCACCACAAACTCCTAACCCTGCTCACCGGTCCGCTGCCAAAAATCACTCACACATATAACGAGTATGCACACGCACCTTTAGCAGTGTGTACAAAAACCCGCAGAAATGAATGTATGCTTACACACAAAGTTGTTCAGGACTAAAAATAAAACGGCTGCGCTGACTGTGCCTAAAATAACTGGACACACACAAACATAAGCTTACTGTCCATGCGTGCACGGAGGCATTCACATACACAAGCACACAAATGTGCGAACACCCCCGATTGCTCTCATCACACCTGAACCCCAACAGACCTCTCCAGCCGCCAAGGCAAACAAGAAGCAGAAACCAGCAAAAAGATATGAACAGGATGTGACCTGACAAGTAGAGGTCTGTTAAATGATGTAGTGCACACACACACACACACACACACACACACACACACACACACACACACACACACACACACACACACACACACAGAGTGACCCCTGTCTACTTATATTTGAGGATCCTTTTTTTAAAATCTGGAAAAGTTTTTTTCAGATTTCATGCCTTCTTAACACCACTCCACTTCACATTTACAGCTGAATGTGTAGCTGGATTGCCCAGCCCACAAGTCTGAGGGTTGGAGCTTCTGGGCAGCTCTAGTGTTTAGGACATGTGGTCAGGAGATTTTTTTTTTTTTGGGGGGGGGGGGGGACTATGTCTAGAATAAGCATTCATACAATCTGCGTGGTTCTGGTGATCAAGTTCAGGTAATCTCAAGCCTAAGCTACAGTCCAAAAGATTCTTTTGGGCGATGGGTTCGTAAGAATCTCCCAGTTCCTACGAATTCGGGAGTTTGCAGACATTTGCAGAGGGGGGCATTGTGGGGAGCCTTGAATAACGAAACTGAATTGCATTTAATTCAAGTTTATTTCAAGCAACCATTCCCACAGTCTGCTCTCATTCTTGAGCAGCGAACAAAGAGGAGGAAACACACCAAAGTTTTCACCTTTATACATTCTCACATAAAGAAATCTCCCTCGCAGGGGAGGTCACACATCTCCATCATAATCCCTTTATTTACATTACTTCCCCCTCTCTCCTCTCGAGCCTCAGAGGTCAGGGAGTCCTCTGTCCACACCCATTGTTTTCTCTCGCTGTCCTCCACAGGTGTCCCAGACTCTCCGTCTCCTTCATCGTGAGGTTAAATCACATATGTGCTGTCAGCATATCTCTCATATGTCCAACATGTGCATGCACAACTACACAGCCATATAACCCCCCCCCCAAACGATGAAGAACGGACTATTCCCTAAAATTCAATAACATGCTACTGACTACTGCACAATCAACATCAACATTCAGTCTGTGCGCCGCCTGGGCTTCAACTGTCTGCCGAATCTGCTGTGAGTTGGCCCCGCCTTGCCTGCGGCGCCTTTCTGCTCCGGCTCTGTTGACTGGGGGAGAGAGTGATTATTTGCCCCCTGCGGGGGCCTGCCTCGTCGAGGCGCCCTCGCGACCGGTACAGATTCGTCCTTCGTGACAAAAGCAGGTTTTAGTCTGTCAATACTGACTGTCTCTTTCCTGTCTCCAAAATCTAGCACAAATTGCTTATCACCTGCCTCCAGCACTTGAAATGGCCCTTCGTAAGGTGGTTTGAGTGTTGCTTTTAGGGCTTTGCGCCTGACAAAAACAAACTCAGCATTTTTCAAAGCTTTGGGGACGAAAACTCGTGGAAAAGCGTGATGAACTGGACCTGGGAGCGTGTCTGCTCCCGTGCCAACTAACGGTCCCAGAGCAGGGAGAGGTGGGGGCTCCGGGTGCTCTGGTAAAAACTCGCCTGGAAGCCTAAGAGGTTGTGCGAACACCAGCTCCGCTGGGGAGGCGTCTAAGTCCTCTTTGGGCGCAGAACGCAACCCTAATAAAACCCATGGTAGTTTATTTACCCAATCTGCATCCGTGAGCGACACTCTGAGTGCTGCCTTCAAAGACCTATGAAAACGCTCGCATAAACCATTAGCCTGAGGGTGGTAAGCCGTAGTGCGGTGAATTTTGGCTCCCAAGCCGTTGGCCATCGCTGACCACAGCTCAGAGACGAATTGAGGCCCTCTGTTGGACGTAATGTCCGACGGAACCCCGAAGCGCGCCACCCAAGCCGTTAAAAAAACGCGAGCCACCTCCGCGGCCGTGGTCGTCGCCAGCGGGACCACTTCCGGCCAACGTGTGGTTCGGTCCACCATTGTCAAAAGATGCGTGAACCCCTGTGATGCCGGTAGGGGGCCCATGAGGTCGACATGCACGTGGTCGAACCTTCTGGCTGGAATGCGAAACGGTTCTAACGGGGCTCTTGTGTGCTTGTGGATTTTGGCCCGTTGACAGGACATGCAGGCTTTTGCCCATTCCTTCACGTGCTTGCGCAGGCACGGCCAAACAAACTTTTCCGCTACCATTTTCATCGACGCGCGCACCCCCGGGTGCGCCAGCCAGTGAACCGAGTCAAAAACACGGCGGCGCCACGCGGCTGGAACCACCGGACGCGGGCGCCCAGTCGACACATCGCAGATCAGGGGGGGCATACCGGTTTGTAAACACTTGCTCTCCAGCCTTAACCCTGTTGGTCCAGACTGGAGCGCGCGCACGTCTGCGTCCGCCCCCTGGTCCGCTGCCATGGCTGCGTAATCTATACCCACGTGCACCGGGGCTGCGTGCGCCACCGCGCCGCTGTCCTGCGGTGCAGTCGCGGTGGCCTGTTCTGCCTCTGCGCGCGGTGGAGTCATGACCGCGCGTGAGAGACAATCTGCTACTACATTGAATTTGCCCGCAACGTGCCTAATGTCAGTGGTAAATTCCGAGATCGCGACCAGCTGCCTCTGCTGCCTGCCTGACCACGGGTCTGAAATTTTGGCCATGGCGTACGTGAGCGGCTTGTGGTCCACATAAGTGGTGAAGCACCGTCCTTCCAGCCAGAACTGGAAATGACGAATAGCCAAATGCAGCGCCAACAGTTCTCTGTCGAACGTGCTGTATTTTCGCTCAGCCGCGCTTAAGGATTTGCTAGAGAAGGCCAACGGCTGCCAAACTCCGGCGACCTGTTGCTCAATAACGGCCCCTATGGCTAAATCTGAAGCGTCTGTCGTCAGCGCAATACGTGCTGCCGGATCTGGGTGGGCCAGGAGCGCAGAGTCAGCCAAGGCTTTTTTTACCTCTGTGAACGCGCGCTCCTGCTCCGGAGACCATTCGACCACATGGGTTGGTTTTTGCTTTTTGAGCGCAGCATATAATGGTTGCATGATTTGAGCTGCGTGGGGCAGGAATCGGTTATAAAAATTCACCATCCCCAAGAATTCCTGCAGTGATTTGACCGTTTGTGGCCGGGGAAAATCTGCCACCGCACGTACTTTATCTGGTAACGGGACCGCTCCCTCTGGGGAGACGCGGTGACCCAAAAAATCGATCTGCTCGACGCCGAACTGGCACTTGGTTGGGTTAATTATTAAGCCGTGCTCTCCCAGCCTCCTAAAAACTGCTGTGAGGTGCTTTTCGTGTTCGTCCTCTGAAGTACTCGCGACCAAAATGTCGTCGAGGTACACAAACACGAAAGGGAGATCGCGTAACACGGCATCCATCATCCGCTGAAACGTTTGCGCCGCCTCTTTGAGACCAAACGGCATGCGTAAAAATTCGAAAAGTCCGAACGGGGTTATTACCGCTGTTTTAGGAATGTCCCCCGGTTGGACTGGGACTTGGTGATAGCCGCAAACCAGATCAATCTTTGAAAAAATGCACTCCCCCGCCAGGTGCACCGAAAAGTCCTGAATGTGCGTGATGGGATAACGATCGTGCGCCGTAGCATTGTTTAGCCTGCGATAATCGCCGCACGGTTTCCAGGAGCCATCGGCTTTCGGGACCATGTGTAGCGGCGAAGCCCACGGGCTTTTTGACCTACGAACGATGCCCAGCCTCTCTAGGCTGGCGAACTCCTCACGCGCTATAGCGAGCTTAACTGCTACACGGGAGGGCCAGATGTGGGGATAAAATGCTCCACCCCGTGTTTTGCGACCGTCGCCAAAAAAGTGGGCACAGTGAGTGCTGGAAATTGGGTGGGGAGTGTGTGAAACTTACCACCTGCTGTAGCGACGTGGGTCTGTACTGGTGGCGGGGACACTCGAGCTGCACAGGGGAGAGAGTAAAAAGAGAGTGCATTTACCAGCCGTCTATTAGCAAGATCAACTAACAGATTGTGTGAGCACAAAAAATCCGCGCCCAACATGTTGAAACTCACCGCCGCTATTACAAAAGTCCATTCATATGTGCGGCCATGTAAGCATAAAGGCAAGGTCCTTTTCCCGTAGGTGTTGATGCTCGAGCCATTTGCCGCCGTAGCTCCGCTACCGCGGGGTCCAGCCACCCGGTCCGCGTATGTCGGGGTGATGAAGCTCACTTGGGCTCCGGTGTCTATGAGGAACTCTCGTCCGGAGCTCGTATCTGTGATGTAGAGCAGCTTGTTGCCTTCTCCGAGAGTCGAAGCTGCTAGCGACCCTTGGTCTTGCCGTTTCCCGAACTCTTGAAGATGCAGGGTGGCACCTGCGTGCCCTATCAGCGAACCTCCGATGGTAAAAGCAGAGATCCTCTCCTCCGCTGCGTCGGGGCCGCGCCTCTGCCACCGGACCATTGGCTCCACCTCGTCGCGGCCGTGCTGCCGCCGTCGTTGGCCAGCCTGGGTCTGCCGCCTCTGGCTCCCCGCTGTCTTGGGTTGCTGCTGTGGTTGCCTGCCCGCCGCAGGCGTCCAGAATCCCGTCTGCTTCCTGGGCCAGCTCCCGGAACTCCTCCGGGGTGTGACACTTCTTGCCAGCCAGCGCGCTTCTCGCATGCGTCGGGAGGTTGGAGAGGAAGATGAACTGGAAGAGGAAATCATCGTTGTCTGACCCTCTCAACTGTATCATATCCTCCATCAGAGCGCTCGGCCTGTGTCCTCCTTGGTCTAGCAAAGACAGGATCCTCCTCGCCCTCACTTCGGCCGAGGGGGTGAAAAACTTAACGAGGGTGGATTTCAGCTTGTCGTACCTGCCGGTAGCAGGTGGCTGCTCCACCAAGCTCTGCACGCACCGAGCTGTGCGGTTATCCAGTTTAGCGATGACATGGTGGAACTTAGTGTCATCCACCGTTACTCCTGCGAGCGCGAACTGCGACTCCGCTTGCAGGAACCACAACCGTGGGTTATCCTGCCAGAAATCAGGCAGCTTGACGGCCACTGTGCTCGCCAGACCCGAACTCTGTGAGTCCGGGACCCTGAGACCTTCTCCGGTCATTCTCAACGTCGTCGGTCACCAATTGTGGGGAGCCTTGAATAACGAAACTGAATTGCATTTAATTCAAGTTTATTTCAAGCAACCATTCCCACAGTCTGCTCTCATTCTTGAGCAGCGAACAAAGAGGAGGAAGCACACCAAAGTTTTCACCTTTATACATTCTCACATAAAGAAATCTCCCTCGCAGGGGAGGTCACACATCTCCATCATAATCCCTTTATTTACATTACTCCCCCCTCTCTCCTCTCGAGCCTCAGAGGTCAGGGAGTCCTCTGTCCACACCCATTGTCTTCTCTCGCTGTCCTCCACAGGTGTCCCAGACTCTCCGTCTCCTTCATCGTGAGGTTAAATCACAAATGTGCTGTCAGCATATCTCTCATATGTCCAACATGTGCATGCACAACTACACAGCCATAGGCATAGCTTATTATGGCTGCCGTTCAGTTTGCAAGAACGACTTGAGACACTCTTGAGAAAGGTGGTTTTCGGTCTTACGATGGCCCTAGAGTTCTCCTTGCGCAACTGTTGTGCAATTTTTGTGCAACTCACAGCCACTCACAGCACTCTCAAGTCATTGGTAGGAAGATGTTATGGCTTCTGGCACATTTTGTCAGTGCAGATGTCGCATGTATAATGTATTTATGAGTGAGCAGGAGAATATCATCATTAGTGAACCTGCGAAAAGATCATTCTCGGTCCAGTTTCTGGCTGCCCACTCACAGCGGTTCTTCCCAGCTCCCTCCAAAGGAGCCGGGAGGCAAAACAAGCTCGCTGGGGGCCGGCAATCCGAGCAGCTCACCTCAGAACAGCTCACTGGCGAAGCGAGCCATCTGCTCGATGAGGACCAGCGGTCTGGAGCGCCTGCAGCCGGCGAGTTGGGGAGATCTGCAGCAAGTAGGCAACCAGAGACCAGCGGGGAGCCCTCCGGCCTCCACGCAGGGCCGGGCAGCGACTCTCCACTCAACCAAGATTGATCCTTCTGCAGGTTCATCTATGGAAACCTTGTTACGACTTTTACTTCCTCAAGTTGGATTACCTTCTTGGAGCCCTCATCTTCTTCCAGCTACTGGTGGGTGGAGCTAATCAGAATATTCATAGATCCACACATATTTAAGTAGGTGTTGTGAAATCAATTACCTCTCACCGAGTCCACCGCATTGGACAGAAAAATCCTCAGAATAAACGTCCCAGACCCATTGTTGCTAAATTTGAACATTACAAGCAAAAAATTCTGGTACAGAGGCAGGGCAGGCAGCTTAAAAACACAAATTTTTGTCTAAATGATCAGTTTCCACAGGAAATTATGGGAAGAAGATGAAAGCTTTTTCCCATTAGGAAACAAAAAAAATCCAAGAAGGAAAACAAGCTATTATCTCTGTGGATAGATTATTTATAGATGGCAGGCTGTTTATGGATGAAGCCATAACCCCTGGCTATTCTAGATTCTAATTTGTTTCGTGAGCTACATGTGAAAATGACATGGTTTACCAACCCAGAGAGCAGACTCAGACTCAAGAGTAGATACAATTATCTTTATTATGTTCTGTGGGAGTGTGCGTGCGTGTGTGTGATAGTGTAGCAGCCGGAGGCGAGCAGAGCACCGTGCAACCTGGCAACCCTATGGACAAGCAGAGATAGGGAGAGTTAGTCTTAGACCCATGAGGGGATGTACAGAATAGTCCAGTGCTTACTGTTTGTAGAGATGGCTTTGGGCTCAGGTTCAGCTCGGAGGCTCCGGCCAGGAAGACAGTGCCCACTGTTCCAGTTGCAGCTGGAGGTGATAGAAGAGTTCGGGGAATGTGCAGTGCAGCTTGGTCCGCCACCAGGAGAGAGAGAGGTCCACCGCCACGGATCTCCGCCTGTGCACAGAGGACGAGTGTAGACAATGATGAATAGTACGAGGGCTTACTTGGTGTATAGGTGATGATCCTTCCTTATGGCGGATGACAGGAGGCGAGGTTCATAGACGAGAGTAGGCTGTGGCAAGGAGGCTCTATGAAGAGGATGAAGGCGAGTGTAGGTCTCATCTGAGTGTGGAGACAGATGACTCCGCGCTGATCCGAGGGCAGCGCAGTCTAAATAGTCCCGGCAATGATGGGGAGCAGGTGTGTGTGCAGCTGAGGATAATGAGCAGACAGAGCGAGCTTTCACAGAAAAAAGAGTGCAATTGTACGCAGATCTCTTATTTGATCCCTGTTTAATTTGCTAACATTTGTCTGTTTTTTATTTATTTATTTATTTATTTATTGTTCAGGTTGCTGTTTGTTTGTTAGTCTGTTATAACTAATCTTGCTGAAGTTGTTAGGTTGTTGTTGTATGCTATCTGTATCTTCTCAGCATTTACTAACCTTTATGTTTGTTTTCTCACACTTGGTTTATAGGAAATAACTTTAAGTACATGCACCCCACTCACTCTTGCAAATACAAGCAAATGCAACAGAGATATCATGTGCATACACCCAAGCACACACATCATCATCATTATCATAGCAGTCTGTCGTGGGTGACAGACTGCAGGAATCTGATCAGATTCCTCCACACAGCTCTGTCCTTAGCCTTCTGCTGCCAGGAACTCCTGTCTATATACAATTTCTTCAAGTTTCTTTTTACAGTGTCTTTAAATCTGAGCCTTGGTCTACCCTGATTGTGTTTGCCCTCGCATAACTGTGGGTAGAGTAACTGCCGAGGGAGACACTGGTGGTCCATCCTCTCAACATGTCCGAGCCATCTCAGGTTCATCTGTATTAGCATGTCCTCCATTGATGGTAGACCAGCTCGTTTCAACACTTCTATGTTGGTTATCTTGTCTTTCCATGAGATGTTCATTATGGCTCGAAGGTGTTTTATCATGTACACATGGAGTTTCTGCACCTGCACTCTGTAGACAGTCCAAGTTTCAGCACCATACAATAGAGTAGCCAGTACTGTTGTTCTGTACACTTTGCATTTCACATGGATAGACACATGTCGATGGTTCCACAGTCTCTCCCTCAAACAACACCTGCTCTTACCATTCTGAGAGATAGTTCATCCTCCAGCCTAGCATTCTCTCAAACAGTACTCCCTAGATACTTGAAAGTCTTGCACTTGACTAGTGGCTCTGTACCAATGCTGATCTCTTCTGGTAGTGATGCTGATAATTGGAACTTTGGTGGTTGATAAAGGCACTCTGTCTTCTTGATGCTGATTTTGAGGCTGAATTGGCTAACTGCTCTTGCTCTTGATCTGGCCTTTTAGTACAATGACTTTGTGCCTGGGAGTTTTCCATTGTTGGGGCATATACACTGATGAGTGTGGTGTACATCTTCCGCTGTAGTGGGAGTCTCATAGTCATTATCCTGTCATTGATTGGCACCGGTGCCTCATCAAGCATTGCCACTATCTCCTTTCTAACTGCAAAGCCCACTCTTGCTTCTCTCCTTTCTTGAGTTTATCTCCCACTCCAAAAGAAGATGTACCCATGGTCTTCCAAGCTGTCATATCCAGGAAATCTTGTTTCACTAAGTGCAGCTATGTCTACATTGTACCTGTTCATTTCCAGGGCCACAAGCGTGGTCTGTCTTTCTGGGCGCTGTGATGTTGTTCTGTCCAACAGAGTGTGTACATTCCATTCTGCTATACACAAGGCTGCTGTTTTCCTCTTCTTTTGTCTTCCTGCTCATAGCTTACTCTTCGCTGCCTGTCGGAGTGTGAATAGATCAGTGCAGACCTTGTAACCCCGGGCAACGTCCGAGGTTGCCCGGGGTTACTCCGGTATGAGTTGCTTTCTGATTGACCATTTCATGAAACTGCTTGCAAAGTATTTCAGTACCGCTAGCTTTTGCTGGACTAGTAGCACTTTCTTGGAAGATAAAGGTATTATCAGTGGCAAGGACAAGCCAAGACAAACTGACTCCAGTATCTGTTGCAGTGACTGACCAGATGATAGGTTTGTTTAGCTCTGCTCTTTGTGTAGTGCATGTCACAATGCACTGACTGGCACAGTCCACCACAGACCTTGCGACAGATGTGTTTATCTGCCAGGATGTCCAATCTCACCCTGTGCAACTGGGAGTGGTCCACCAGAGACCTGTGGCAGATATTGTTTTTAGTTCTGCCAGGATGCCCTGTTTCACCCTCCACACCCTCGGAAGGGTGGGGACGCCGGTTGAGTCGCCGACGGCCCAACCCATGAGACAGGTAGTACCGGTTTTCATGGTTATCCGGTAGCAAGCAAGCCAATGCCTGCATACTGTATTAACACATTGGACCTAAAATCACACAAAAAACATAAAGTCTGAGTAGGAAAAAGTTTGATTTTTTTAATATGAAACCCACAAACATGTCTAACAAACCATGTTTACAACTCAGGATGCAAATATAAATTGTAAATTTCAAAAACTTATGTAAAAATTTAGCAAACAACAAAGTTTTATACAACTATTTACATGAAAATGCAGGCAGTGTTCAGGCGTTTTTTGTACAACTACTTACAAAACAATCATGTGTCACAAAAAGATGGCACAAATTATTTGTGCAACTCAAAAAAGCAGTTCCTGTCCACAACAACCTCAGAGGGGCACATCACCTTTTGCACACATCACCTTGTGTGCACAACACCTTGGGTGCCCATGGTGCCCATGCAAAACAGATGCATGGGCTGCACCTGCCCATACCACCTTTACGGACAGGTAAATATTTTTGAACTATAAAATTAAAACCATATCTCTGTGCACTTTTACTTTGTTTCACTTTCCATTTTTACTGTTTTTGCTGCTCCAAACATGCACCCCTGCACCTGCTTTGCACTGTGTTACGGTTTGTGCCCGGGCTGGGCAGCAAGGAGGACCCAAAAGCTGTGATACTAGTTTGTGGATTTATTAACAGGAAAATAACACTCTGCTCTGGAGCATGAAATGCAAAAGATAAGCCGCTGATGGCAGGCAACAAAAGCAGTAGTAATCCAAGGGGATGAAGCAAATAATAATTCCAACAGCGAGATGTAGAAAACATGGGGATAACATAAGGACGCCGCAGGGATTAATGTCCACGGCCAATATATAGTATAGGAAAACAGTAATGAGTAAAACAAGTGGCAGCTGTGAATGATTAACAATGTAAGGATGAGGCTAAACGGAAGATGCATTATGCTAACAGGAAGTAAACAAAGAGTACCTTCAAAATAAGAGTCTATACAGAAACAATAATAATGAATGGTAATAATGATACTACTACTACTACTACTACTACTACTACTACTAATAATAATAATAATAATAATAATAATAATAATAATAATAATAAAGAATCTAAAAAAGGAACATAAGGCATGGACAGGGTTTAACCCTGTCCAGATAATGACACACTGCTCATCTCATGGTGTTTGATGAAGGCATTTGTTGTCCAGGAAGTGCTGCAACATGATCTTGTACCACCGAGCAGTCACGTCACTACCCTATGTTACGTCAGCTGATCTGACCACTTTTTTTCTGTTTTGTAAAATGACAAATATATGGAAAGAAATGCCACACCTGCCCATCCCACCTTTACACACAGGTAAATATTTTTGTACTAGAACATTAAAACCATATCTCCACGTATACATGGTCCATCAATGTAAAACAGTGTTTTGAATCTGCACTTTAACTTTTTTCACATTCTGTTTTTCCTTTTTATTGCTTCTCCAAACACTCACCAAACGTGATGAAAATATTCAGAGAAACATGACAAAAATTATTTTCTTATAATTCTGATATTACATGCCTTATCAACACAGTTTAAAAACTGGGAAAGAGTTTCAAATATTCACTTTCAACACAAGTTGAAACGGTGATGCTGTGAGGCTTCCTCCCTTGCCATATCGTGGTCACTTGATTTGGACGTTTTTTGGACCCACTAATAAACATGAGTTGAGACACTGCTTGACTTGGCAGCATGGGATAAAATGAAAGACTGCAATGTGTCTGACAGTCTACGAAGAGCACCCGCACCTTATTTCCAAACAGCAGCACCTCCGCTAGTGACAGTAATATTAGCTTAATACTACTGCCTTGCAGGCTAAGTCTAATCTGTTTTTGTTTTTTGTTTTTGTTTTTTAGAATAGAATAGAATAGAATAGGCTTTATTGTCATTGTACAGTTGTATAGTATAATGAAACTGTGGGTGCTTCACCAGGCTACTGCACAATAAAGTAAGAGAGAAGGATTAGATAAAACATGGTTATAGAAGACACAATTAAACCCACGACTGAAATAAATATAATAAATAGAGCAGGATTATGGAACTATACACAGGTAACTCATAAAACCCAACTAAAAATATCTGATATTTAAATATCATCTGTTTCAACTACTTCCTTAACTCCGTGCAACCTTATTTCTTCTGTCATTTTCACCATTTAATCCTTCAGGGTTTCCTCTGGGAACATTTCTCAGTGGCAGCCCGCTGCGCCAGAAATTTTACCGCCGCGCGAAGGAGATATGAATTTACTAAGAAAAATATATGAAGCAATGACTTTCTGCAAGTGTACACACGGACAACGTGCATAGCTGTCATCTGCGCAGTTTAGAAGCGCCCCGCCCACGCAAGTTTTCCAGTCAGTCAGCAAACAGTGTCTCGCTAAGCGTGACTGTCCGACAGAAACATGAGTTTATAAAAGTGCTTTAAACGTGGAAAAAAATAATTAGCGGTACATAAACACTGGAGGAGTTTATCATGGTTTTAACCTGCTGGAAACGGGAGCAATAACAGAGGAGTCCCTTAGCTAAGAGATGTGGTTAGAATTCATATGCATGTGAAGGGAAAGGCAAAGGGGACTGATGAATTGATGAGGACATATTTCACCAGCCACCACAATATTGTTACGTTCTGTAGGAATTGCAGGAATGAAGACTGGCAATTTCTCTCTTTTCTTGCACGAGCAGGTGCGCCATTTTAATTCTCCAGCGGCAGTGACAAAAAGCAACAGCTAAAAACGCTAGCTCTCTTTTCACACTAAACTGAGGTCCTTCAGTGGCTGCCTAGAGAGGTGCCTGATGAGAAAGCCCGAGAGCACAACTATAACTGCCTAAGCAGATCATTCTATACATGAACACATATTATGGTGAATTATGTCTTTAGAGTCCGCTACACTTCCCTATTATGTACCTGGCAGGTTAAGATGACTGAAATTCACAAAGTCAATGACTTTAATCTGTCAGCAGCCTTCAGACAAACTAAATGAGTCAACATTTGATTTCAAAATAAGGGAGGTTTTTCCTGCTGTCTGGGTGGTGAGGAGATTTCTAAAAAAAAAACACAAAAAAACAAATAAAATATAAATATAAAGAAATATTATGACAGAAATAATGGCATCCTTGGTCATTTAAGTTAATTTATTTCATTAAATACAATTTTATTAATATTTTTTCTTTGTAATCAGAGTTGGATTATTGTTCTGTTCTGACTGCAAAATTATGGTCAAAAATGTAAATTGTTATAAGGAAAAAGTTAAAAAAAAAAACAGTCTGTTTCAAAGTTATCAAAAAAAAAACAGTAATTTTATTTAAAAAAAACAGAAAAAAAATAGTCATAAAACAATCCACAAATTTATAATAAAGTTTCAAATGTACAAGAAAAGTCAATTTTGCAAGAGGAAATTACAAATTTGAGGAACATGGTTTCAACTTTAGATTTACAGAGAAAAGTAGAAAACTAAGAAAATTGTTATAAATTTTTGAGAAAAACCTCAAACCTTCAAGACTGAAGTCATTACTCACGTTTTAAGTGGGTGCTCTTTGTACCCTTAACTCAACTAGAAATTTTTGATTGTCTACTCTTAATTATTAATCTCAAAGCACTGCTTTTACATGAGTAGAATTTCTGGTTACTATACCCACCTGATCATATAATTTAAGTATGCATGAGTACATTACTATTATATGAATGTTTCTTTCCCTTCCCTACTCTCTCAAAGGAAAAAAAAAAAGAAACACTAGAATAAAAATACCAAAAATACACATATTTTTGTCATTTATGTAAACCATGGCAAAAAAATCCTGCAGGACAAAACATGACGCTTGATATTTCCTAACCTGTTTGTATACCACCATGGACAGAGAGAGAACCTGAATTAAACAGGGCTCAGAGAGGGAAAGATGAGACAGAAGAGAGGAGCCAAGGAGAGGAAAGTGTTCAGGCAGAGGAAGGACAGAAGGATAACACCACTAAAAAGTCTAAACACAGGATGTCAGGGTGGGACCCCAGCTGGCCCAGTATTCAAGCCTCGGTTGTACAATACTTCAGATGGTACGTTCCATATGCAACGTTACTGTGTAAAATTTTTAAAAGAAATAAATTGTATAAAATTAACATATTCCGGTATGTTACCACTGCACCAAGGTCTTTAAGCCAGAGGAAACACTGATCCCTGGCTGTACCTTCACTCACTTCTTCTTTGTGTTTTCCAAAGTCATCCCACAGACTACAATCAATGCTGCCTACCTACATTCTTCCCTGACACCACCTTGCATTCTCCTATTTCTTTAAGATGATTTTAAAATCCAGTTTGTAGCAATGTTTGAATGTGGATTGGAATGAGATGACATTGTTAATAGATAAAGTATAGATGCAAAAGGTAAATGCACACACATACACACACACACACACACACACACACACACACACACACACACAAGCCTTGGTACTTCAAGTAATATACCTCCATTCTGTGACAGAGTACTGTATATACTCCCTGGGAACGCTCTAGGGAAGTCCCAATGTCTACTAAATCCCAGAACATCTGGGGAGAACAATAAACTTGCCACTGACCCACCCCTTCTAAGAACTCCAATCCTCCTGGAGACAGAGATTTTAAACCTTAATCATTTGTCTTCCCTTTTCATCTCTGAAATACCAAAAACAGATTCACTTGGGGCTGTTTGTATTGCATGAGCTGTTTTTGTGTAAGCTGATTATTTTATTTAAATAGCTCTTCAAATGGCCCCATGTGAGCCATAGTAACTTTGTGTTGTTACAACTTTACAAACTTCTACTGTAGCAGTTTAGAGACAAAGGGACTTGAGTGAAACATGCGGTATTTAAAATTCTTTATTATTATATTGTTGAAAAACTAAAGGGAAAAAGCAGCTGATGTCTGGCCCTGTTTGGTAACCAAAGAGTCTTTCCAAAAGACCCAAAAGCAGGCAGAGACTGGTCAAGGAAAAACAATATCTTAATGGAGGCTGTTATGTCCACAAACCTGGCAATGGCGGCTGACGAGGATGCTGCCATTTAGTGAACTTTATTATAGAGAAAGTACAAGAATACGGGCATGTGTATAATGGGGTCGGCTACCAACCATATCTCATACCAAGTTGAGTGTCTAACTCCAACTGCCTGCTGAGATGGCGGGCCGCCCAATATATAAGATGTGGTGACATCATCCGCAGGATGCCGTACAACTCCCTGAATACCTAGTATTCATACACCACACAGGCTTTTGCACAAGCCTGAGAATGACTGAATGCTAATTTTACAGATGAGATCCAAAACTGAGCCCCCACCAGACCTGGAGTTTAACAGGTGATGCCCTCTATTTCTTGCCTTAAATGTTGTTAGAAACAATTTTTGGTGGTTTCTTTTAAAGATACACAGTGATGTGAAAAAGTGTTTTTCCCTTCCTGATTTCTCATTTTTTGTATGTTTGTCAAACTTAAATGTTTCAGATCATCAAACAAATTTAAATATAAGACAAAGATAACACAAGTAAATGTCATGCAGTGGGCGTCGCGAGCCACCATAAGACGCCACAAGAGACCGGTGAGTTTGCAGTTTATTGTTGAACAAAAGAAACACAAAATAATGAGCCACGGTGGGCTAAAACGTATTACACTACATACAGATGACCATAAGGCAAATAAGGAAGCACACTTACGATCGTAGCAGTGGGATGGTCGATGCGTCAGACCATGAATAAATCTTTGACGAGACTGCCGCGTTTCTCCGCTCCCAGTTGCCCTCTTAAATGGAGGACTGCTGATGAGCTGAAATGCAGCTCAGCTGTCACTCTTGACAGCCGGAAGCCCATCCGAGCACTGTCACAATAAAGGCTCAGGGAGCTAGAAGGTACACACCACTGTCAGAATCGGTGAGGATGATGCATGGCTCGAGCGCGGACGAGATCAGCGCTCAAACCATGACAGTACCTCCCCCCCAAGGGCGAGCTCCGAGCGCCCAATGACACCCAAGCCCCCCCCCCCCCCCCCCCCAGGGTGGGCGGATGGGGGAGCAGGCCTGGAGGGAGAGAACCAGCAACAGAGGAAACACCATAACGATGGCCGGGAGCACATTGATAATTACAGATTAGGGTTAACATGGAAACACAATACTCCATAATGTACAAATGATAATTAAAACAGGGCACAAATGAAGCAATTACTGAGCATGGTTAACAGAAAACACAATACTCCACAATGCACGAATAACACACAGAGCAGGAAAAAAAAAACACAAGCTAGGCACGTTTCATCCCTCAGACAGGAGAGTGAAAAAAAAACAAAAACATGCTAACAAGGACAAGAACACTGAGCAGAACTACCACACCGAATGACCTTAAACCTCAGTGGGACCACACAACCCATGAGGATGATGACAGGCAGAGTCCAAAAACAACGGGAACAGTTCCGACAGTCTCCCTGCGTCCAGTGGCCAAGGGGTGATTAAGGGGAAAAGGACATATTCGGGCGGCCTACCCCAGTCCCAGGCCCAGAAAGGCAGAACCTCCGGCGGCTGAACCAGGTCGCCCAGTAGAAGACACAGTACATCGGGTGGCCGACCCAGGGCACCGAACCGGCGAAAAAGCTTCTCAGGCGGCCGACCCGCATCCCTCAGCCACCAGAACCGTGGGGAAACAATTGGCGACAGCCTCCCTGGTGGGGGGGGGGGACGTGGGAGAGCCCAGCCGAACGTAGAGGCCCCCAACGGCCCCCAACGGCCCCCGGCGGTGATGAGCTGGGTTGGTGATGATAATGAGGGAGATGAGGGTGACGATGAGCCCGCACAATGTCAGGAGGCAAAGGGTCTGCAGCTCCTTCACCGACCTTGACCCATACCGATGCTGCACTCGCGTTGGACCCCGATTGGGTCTCAGCTGCACCCGCGTTCGACCCAATTGGGTCGCAGCTGCACCAGGGACGACCTCCACCCCCAAACCTGGAACCTCCAGCACTACGACTGAGATTGGCTCCGCACCGGTGACTCTGGAAGAAGGCTCAGGAGACAAGAAGGAACCAGGATCAGAATCACCGGTAGCGACAGAGCCCAGAGAGACGAGCTCAGGTGCAGTGGACGGCTGCCCCTGGCTCGCCTCTCCGAGAGGCAGGCAGAAATGCTCCAACATAGAAAGAAGAAAGGCAAAGTAGAGCACTTGCCTGCACTCGGTTTCTGTCGCCGTCCAGGACTTCATTGATCCAGGCTCAGGACGAAGAAGATCGTCGTCAGGCTCCCACTTGGCCACGGCGGGTTCCGCAGCTGGCATGATGGTCTCCGCAGTCTGAGGACCCTCCAGCGCTAACGTCCACGCCGACGACCCGCACGGCGTGGTGGCAAGGGACCCTCGACCCGCTGGCTCGAACTGCTCTTCTGTGGAGACCCGGGGACACTTTGTCATCGGCGCAGGCTCCACGCTGCAGTCCGCTCTCCTCCTCTGCCCATGACATGGCTGCAGGGCTGGAACCAGGCTCTCCAGAACTGCAGGCCCCCTCCTCGTCCGGCGACGTAGGCCTGGCGTCGTGGATCGCTCAGCGGAGGGAGGCACACAGGCAGCAGGTTTAGTGACAGAAGCTACAGCAGGTGGTGGGAGCTCGGGGGACTGTGAACCCCGAACTCCGCCCCCAGGAGTCAGACAAGGCAAATCCCAACTATGAGGAGAGGAATGAGCTTGCACTTGCCTGTTTCCTAGAGGATGGATGGTGCCTGCTGTAGTGGAAGTTGTTCCTCCCTTTCCCCGCTGGATGGTGACGGAGGGCCCCCCGGGAGGACGCGGAGGAGCCGCTCGCGATGGTCCACTAACGGGCTTCGCCGGGGCAGGACTCAAGACTCTCTCAGCAGCCGGAGATAACGTCGAGGAGGAGGGGGCGACAGCCGAGACGATCCAGGCACGATGAGCTGACGGGACAGCAGGAACAGGTGACCTGGGGGGAGAGGCTGTCGGAATTCCCTCCTGTCGTGACGCAGCAGGGGCGGCTGGCTGGGAGGCAGAGTTCCTCCGACGACCTGGAAACGGATTCAGACGGGGTTCTTGCTGAGGTTCGCTTGGAGCATGGCGCCGACGTTTACTGGCTGATGTCGAGGCGAAGGTGAGATCCGGAAAACGCTGCTCTTGAGCGGAAACGGAGGCGAGCAAGTCAGCGTATTCCAGATAGTCACGCAGCTCGGGATTCCTCTCAACCAGCCTGACAGCCACCGTCACGTGCTTTATGATCTGTGTGGGGTGACCGGCGGAATGAGCTGCAGCCACTCGGTCCCAGATGGAGAATGCTGTCAGCTGCAACCTCTCTGGGGGATTCCCGACTGACGTCATGCTCGTTCGGGGATGACCCCTGGATGGTGCGAACTCCTGGACCGGATCGGGGACAGAAACGGGATCCCGAAACAAGGAGCGAGGATGCCTCCTCTTCAGCTTCCTGCCGGGGTTTTTCTCCAGCCCACGGAGTATCTCGCGTTGTGAAGTGATATCAGCCCTCCTCGTCGTGACTTCCGGGTGGTCGAAGTAGCGAGGAAGGCGATTAAGAATATCCTCAGCGTAGCCCAGGTGCTGGCGTATATCGCTGGGAGTGTCGTAGAGGGTAGCGGAGAAGAGCGTTCCATCTACGTAGTCCAGGGCCTCCGCTAGCTCATAGCCCAGGCTCCGAATGCGGGCCCTGAAGGACGACATGACCTCCCAGCATGCAGTTACCCAGACAGGGAAACAAACGTCCAATTTAGGTGAAACTCACCGGGACTGGCGTCTCAGTCTGGCGGCAGTCTACTGCCATGCGGTGGCCCTCACGAGCCACCATAAGACGCCACAAGAGACCAGTGAGTTTGCACAGTTTATTGTCGAACAAAAGAAACACAAAATAATGAGCCA
This sequence comes from Pholidichthys leucotaenia, assembly GCA_020510985.1. Taxonomy (NCBI): domain Eukaryota; kingdom Metazoa; phylum Chordata; class Actinopteri; order Cichliformes; family Pholidichthyidae; genus Pholidichthys; species Pholidichthys leucotaenia. Next base: position 481,878,392 of record CM035837.1, read on the forward strand.
CGGTGGGCTAAAACGTATTACACTACATACAGATGACCATAAGGCAAATAAGGAAGCACACTTACGATCGTAGCAGTGGGATGGTCGATGCGTCAGACCATGAATAAATCTTTGACCAGACTGCCGCGTTTCTCCGCTCCAGTTGCCCTCTTAAATGGAGGACTGCTGATGAGCCAAAATGTAGCTCAGCTGTCAAACTTGAAAGCCGGAAGCCCCTCCGAGCACTGTCACAATAAAGGCTCGGGGAGCCAGAAGGTACACACCGCTGTCAGAATTGGTGAGGATGATGCATGGCTCGAGCGTGGACAAGATCGGCGCTCGAACCATGACAGTAAAGATGCAGTTTTTAAATGAAGGTGTTTATTATTAAGGGGGGAAAAAAAATCCAAATCTACATGGCCCTGTGTGAAAAAGTAACCCCCCCCCCCAAATTAAATCATAAATTAAAACTGTGGTTTCTTAAATCTTTGGAAAGCTGAGTTCAATTTCTCTAGCAACACCCAGGCCTGATTACTGGCACACCTGTTCTCAATCAAAAAAATCACTAAAAAGCACCTACCTAACAAAGTGAAGTAGACCAAAAGAACCTCAAAAGCTAGACATCATGCTGCAATCCAAATAAATTCAGGAACAAATGAGAAACAAAGTAAATGAGATATATCAGTCTGGAAAAGTTTATAAAGCCCTTTATAAAGTTTTGGGACTCCAGCAAACCACAGTGAGAGCCATTATCCACAAATGGTGAAAACATGGAAGAGTGGTGAACCTTCCCAGGAGTGGCCAGCCAACTAAAATTACCCCAAGAGTGCAGCGACAACTCATCCAAGACGTCACAAAAGATCCCACAACAACATTCTAAGAACTGAAGGCCTCACTTGCCTCAGTTAATGTCATTGTTTACGACTCCACCATAAGAAAGAGACTTTGCAAACATGGACTGCATGGTAGAGTTCCAAGATGAAAACCATTGTTGAGTAAAAAGAACATAAAGGCTCGTCTCAGTTTTGCCAGAAAACATCTTGATGATCCCCAAGACTTTTGGGAAAATATTCTGTGGACTGACAAGACAAAAGCTGAACTTTTTTGAAGGTGTGTGTCCCATTACATCCGGCATTAAAGTAACACAGCATTTCAGAAATCATGCCAACAATAAAATATGGTGGTGGTAGTGTGATGGTCTGGGGCTGTTTTGTTACTTCAGAACCTGGAAGACTTGCTGTGGTAAATGGAACCATGAATTCTTCTGTCTACCAAAAAATCCTGAAGGAGAATTTCCGGCCATCTGTTTGTGACCTCAAGCTGAAGGACACTTGGGTTCTGCAGCAGGACAATGATCCAAAACACACCAGCAAGTCCACCTCTGAATGGATTAAGAAAAACAAAATAAAGACTTTGGAGTGGCATGGTCAAAGTCCTGACCTAAATCCAATTGAAATGTTGTAGCATGACCTTAAAAAAGCAGTTCATGCTCGAAAAACTTCCAATATGACTGAATTACAACAATTCTGCAAAGATGAATGGGCTGAAATTCCTTCACAGCACGGTAAAAGGCTTACTGCCAGTTATCGCAAATCCTTGATTGCAGTTGTTGCTACTAAGGGTGGCCCAACCAGTTATTCGGTTTAGGGGGCAATCCCTTTTTTACACAGGGCCATGTAGATTCAGATTTTCTTTCCCTTAATAATAAACACCTTCATTTTAAAACCGCATTTTGTTTTTTCTTGTGTTATCTTTGTCTAATATTTACATTTGTTTGATGATCTGAAACATACAGATACAGTAAGTGTGACAAACATACAAAAAAATGAGAAATCAGGAAGTGAGCAAACACTTTTTTAACACCACTGTAAAAATACATCACAAATACCCTTACGAACAGCTGCAAACACTGTATGACCATTTCGTATGGCCTTTTTAAGGTGACTGTAGGACAATCAAGCATTCCTAGGCCGTCCCTAAGTTTGTGGCCTTGTCGATGGTCGAAGTACATCATTTGTGCGACATTTGTGCCGGCAAAATGTGCCGAAAGCTATAAGATCTTCCAGCTAACGTCCTGAGAGTGCCGTCAGTTGCACAAAAATTTTCATAAGATGGCAATGCGTATGTTGTAGGAAGATTCCAAGGCACTCTTACGAATAATTTAATAACTCTATGGCCATTGCATGACAGAAAAGTACCTCATTTCTCAAGAATGCCTCAAGTTGCTCTTGCAAATTAAACGACAGCCATAGGTAATTCAATTAATTTCAACTTTATATACATAGCGCCATTTCACAACAACAGTCATCTCATAGCACTTTCAAACTGTGGGGGAAACCCTACAATTGCAGAAAGACCCCAGCAACAAAGCAATCCCCTGTGAGCAGCAGTTGGCGATGGTGGAGAGGAAAAACTCCTTTTTAGAAGGAAGAAACCTCCAGCAGAACCAGGTTCAGGGAGGGGCAGTCATCTGCTGTGACTGACTGGGGGTGAGGGGATAGAGAAGAAGAAGAAGAAAAGAACAGACATGTAGAGAGCAAACAGCACAATGGGGATTATGAGAGAACGAACAGATGTTAATGACCAGCAAAAATATTACATTGAGAGTGAAGAAAGGAGTGAAGCCCAGTGCATTGTGGGAGGTCCCCCAGATGTCTAAACCTATTAGCAGCATAACTAAGGGAGGGTTCAGGGTCACCTGAGCCCACTCTAACTATAGGCTATATCAAAAAGGATAGTGTAAACCCTCTCCCAAAGGAGAGGAGCCTGATAACTGAATGCTCTTCCTCCCAGTGTACTTTTGGAGATTCTAGGTATTACAAGTAATCCTGCATTTTGGGAGTGAAGTGCTCTGTTAGGATGATAGGGTAGAATCAGATCTTTTAAATAACAAGGGGCCTGGTTATTTAGAGCTTTCTAAGTGAAGACACGGATTTTAAACTTAATTCTAAATTCTATGGGAAGCCAAAGAAGTGAGGCTAGAACTGGAGAGATATGATCTTGTCATAAATTGCCCTGGTGAGTGCGGACTGAGGACACCAAACGCACACTGTGAGTTTGCAACATTTATTAACAAAACATACAAATACTATGCAAAAACACTTCACTTACAAATGAAGGGAACCAGGAGGAAAAGCAGCGGAGATAACGGGACTCACATCTGCAAAAATAAAGAGAGAACAGCCTGGCAGGAGCCAGACTGAGGCACACGGGCACGCCGGGGGAAAAGAGAGAAAAACGGAGCACAACTGAACAACCCACAGACAAACTCACTGGAATAAACAGTAAGACATGGAAACGGGAAGTGTTGCCGCTGTCCTTAAATAGGCATATGAGAAAGGGCAAATGAGACACAGGTGTGGGTCACATGGGCAAAGAATAATCAAACACAATTTGTGACAGGTGTGCAGCCCGCGAAACAAAGTTTGACAGGGCGCTGTCAAAATAAAAGCACAGACCGGAAAGAATAAATAGTGATACAGACAATGATACACAAATCCATAGACAAGACTATAATGACAAAACTAAGAATGCAAGACAACTCATAAATAAACAGAGAAAAATAACAACCCAAAGACAAAATACAGAAATGTATGAAACCCCCAAAACTAAGATAACCATAGTTAATACAAAATAAACAGAGATGCAGAAATACAAAACATGACATAAAATGACTTAGAGACTGAGCATGTTACCCCACCCGTGCTCAGAATCATGACAGATCTCTCGTTCTAGTATCTGTTAAAACTCTAGCTGCAGCATTTTGGATCAGCTGAAGACTTTCTAAAAATGTTTTAGGACAGCCTGATAACAAAGAGTTACAATAATCTAATCTAGTCCTAACAAAAGCGTGGATTAGTTTCTCAGCATCACTCTGAGACAAGATGGTCCTAATCTAACTATGCCCCCCTTCAGGAATGTGTGCAAACTCCAGAATTTGTGGGAACTAGGAGATTCTTACAAACTCGTCATTTATAGGAATCTTTGTGATTGTAGCTTAAGACAACATTTAACTCACAATGTTATCCAGGAGCTCAAATCCATAGAAGACCGCCCACGTCTGAATGTGTTGACCAATCAGACACAGCCCTTGTGTTCTCAGCAGCAGGACTAATGACAGTCTTTCTCCCAGGACAGAGCTCTTTGATTACACTGATCAAAACCAAATTTATTGTCTAAGTTTTTTAGCTGATTTAGGACAATTTTGATGTGCTGAATCCAAAAATCACATTGGTTTTGCTCAATCAGGTTAGGCTTTTTGAATTATGGCCACATGTTGTTTTATACATTTTTGTTTACATGTACAGGTATTTTCACTTTATATGATGCAAAATTCTTTTTTATGTCTTGAAATTCTCTGAATTTTGAACAATGATGACGTAACGTTCAATTTACATGTGCTTACCTTTATATAAAGGTAAGTACAGTTATAAAGGTAAATCAGTTGAAAAAACACAGACAACTTACCAAAAATTTATTTTTGTAACCCTGTGTTATTGGCTTTACACTATATCATTATCTGTCACTACTGCTATATATAATAATCAGCACTTTATTGTGAAGTGCAGTGTGGTGATGTGCACTTCCCGTCACGTCACGTCACTGCCCTATATAAGGCAGGGGGCATCCATACTGCGGCCCCTTTGACCGGTGCCCTCTGCCAGGTGCCTACTGTGTTACCATCTTCAGTTCCATCAATGAAGCTGTGTTCACTAAATCCTCTTGCCTCATCCTTCACTCAGGTATTTCACCATGTATAATATTTGGTGATCGAGGATTAACTCATGGAGGCATGTATCACACCACTTCGCCCCTTTCTCGAGCTTCCGGGCGAACTGCCGGTGCCTTAGACCATGTGGTTTGAGGCTTTCCAGACCTACATCACCGCGCTGGACCTCGGTAAGCTCAACAAGCTGGGCATCAAATTGGGGATTCTAAATTGTCCTTAGGTATGACTGTGAGAGTGAATGGTTGTCTGTCTCTCTGTGTTGGCCCTGCGATGGACTGGCGATCTGTCCAGGGTGTACCCTGCCTCTCGCCCAAAGATGCTGGGATAGGCTCCAGCCCCCCCGCGAACCGAAAAGGAGTAAGCGGAAGAAGATGAATGAATGAATGAATGTTATCATCTCTTGAATTTAAGTGTTCTTTGTTGCCAGCTCCTTTGTTTAAAAATTCATTGTCATTTTCACCTGAGTTTAAAATTTTCACGTTAACTTCTCCTGAGTTTAAGGGTTCTTTGTTATCAGCTCCTCAGTGCAAGAATTCAATGTCATTTTCACCTGAGTTTAAAGGTCCCCTACTGTTATCTTAGGACCCATTCTACACTCTGGTTTGGTGGTCTTGGGACTCTGGGAGACACCTGACTGGCTATGTTCTGAGATCTGGAGGCCCATGAATTGGGTTGGGCCCCCTAACCTGTTTTGTTATCCGATCCGGTGTGCTAGGGACTCCGGGAGACCACCCGACTCGCTCTGTGCTCTGGTTTGGGTTCCCATGGACTTGAATAGGCCCCCTGACCCATTTTGCTCTCTTGTCTGGTTGCCCTGGGACTCTGGAAGACCACCTGACTCATTTTGTGTTGGACTTTGGGATTTTGGACTTGGGTTACCATAGGGTTGCGTCTAAAATGCACTAAAATGCAACCACTGCTGCACGGTGGCGCAGTGGTTTAGCACTGTGGCAGCACAGTTTTACCCTCGGCCGGGGGACCGCGGGGATCATGAGATCGTGGGTTCGATTCCAGCCCCTGACCAACAGTGAGCTGTGTGGAGTTTGCATGTTCTCCCCGTGTTGCACGGGTTTACTCCGGGATTTCTCCGGTTTCCTCCCGCACACCAAAAAAAACATGTAGGTTTAGGGCACTCGCGCACGCAGCGACCAGCAGCCGGTGGCTTGTCACCAGACTGCAAACCAAGTCTACCTACGGGTACAAATAAGTAACAAAAAAAAAAAATGCCTTAACCCCCAGTTCTTTTATGCAAAGGCCAAATAACCAGACTGAGAGATGAAGTATACTTTCACTTATTTTACTGAAAGTGAGATATGGGTACAAGCAGCGCTGGAACACAACTCTTTAGGAAATACCCAAGAGAGCGCTACCCCAAAATTGAGCCCTATAGTTTTTATAAAGCTTAACCACTCCCTCATGCAAGAGGGATGGGGTTTTACCTCAGTTGTATCAGTACACTTCCGCATACAGTATGTGTCAGCTCGGCTGTGTGCAGAACTGATTCTAACTGATTTCAGCAAATGAATTATAGAGTGTAAACTAAACTCTGCAGTGTAGCATGTGAAGCAAGCAGATAAAGAAGTGTGAGAAAGACAGAGCAATCATGTAATTTTACCGACAATAGGGATGTTTGATTTTGGTCTCTGTGGGGGGTAAGAGTTTGTTTAGGCCCACCTGGCCTTGAACCCCCCCCCCCCACCACCACCACCACCACCACCACCCACCCTGGGAGGTTGCTTTTCTGTTTGTATGTGGTGTAATTTTGAGGACCGTCTGGAATCCACCCCTTTTGAGGGGGTACTGTCTGGGTCTCATGTCCATCTGATTCATAATTTGTTTTTCTTTTGGGCATGGACTCAATCCACGTCCTTGCTTTGTGTTCATTTTGTATTTTCTGTACTTATCATTATTTGTTGGATTTATGATTCTGTTCTCCATTCTGATTAGTTTTAGGATTATTTATGATTTGGAGTCAGTTCTGTCATTGTTTGTCATGGTTGTTTCTCCCCTGATCCCCTGCATATATTTTGTCTCCCTCTCTGTGTGTGTGTGCTGCCCTGCCCACTCCTGTCATTCCCATTTGCCTCATGTTTCAGCTGTCTCTCATTATTGATTTCTCCACCTGTCCCATGTTTTCCTGAGTGTGTTCTGTTGATTATTTAAGACCTGTGTTCACTTTGTTTGTCTCGGGTTCTTTTGTCATGTTGGCGTCTAACACATATTTCTACCTGCCTGTGTCTTCCCCGTGTTTTCCCGTGGGTATTTTTGTTGCTGCGCATCTGAGCAGCAGTGTCTGTGTAACCAGTTCTCTTTAATAAAATATTTTTGAACTTATGTCAAGCTATTGGGTCCTGTTGCTTCCATATCTGATAGCGTCAGCCATCCAGTGGACTCATTACCTGCCAAATTGATCTTTACCTCCACCAAGGAGGTAATGTTTCATCCGTGTTGGTTGGTTTGTTTGTCTGTCAGCAGGATTATGCAAAAACTACTGAATGAATTTGGATTCAAATTTCACTAGAGGTGTTCCTTGGGCTAGGGAGGAACTCATTATATTTTGGTGATGATCTGAGAATGCATCAACCATGCAGATTTAAAGGCCCTCCTACAAAATTTTCACTAGCATGTAGACTTTCCAACAAGAGGAGACAATTTGCTGGACTTGGTATACCCAACACACAAGAAAGCATACAGAGCCTCTGATCACATCACCATCTTGTTAAGGCTGGCATACAAACCCAGAGTGAAAATAATCAGACCTACAAAAAAACAGGTACGTGTGTGGCCAGAGGGGGCCTCTGATGCAAGAAAATATCCGGCGACTTCAGCAACACCAGAGATGCACATTCCCTTTGGCGTGGCATACAGACCCTCACTAACTATAAACCTCCACCTCAGACCTGTGGAAGTAACATCACACTACTTAAGATAAGATAAGATAAGATAAGCCTTTATTAGTCCCACAACGGGGAAATTCCAGGATTGCAACAGCACAGGGATAGCAACACTCAGAGCAACAATCAGAAGGCAAGAAAAAAAAAAAAAAAAAAAAAAAAAAAAAACAAGCAAGCAAGAGCAGCTAATATACATATGTACGTATTACTATAAAATATATATATATACACACACACACAGACACACAGTGCAGAGCATTGTAGCTGGATGGAATAAATATATGAATATATGAACACACAGTGCAGAGCATTGTAGCTAGATGGAATAAATATGTAAATATATAAACACCCACAGTACGGAGCATTGCAGCTAGGTGGAATAAATATGCAAGTATATAAACACACACAGTGCGGAGCAATGTAGCTAGATGGAATAATATGTAGATATATAAATATATAAACACACCCAGTGCTGAGCATTGTAGCTAGATGGAATAAATATGTAAATATATAAACACACACAGTGCAGAGCATTGTTGCTAGATGGAATGAAACAGCATAACCGTCTACTTAGTTATCCTACATGGTATGATTATGTGCCCATACATATTCTCACCCTCCATAGCGACCGGTAAGTTCCTAGTTGTATGCCGGAGGGGACCATTGTGTAAGTCTATTGCATCTTTTGCATTCAAAAAAACTATTAGTTTGTTACGTCTTTTTGCTATCTCTGCGAGCAGCCCTGCTTAGGTTGTACAGTCTGACAGCCGTTGGTAGGAAGGACCTACGAAACCTCTCGGTTGTGCACCTGGGATGATGTAGTCTGCTGCTAAATGAGCTCCTCAGTGCATTCAGTATGTCCTGCATAGGGTGGAACTCGGACTCCAGCAGAGATGACAGTTTAGCCACCGTCCTTCTCTCTCCTATCTCCTCCATCGGATCAAGGCGCTGCCCCAGGACAGAGCTAGCTTTCTTAATCAGTTTGTTCAGTCTCTTCCTATCGGCTGCAGTAATGCCACTGCCCCAGCAGACCACTCCAAAAGTGATGGCTGATGCCACCACCGTGTCATAGAATGACTTCAGCAGCGCCCCTTGTACACCAAAAGACCTGAGTCTCCTCAGCAGGAACAGCCTGCGCTGTCCCTTCTTGTAGAGTGCATCAGTATTGTGTGACCAGTCTAGTTTATTGTTCAGATGAATACCCAGGTACTTATAGGATGTCACCATCTCGATGTCTGTTCCCTGTATATTTACTGGTACTGTGAGGGGCTGCCCATGCCTGCGGCAGTCCACCACCAGCTCCTTAGTTTTCCTCGCGTTGATCTGGAGGCAGTTCCGATGGCACCAGTCCACGAAGTCCTGGATAAGCCCTCTGTACTCAGCTTCATCTCCATTGGAGATGAGGCCAACGATCGCAGAGTCATCAGAGAACTTCTGTAGATGGCAGTGTGTTGTGTTGTGTGAGAAGTCCGCAGTATAAAGAGTGAACAGGAAGGGAGCCAGCACCGTTCCCTGGGGGGCCCCCGTGCTACTGATGATCGTGTCGGACACACAGTCCCGGGTTCTCACAAACTGAGGCCGGTTCGTGAGGTAGTCCAGGATCCATGATGACAGGTGCTGGTCCACCCCTGCGCGCAGCAGCTTGTCCTTCAGGATCATCGGTTGGATGGTGTTGAAAGCACTGGAGAAGTCAAAGAACATGATCCTCACCATATTCCCGGGCTTCTCCAGGTGGGACAGAGAACGGTGAAGGAGGAAGATCACCGCATCCTCCACCCCAATGCCATGCTGGTAGGCGAACTGGAGTGGATCCATCGCTGGTTCCACCAGGGGGCGGAGGTGAGCAAGGAGCAGTCTCTCCAGGGTCTTCATCAAGTGGGACGTCAAGGCCACCGGTCTGTAGCTGTTCAGGTCTTTGGGGTGGGAAGTTTTTGGTACAGGTACCACACAAGATGTTTTCCACAGCTGTGGTACCCTCCCCAGTTTCAGGCTCATGTTGAAGATATACGTCACAATCCCACACAGCTGGTCTGCACAGGACTTGAGGAGCTTTGCGCTGATGCCGTCCGGTCCCGGCGCCTTCCTCGCCTTGATCTTCCTCAGCTCCGTCCTCACCTGGGTCCTGGTCAGGGTCAGGATGGGGGGCTGTGTGTTGGGAGTGGGGGGGTGTTGGTGGAGTGGGGAGTGGGCAGCAGGACTTGATTTCTTTAGAGGCAGCAGTGGTTGTTGTGCAGTCAGGGGGGAGGGCGGTTGGTCAAATCTATTGAAAAACAGATTCAGGTTGTTCGCCCACTCCCTGCCCCCTGTGGCCTGGGGGGAGGTATTCTGGAGCCCCGAGATGGTTTTGAGGTTTCTCCAGACCCCGCTGATGTCGCTCTGTTGCAGCTTGTCCTCCATCTTCTTCCTGAAGCTGTCCTTGCCTTCTCTGATCTTTCTCCTCAGCTCCCTCTGTACGGACTTCAGCATCTCCCTGTTCCCTGACCTGAAGATCCTCTTCTTCTCTCTCAGAAGTGTTTTTATCTCAGGGTTGATCCAGGGTTTGTTGTTTGAGTGACGCCGTATGGTCTTGGTGGGAACGGATTTGTCCACACAGAAGCTGAGGTAGCCCGTGAAGGTGTGAGTGAGGCCATCGATGTCCTCACCATGTGGATCGCAGAGCTGCTTCCAGGCGGTGGCTTCAAAACAGCCCTTTAGGGTGTCCATTGTCTCCTCAGACCATAACTCCACAGTGTGCATGGCCGGAGGTTGTCTGTGCACTAGGGGTTTGTACACCGGCCGGAGATGAACCAAGTTGTGATCCGATCTCCCGAGTGGGGGGAGTTGTGATGAGGTGTACGCCTCCTTAGTGTTTGCGTAGAATAAATCCAGTGTTTTATTGTCTCTAGTGTGGCATGTGACATACTGGGTGAACGTGGGTAGAACGGGAGACAGTGAAACATGGTTGAAATCGCCTGAGATGAGGAGAAGAGCATCTGGGTGTTCTGTCTGCAGCCTGCTGGTTACTGAATGGATGACGTCACGTGCTGTCCCAGCGTTCGCCGTCGGATTTGCATAAACAACAATGCAGATCACGTGTGAGTGTTCTCTCGGGAGATATGTAGGCCTCATGCTAACAGCTAGCAACTCAATGTCTTTGCTGCAGTGTCGTTGTTTAACAGTGATATGTCCCGGTCTGCACCAGTTGTTGTTAACATACATTATCACTCCACCGCCCCTAGCCTTGCCACTCTCTGGTGTTCGGTCAGCTCGTATCATGTGAAAACCCTCCAGCTCAATGTTAGCATCTGCTGCTAGTTCAGTTAGCCACGTCTCAGTAAACAAAAGGAGAGAGCACTCCCGGTATGTGCTATCATAACGGGAGATAGCCGCTAGCTCATCTAACTTTCCCAGTATCGACCGTACATTTCCCATGACAACAGATGGAAGGGAGGGTCTGTACCTTATATTTTTTGTCCTCCGCCTTACTCCAGCCCGGCAGCCGCGGCGTTTTCGCCTCGGTTCTCTCGGTATGTCGAGTTTTTCCAATGGGACCGGGTGGCGGTTGAATGCTAGCAGCTGTTCTCTGCTGTATCGTATCCTGCTATAAACAGTGGCTCCGTCCACCGGCTCAGGAGACATTTAGGACGATCTGTGTGTCCGTGATATAAGTGGGGTGAAAAAAAAAGACGGATCAAAAGAGAGAGGAAGGGAAAAAGACTCGGAATCGAGCCGCTGTTGCAAAAGGCAGCCGACTCGTGTGGCGCCGAGAGAAAAAAAAAAAAAAAAAAAAAAAAAAAAGCAACCTAAATGACTTCTTTGGCCACTTTGAAGCACAAAACAGCACATCAGCACATAAGACCACTCCTCCTCCAGACAAGCAGGCCATAAGTCTGGATCTGGCTAGCGTGAAGCGGACCCTCTGCAGGATCAACCCACGCAAGGCAGCTGGACCAGACAACATACCGGGTCACTGACATAATGACTGGACCCAGGGGACAGAAGACAGACTCGAGGAGTAACAATTAACCTTTTATTCACCCAAATGATGTGTGTGAGTGCGTGTATGTGTGGTAGTGTGGTGCGCTGGGTTCACGCTGGAGCTGAGCAGGTCTCCGTGTCGCCTGGCAACCCTAGAGAGACAAAGCAGAGTAATTAGCGCTGCACCGCAGTGGGAGATGTAACACGGTCTGCGGCTTACTTGCAGGTGGCGATAATGAGCCTCCGCTTGCCTTGTGAGTGATTGCCAGGAGGGGGGCGTCCTGCTCCATGTCGTGAGGCGGGGGAGAGACTCTGGTGACGTGGAGGAGCTGGGCCACCGCCGGGGGAGGAGAATCCGCCTCCTTGGAAATCCACCTGTGCACAGGGGTGAGGAGCTTGGCAAGGTAAGGGTTTAGTTTGCTTACGTGAGACGACGTGAAGCGCTTGGTCAGATGAGGAGCCACTCCATGGCTGTAGACGAGGGACGTGCCTCCGTAGTGATGACAGACGGCTCCGTGCTGAGTCCCTGGCAGGCCTGGCTCTTATAGTCCGCTGGGGATTAGCGACAGGTGTGCACGCAGCCGGGACTGATGATGGCCCTGCGGCCGCCATGACAATACTTCCCCCTCTAGAGGTGCCTCCTGGCACCTGTCCTATCTTACTTGGATGCGCCCGGTGGAAGTCACGAATAAACTGCTTATCGAGAATCAGAGCTGGGCGTGTCCAGGATCTATGTTCAGGGCCGAATCCTTCCCAGTCCACCAGATATTGCAAGCCACGACCCCGCCGGCGGACATCCAAGATGGCAGTAACTCCCCATGCCGGGTGGCCATCGAAAATCCTGGGGGGGGGGGGGGGGGGCGCCGCGGGGGGCGGGCAGAGGGGATCGGCAGCAATGGGCTTCACCTGTGAAACATGGAAGGTGGGACAGATGCGCATGGAAGAGGGAGGGCTAGGCGAACAGCCACAGGGTTAATTATGCGAACAATGGGATAAGGCCCAATGAAACGCTTAGTCAACTTGCATTTCTCTGCCTTTACATTAATGTTGCGTGTCGAGAGCCAAACCTGCTTACCCACCTTGTACTCAGGGGCCGGTCTCCTGCGACGATTGGCCATCCTGACATTGCATTCCGTGGTCCAGAGGAGGACTCTGCCAGCGGTGGCCCAGAGTCGGCGGCAGCGCCTGACATGGGCGTGGACAGAGGGCACTGCCACCTCCTTCTCTTCCTCCGGGAACAACTGCGGGTCGTACCCCAATGACGCCCTGAAGGGGGACATCCCAATCACAGAGGACACCATGGAGTTATGGGCGCATTCGATCCGCGGCAGGTGACTGCTCCAAGAAGAGGACCTGGAAGCAATGGCGGAGCGAAGGGCGGCCTCCAGTTCCTGATTCGCCCGCTCACACTGCCCATTGCTCTGGGGATGGTAACCTGATGACAGGCTCACCGTCGATCCCAACGCCTGGCAGAACGCCCTCCAAACTTGAGACACAAACTGGGAACCCTGATCCGAGACGACATCTGTAGGGATTCCATGGAGGTGAACTACATGCTGCACTAGTAGATCCGCCATCTCCCGTGCCGTCGGCAACCCCCGAAGAGGCACGAAGTGGGCTGCCTTAGAGAAGCGGTCAACGATGGTCAGGATCGTGGTGAAATGGTTAGATGGAGGGAGGCCTGTCACGAAGTCCAGAGCAACGTGCGACCAAGGACGACTAGGAACCGGCAGGGGATGGAGCAGACCGGCCAGAGGAGAGGAGGAAAACTTCCCGGTGGCGCATTGCGCGCATGCCCGGATGTAATTGTTGATGTCTTTCCACAGCCCAGGCCACCAGAACACCCTTTGGAGAAGCACAACAGTGCGAGACACCCCAGGGTGACATGCCAACTTCGAGGCATGAGCCCATCGAATGACTTTGCCGCGGACCGGCGTGGGAATAAACAATCGCCCCGGGGGGCCACCTCCAGGATCGGGCTCAGCCTCCTGTGCCTTCATCACCTTTTCCCGGATGTCCCACACGAGGGCACCCACAACGCAGGATGGAGGGAGGATGGTCTGTTCCTGGTCCTCGGATACTGCCGCCGAAAATTGCCTGGAGAGGGCGTCTGGTTTCAAATTCTTGCTTCCGGGGCAGTAGGTGATGGTGAAGTTGAACCGACCAAAAAAGAGGGACCATCGGGCCTGACGAGAGTTCAACTGCCTCGCGGTCCTCAGATATTCCAAGTTCTTATGGTCGGTCCATACAACAAAAGGCTGGGCAGCACCCTCCGGCCAATGATGCCACTCCTCCAAAGCGAGCTTCACTGCCAGAAGCTCCCTGTCGCCAATGCTGTAATTCCTCTCCGCGGGCAGTAGGCGGTGAGAGAAGAAGGCGCAGGGCCGGATCACCCCGTCAACTGGAGATAGCTGGGAGAGTACTGCCCCCACCCCAGTGTCCGAAGCGTCCACCTCAACCAGGCACTGGAGATTCGTATCCAACTGTGTCAGGACGCGGGATGAAGCAAACTCTCTCTTGAGCGTCTCGAATGCAGCCGCGGCCTCCTCCATCCAGCAGAAGGGGATCTTTGGGGACGTGAGATCGGTTAGCGGGCGAGCCACTAAGCCAAACCTAGGCATGAAGCGGCGATAAAAATGAGCAAATCCCGAAAACCGCTGCAGTTGATTCCTGGAATGGGGGGGGGGGGGGGGTTGCAATCCACCACCGCCTTGACCTTGGCTGGATTGGGGAGAACCTGGTTGTGTGAGATCACAAACCCCAAAAAGGACGTCTTCCGAGCGTGAAACTCACACTTCTCGGCTTTGACAAACAATTGGTTCTCCAGGAGTCGCTGGAGGATCCGCCTCACGTGTACCTGGTGCTCTTCCAAGGATCGGGAGAAGATGAGGATGTCATCGAGATATACGAAGACGAAGGCACCCAGGAAGTCCCGAAGGACATCGTTGATCAAGCGCTGGAAGACGGCCGGAGTGTTGGTCAGCCCAAACGGCATCACCAGGTACTCAAAGTGGCCGCTTGGGGTCCGGAAGCCCGTCTTCCACTCATCGCCCTCTCGTGCAGATCTCCTTGATCTGCACGAGATGGTATGCGTTGCGGAGATCCAATTTAGTGAAACAAGAGGCCCCCTGGAGAGAGTCAAAAGCCGAGTCCATAAGAGGCAAAGTGTACTTGTCCTTTATTGTAATGTCATTAAGACCCCTAAAGTCAATACATGGGTGCAGGGAGCCATCCTTCTTACCAACGAAGAAAAATCCCGCCCCCACCGCTGAAGAAGATGGACGGATGATCCCGGAGCTGAGCGATTCCTTAATATAAGTGTCCATCACCTCCCGTTCCGGAGCAGACAGGCTGTACAAATGGCTTGCCGGAAGCGGGGCACCAGCCCGGAGATTAATGGCGCAGTTGTGGGGGCAGTGGGGGGGGCAGCACCTGTGATTTACTGAAGACAGCCCCCAGGTCGTGATACTCCACTGGTACCTTGGACAGATCCGGGGGGGGGGGGGGACACACGTGGGGCCACAGACACCAATGGGGCACATGCCGCCGACTGCAGGCATACGCTGAGACAGAATGAACTCCATGAAACGATGTTCCAAGTCTGCCAATCAAATGAGGGGTTATGCAATCGCAGCCAGGGGTAGCCCAGTATAACTGGAGAGGTGGAGAAGGGCAGCACCAGAAAACGAAGGTCCTCCCGGTGGTTTCCAGAGACAATCACCAACATCAGGGCAGTCTGCTGAGAGACGGATGTCAATGGGGCCTTTGACAGGGTAATCAGCTTGACAGGTGGCCGGAGAGTTTGACACGGGAGGCCCAACCGGGTTGCCAGGTCTCCTGATATGAAACTCTGCTCAGCCCCCGAATCAATCAGTGCATGAGTGGAGTGTTCAATATGTTTAGAAATGAGCCGGATGGGAACAAGACAGCTGGTGAGGGGTTTTAACTGAGACGCGTCCGTGAGTCCCCCTACTGTGACCCACAGACCTCCTCTTTTACCCGATTCGTACAATCAGCCAACCTATGAGAAGAACTCCCACAATAATAACACAGCCCCAACTCCCTGCGGCGCTGTCTTTCAGCAGCCCAAATCCCAGAGCGCCCGATTATCATATTCTCCTGCCCTGGAAGTTCCTCAAAGGAGGGCAGGGCCAATTGGGGCGGCCGAGAGGAGCGAAGATACTGCGCGCTCGAGCGACTGGAAGCTCTTCGCTCGGCGGCATGCTCCTTCAGCCTGTTATCTAAGCTGATGGCAAGGGAAATTAACTCATTTAACCAATCTGATTTATCCCGGGTAGCTAGCTCATCCCTTAGCCCAGGGCTTAGACTACAGACAAATATGCTACACAGTGAAGCATCCTCCCACCCGACCTCCACCGCTACCACCCGGAAGTCAACCACGTAGTCCACAGCAGACCTACCGCCCTGTCGAAGGTTTAATAACCGGGTAGTGAGCACGGAGTCCCGATCGGTGTGGTCAAACACTTTGATAAATTCGACCAAAAACTGCTGATAAGTTAAATTGGTGTAGCTGGGCTTGGCCATGACTGCGTAGGCCCAGGCTAACGCCCTACCCTCTAGCAGGTTAGCTATGTAGCCAATCTTTCTGTGATCCGTGGGAAAATTCCCCGGCACCACAAGGAAAAAGGTCTCACATTGTAAGATAAATCCCCGAGCCTCCCTGAGCTTCCCACTGAAACGAGCGGGCGTAGGCACCGGTGTGGGACCGGTTGGGGGAGTCTGGCTAACCTGGCTAGGCGGGGAGCTAGCGGGGCCCGGAGGAACCCCGGAGGCCGGCGGAAATGCCTGCTGTCCTTCCAGGTGATCAACCGGCTGTAAATTTGTGTTAATTGGGTAAGGATAACATTTTGTTGGTAAATTAACTGCTCAACTCGAGCGTCTAAGGTGTTAAGACAGCGCACTAGCGCGCTGTCCGCTGGGTCACTTTGATGGAGCCGTACTGACATAATGACTGGACCCAGGGGACAGAAGACACTGGGTTCGTGCTGGAGCTGAGCAGGTCTCCGTGTCGCCTGGCAACCCTAGAGAGACAAAGCAGAATAATTAGCGCTGCACCGCAGCGGGAGATGTAACAAGGTCTGCGGCTTACTTGCAGGTGGCGATAATGAGCCTCCGCTTGCCTTGTGAGCGATTGCCAGGAGGGGGCGTCCTGCTCCGTGTCGTGAGATGGGGGAGAGACTCCGGTGCCGGGAAGGAGCTGGGCCGTCGCTGGGGGAGGAGAATCTGCTGCCTGGGGAATCCACCTGTGCACAGGGGAGAGGAGCTTGGCAAGGTAAGGGTTTAGTTTGCTTACGTGAGACGACATGAAGTGCTTGGTCAGACGAGGAGCCACTCCGTGGCTGTAGACGAGGGACGTGCCTCCGTAGTGATGACAGACAGTTCCATGCTGAGTCCCTGGCAGGCCTGGCTCTTATAGTCCGCTGGGGATTAGCGACAGGTGTGCACGCAGCCAGGACTGATGATGGCCCTGCGGCCGCCATGACAGTCACATTCCAAAGGACTGCAGAGGAGCTCAAGAATGTCCTGGTGGACATCTTCAACATCTCCCTGAGTCAAGCTGTTGTTCCCACATGTATTAAAACTGCCACCATAATACCAGTCCCAAAAAAGCCCGTCCCATCAAGCAACAATGATCACCGGCCCGTAGCAATGACCCCCATCATAATGAAGTGCTTCGAGCGGCTGGTCATGCAGAACATCATGTACATCCTCGCTCCATCTCATGACCCATCTCAGTTTGTATACAGGTCAAACAGATCCACAGAAGATGCAATCACTGCTGCTCTCTATCCAGCCCTCACCCTCCCGGACTCAAAGAACTCCTACGTGCGAATGCTGTTCTTGGACTTTAGTTTAGTATTCAATATAATCATCCCCAGCACCAAATACAAAAATTCAGACACTTGGGTCTCAAGGGACTCAAAACCTCTCTCTGTACCTGGGTGCTGGACTTTCTCACATCAAGGCCACAGAACGTGTGGGTTGGCAGCAATACCTCCAAGACCATCACACTGAGCACAGGGGCCCTACAAGGGTGTGTGCTCAGTCCACTGCTCTTCACCCTGCTGACCCATGACTGTGTACCAGCCTACAGCACCAACCACATCATCAAGTTTCCGGACAACACAACGGTGGTGAGCCACATCACCAACAAAGTGAAGGCAAACTACAGAAATGAGGTGAGCCAACTGGTCCAGTGGTGTAAAGACAAAAATCTCTTCTTGAACATGGGAAAAACCAAGGAGATTGTGGTCAACTTCAGGAGGGGACATCCACAATACCCACCTCTGATGATTGATGGAGCAGCTATGGAGGGGATGAGCAGCACCAAGTTCCTGGGGGTGCACATTTCTTAGGACCTCTCCTTGTCCAACAACACCACATCACGGGCCAAGAAGGCTAAAACTCACCTCTACTTCCTCGACAAACTGAGGAGAGCACAAGTCCCGCCCCTCATCATGTGCTCATTCTACCGGGGCACTATTGAGAGCATCCTCACCAGCTGCATCATGGTGTGGCATGTAACCTGCACTGCCTCCTGCCGGAAGACACTACAATGCACAGTGAAAGCAGCCAGCAATACCATCGGTGCCCCTCTGCCCCCGCTCTCGGCTATCTACCTCACCCGGCTCACCTGCAGAGTCATCAACATTGCAGGCGACATCTCCCACCCCTCACACTCCTTCTTCAGCCCCCTGCCCTCAGTGAAAAGATACCGGACCCCCCGGGCCCGCTCCACAAGACTGCTAAACAGCTTTGTTCATCAGGCTGTCGGGACCCTTAACTCTGTTCACTCTCCCCCTCCCGGACCATAACGCACTCACCCGCACAATAACTACCTCAGCTGTTGGCACAGAAAGGCTGGCACACCAACAGTAATACATTTGCTGCTGTGTGATTCTGTACTTTCAGTTCAGTTCAGTGCAACTCAACTGTACTTATATAGCACCATTTCACAACAACAGTCATCTCATAGCACTTTCAACTGTAGGGGAAACCCCCACAAATGCAGAAAGACCCCACCAATCAGGCAATACCCTGTGAGCAAGCACTTGGCAACGGTGGAGAGGAAAAACTCCCTTTTAGCACGAGTTACTGCAACCATTTGCACAAATGCCATACCTGCCGCTGTCTTTTTGCAATACTGTTCATGTGCAGTTCAATCTGTCACTGTCTCCACCTACACTACCACATTGAACTTGGAACTACGAGTATTATTGCTTTACTTTTTCCTGTATATAGGATTGCTGGATTTTATCATTTATCTTTATTTGCACTATGGGAGGTCTGGGTCAGTCTTTTGTTGCTATTTGCACTACAGGTAGCATTACTGTACATAGACTGCTGTTGTTGTTTTTCCATCCTTAATCCTTTTGGGTTTTTTATATTGCGCACACCACTGAAGAGAGAAACACCATTTCAGTTCTCCTGTATGTCCTGTAAATATAGTAGTATTGACAAATAAAAATCTTGAATCTTGAATCTTGAATACCTCCGCCAAGGCTCTTATCTTTCCACAGTGTGTTAACAAGGATACTCCAAAACTACTAGACAGAGTTCCGTGCAATTTTCACTAGAGGTGGTTCTTGGGCTACACACAAACCCATTACATTTTGGAGGTGATCCATGAGGGACAGAAGGAGCCTTGGAGGAGGTATGTGCTCTCTGAGTGCTTTTCTAGTTGATATCATGTGTGCCTTGTGGATCAGGTGGTAGTCTGGGCGAACATAGAAGAAGATGAATGGATGGATGGATGGATGGATGGATGGATGGATGGGTGGATGGATGATTCAAAATGATGATGAAGACTCTCTATTTGTAAAAAGTGTATTTGCATAAAAGGAAAATTGCTGCTAGCTGTGTCTTTAATGTAACTGTACTTGACAATGTGTTACTCAAAATAACAAGCATACTATGAAAATATTCAATCTGAGACATGTCATTTTCAGAAATTAATTCAATAATTATTATAATTATTATAATATAATACAATTAAATAACAACAATAATTAAATAATAATAATACAATTTCACCATGGGTATTTATTTGAAGTTGCTCATTCTATTTTCTGCCTTTGGATATGAAATCTATATACATATATAAAAGAGATTCTGCAGTGTGGGTACATATGTATGCGGCAACTTTGCCCCCCTACTAACTCAGAGACCACTTGACCACTTGGTTCCAAGGTTGTCATAGCCAGGAGCGGCACTGGGGTTAAGCTCCCAGTGCTTATAAAATACTCCTTATGGCGTGCGTCTCAAAAAGCCTCTGACAACTAAGTCCAACTCCTAGCCTGCCCGTGTGGTTTAGTCTCTAAGCCCGGTGGAACTGCTTCTACTAATAGGAGAAGGGGTGAGGGCGTGTCTCTGGCGCCTTAAAATCAGATACTTCGGGTAGATGATGGCTCGTCAACCTGGGAAGGTATCCCATCTAGGGCAAGGGTCGGCATCCCGCTTCTCCGGAGCCGCATGCGGCTCTTTCATCCCTCTGCTGCGGCTCCCTGTGGCTTTGGAAAATAAATAATGAGTATTTAATTAAAATGTATTTTATTTTAGTTCATTAGTTTTTAAAATGTAATTCTAAATTTGAAGATTATGGTGATCTTGTAAAATCTAAAAAAAAGCGAAAATCAACACGATTACATTACACGCTCGGCGCTTCCCCGGAAGTCGTCTCCCGCGATAACCCGGATGTGTTGTGTTCAAGCTACTGCTGTATTGCAGTAGCTTGACAGCCCTGCGATTGGATAGTTGATTAGATTATTTGTTTATTTGACAGGGACAGTGCAATAAACATAGACAATTAATCAAATGACAATCAATCTGATGTGTTGCACAAAGAGTGTATAGCTATTAGCTAATTTGCAACTCTTGTCCCTGGAAGGATAGTTGCAAACGATTGGACCAATCAAATGGCTCGTTGAATGCTTTTTCAAAGATTCATGGCGGCGTGTTCTCAGGGATGTGATTTTCTGCTAATTCGCCGAATTCCGCTTTATTTTATCTTCCAGGAAGATAAAGTACGTTAAGTACGTTAGCGGCTTGTGGTCCACGAACGCAGTGAAGCTGCGCACTTTCAGGCAGGACTGGAAGTGGTGTATGGCCACTTCCGGTAATCGGTATGGCCAGGTGGAGAGTCATTAACTCTGTTACTGGCGGCTAGTGACGTTCAATACCACTGATTTCCTTTCCGATCCGATACTGAGTAAAATCCAGGCTGGTATCGGCGATACTGATACCGATATTTTTTGCAACTACACCTAATATGTCTTTTAGATCTCAATAGTTTAGTTACTTTTCACCGTGTTTCTGTAAAGGATATATATATGTATACTCGCTGCTCTTGTTTTTCTCTTGTCTTCTGATTATTGCTCTGAGTGTTGCTATCCCTGTGCTGTTGCAATCCTGGAATTTCCCCATTGTGGAACTAATAAAGTTATCTTATCTTATACCTTACCTCAAATGACTTAAGTATCAAAAGTATCGATATTTTGATTTGAGTATCGATTTTAGAGCATAAAGGTCCGGTATCGGAGGTATCGATATTTCAGGATCGATTAGATTAGATTAGATTTGTTTATTTGACAGGGACAGTGCAATAAACATAGACAATTAATCAAATGACAATCAATCTGATGTGTTGCACAAAGAGTGTATAGCTATTAGCTAATTTGCAACTCTTGTCCCTGGATGGGCTTTAGAAAGGAGAAACAAGCAAAAAGTAAAAAATGAAAACAGAATAAATAATAACCACATACCTCAATGCAAAAAAGATTATAAATACTGTAATGTCGGGGCCATTTTAAGGGGGGCAGGGATTTCCCAGCATGCTTTGCCAGTTGAAATGTTACTGTGTGTGTGTATTAAATGTGTTATTACTGAGTTATTATACTGCTGTGTCATTATAACTGCGTTATGATGACCCAGCAGTGTTTAGCAGGATTAGGGCAAGATGTCTCATGTGTGTGTAACCATGATTGAAACGGAGGTCTGGGAGAATGACCTCACCTCCTCTCTGTGCTCAGAGGTAGTTGGGGTTGGTGGTGTGTAAATAAAGCCTGTTTGTCACAACCATCTTGCTCCTCTTCTTTGTGTGAATCCCGCAAACGTCACACTGGTGTCAGGAGTGGGGATGGAGCAAGATGAGGATCCAGGTGGAGGTCCAGCTGCCGGAGCGGTTCATCGCTCGGCTGGGAATGGAGCGTAGAGCTGAGACGCCGGCCCCCGGAGAGGCTCGCCGCAATGGACGGAGCAGCGGACTCGATGGGACTGCTCTGCCTTTTTCAAGGCAGAACGGGCCGAGCAGAGCAAACCAGCCCCGTTTCCCGCCCTTTTCAGGGCAGGACGGGCTGGCGATTCCAGAGCAATTAGGAGTGGCGATCGACCGGGAGATGACCATCCCATCCGTCCAGCAGCGGGCCAAGATTCCCAGCTACAACGGCGAGAACCTGTTGGATGACCACCTGGCCCAGGTCGAGTTGGCTGCCGCGCTGAACGACTGGTCATCTGAGGAAACCACCGTGCTGAGAGCGAGTGGGAGGAGGAGCTACGGCAGACCACGGCAGAGCGGAGGAGACAGCCGCGGTGACGCGAGGAAGGGGGGCTTCCACTGCACAGAGCCAGGGTACTTCACACGGTACTGCCCCGCACACAGCGCACTACAAACTGGCCCCTCGCCGACGTTAAATTAGAGCGAAGTGGCATGGACGGAGAAAAAGGCCGCCTCCTGCAGATGCTTCCCCGGCGGTGACGTCACAGAGGCCTTCGAAGCGCAGCAGTAGCGGAGTGAGCAGGACAAAGATGCGGCCATTTCCCAGGCGCGGCAAGGGCTGGACGCATGGACGCGGGCCAGCAGCCGCTTGGGAGACCTGGCAGAGGTGGGAGTCGGCCGGAGCGGGCATGGGACTCCCGCTGCCAGAGGAGGAACTGTGCGTAGTCCTACCGCCACCCGCAGATGCTTCCCCTTTCGGTGACATCACGGAGGCCCTCGGCGCAGCAGCGACGCAGCGGAGCGAGCAGGACGGAGATCCGGCCATTTTTCCATGCGCGGCAAGAGCTGGATGCATGGACGCGGGCCAGCGGCCACCTGGGAGACCTGGCAGCGGTGGGAGTCGGCCGGAGCGGGCATGGGACTCCCGCTGCCAGGGAAGGGACTGTGCGTGGTCCTACAGAGGCTGTCAGATGTGTCCATCCGCCTGCTGGTGGCCAAACCGGAACCCTACCCCAACCATATACTCCAACCGAGACTCAGATGGACACTGGATGGCCCGTGCGTGCCGCCCCGGCACCGGGCTGACTCGCGTTGGATTTCTGAAAGTGGACTTTGAATTTTCTTGGGACAGAAACCAGTCCAGGGGAGGGCAGTGTAACGTCGGGGCCATTTAAAGGGGGGCGGGGATTTCCCAGCATGCTTTGCCAGTTGAAATGTTACTCTGTGTGTGTATTAAATGTGTTATTACTGAGTTATTATACTGCTGTGTCATTATAACTGCATTATGATGACCCAGCAGTGTTTAGCAGGATTAGGGCAAGATTTCTCATGTGTGTGTAACCATGATTGAAACGGAGGTCTGGGAGAATGACCTCCCCTCCTCTCTGTGCTCAGAAGTAGTTGGGGTTGGTGGTGTGTAAATAAAGCCTGTTCGTCACAACCATCTTGCTCCTCTTTCTTTGTGTGAATCCCGCAAATGTCACAATACATTATAATACACAATTATAAATATTATAAAGATTATAAATATTATACATACACAATATAACAACCTGACTCACATTTGCCCATTTCAGGCCTCCCTCCCTTTGTCACTCACTATAAACAAATACATTCATTCCTTCCCTTCATTCACTCTCACCCTGCAGACAATCATTTCATACATGGGTACATTCTTGTTTATTTTTCAGCCAGTTTTTAACCTTTTTAGTGAATGTTTTAAAGTCCGTTATTATTTTAATTTCATTTGGCATTGTGTTCCAGATGTGACTGCCCTTTATAGAGAAAGCTGTTTGTCCAAATGTGGTCCTGCAGTGGGATATTTTACAGTTACTGTTTACAGAACTCCTGGTGGCTCTGCTGCTGTCCTGTCTTTGGATGAAACCAGCAAGTGGCTCAGGCGCTGATTTATGGAAACATTTGAAAATTAATTTCAGAAAACAGAGGTCAATGAAACTCTCAGAACTCAATAGGTTGTATTTTTTTTAAAAATATAACAGTGATGCCACCTAATGGGCTTTTTGTCCAAGATTTTTAGAGTTTGATTATATAATGAACCTATATGTCTTATTGTAGAAGGGGCTGCTTGAGCCCAGACTGTCAAACAGTATGATATATGAGAAAAAACCATAGAATGCATATACAGTGCAGCTGCTTCATATGGTATGTAATATCTAATTAATTTAAAGCAGTTCAGATTTTTTTTTTTACTGTTTTTGAAATTTTCTTTATATGAAGATTAAATTTGAATTGAGGATCTAGTACAATGCCAAGGTATTTGAATTCTGTAACTAAACTGATGTCTTGATCATGTATATGATCCGCACATCACTACTGGCGGCGTACAACGGCTGTATGAGCTGGGCTGGCGCGAGGGAGGAAACGGTAATAAAAGTTAACCATCCCCTTTTATGATTCCAAACAGTTTGAAATTGACAGTGCACAGTGGACATTGACTCATAACTTTTGAATATTTCTAAGACTTGGCTACATCAGTGATTGTGCAAAATGAACTGCTCAAGTCTCAATGGAGATTGAAACTGGTGATCTGAAATGAATGCTGAAATTATAAAAAGTAATGGTATGTTGGAATTTTATTTCTATTATGGAACAGATAAAATTAACTGATTTTGATTTGATCAAGTGTTAAAACATGTGATGGATAATGCTTGTTGGAATATTTTAGGAATGCTATCTTCTTGGAACATAAGTCAATATTATACATTAATAAGTGGCATTCAGTTGTTTGTTTTATGTCATTTAAGCACAGTTCTGGTACTTAAAAATCATAAAAACCCAGGAGCTTCGGGGGGCTTTGCCCCCCCTTGCCCCCCCCCACCCCACCGGGGCTCTGCCCGGGACCCCGCTGGGGGACTATGTCCCCCAGACCCCCTGCTGAATTTTCAGATAATTTCCCCAACCCCAAATCACATTGCTGGTTCGTGTTGGAATTCTCAGCTTTTGGTATTGTTTTCAGCGGAATTATGAGATTTTTATCGAAGGATCAGGAGTCATCAGTGCTAGAAATAGCATTCTCCTTTCAACCCAATGACAACCTTCAACCCAATGTCTTTTTTTTCGGAGTTCAAAATGTTTTTGTTGCATGCAGAAATGTAATTTTGTTTTCTCTGCAGGAGTTCCCTGATTTCATAAATGCAACACATTATAGTTTGTTTATACATAGCATAAAGGGGAAAAAAAAGTTATATGCAGTGTTATTTCATTTTAAGTGTCAAAAGGGTTTTTGTGGCTCCCAGTGTTTTCTTTTCTGTGGGAAATGGGTCCAAATGGCTCTTTGAGTGGTAAAGGTTGCTGACCCCTGATCTAGGGGAAGGAAAACCCTGATTTCAAACCTCTGCTGCCTTGCGGCACACCCGGTCACGGGAAAGGCTTCGGGAGTCAACCCTGAGGAAAAATCCGGAGTCGGAGTCCCTAAGGCAGTTCTCTGTTGTGCTCAACATCGTTCTGGCAGCTCCTGCGACGGCGCTGGTGCCAAACTGTAGCAGCTCTGCTGTTCCTTTGGATTCGTCAGTGACGTGGAGAGGGGGGACATGCTGCATGGGCAACATCTTGTCTTCCATATCTTCCTGCCCAGGCTTGAATCCTACCAACGCCCAACGCTGGAAGGTAGAACACCGGATCACTGGAGAGGACACTCCAGCTTCGCCTTCGGCATAGACAAAACACGGGGAATGATAGTTACCGGTTATAAGCCACCACTCAATTGGCGTAGAGCACGGCGCCAAGGGTTGTTCCCGACGGTGGGAGGGATCATCGGATCTCACTGGACAGCTACTGCCCGCCTCAAGCTGGGCAGCCCCCAGCCAATAAGGTGTTGTCCCGCCACAGCCTGCTTTCCTCATTGGGTGTGTGGGGATGAGGAGAAGTCCGAACGGCAGACTGAGGACCTTTGCACCAGGCAAGACAACAAAACAAAAGAGACCAACTCTAAAACTGGGAACTTGGAACATCCGCACTATGTTGACAGGACTCACTGCTAACCTCAAGGACATCAGCGACACCAGGAAGACTGCCGTCATCAATAATGAGCTGAAGAGACTGGAAGTGGATATCGCCACTCTCCAGGAAACACGGTTGGCTGAGGCAGGCACACTGAGAGAGAAGGACTACACGTTCTACTGGCAGGGAAAGGGCAGTGACGAACACAGGGAACACAGAGTGGGCTTCACAGTGAAGAACACCTCACTGTAGATGGTGGAACCGGGCAGCAACTGCTCTGCACGACTCCTCACCCTCCGCCTCAACACCACTCAAGGCCCAGTCACCCTCGTCAGTGTGTACGCCCCAACACTGACAGCCACACCAGAGGCAAAAGACAAGTTCTACAAGAATCTCGCAACAACTGTCAGGATCATCCCCAACTCTGAACAACTCATTCTCCTTGGAGACTTTAATGCTTGAGTGGGTGCTGACCATGACTCTTGGCCCTCCTGTCTTGGACCATTTGGCGTGGGCAGAATGAACGACAACGGACAGCGGCTACTCGAGTTCTGCACATATCATGATCTGTGCATCACAAACTCGTTCTTCAAGACCAAGCCCCAACACAAGGTTTCCTGGTGACATCCGCGCTCAAAGCACTGGCATCAGCTGGACTTGATCCTGACCAGGCGCACCTCACTGAAGAACGTGCTAATCACCCGTTCGTTTCAGAGTGTAGATCGTTCCAGACCATTCATTGGTGTGTTGCAAGGTCAAGCTGCAGCTGAAGAAGTTCCACCGCTGCAGACATCCTGAAAAGGCACGGATTGATACCAGCAAGATGGCCCAACCAGAACTTGTTGAGTAGTTTGCCTCCACCTTTGAGAAGGAACTTGGTGAAACACAAGGAGGAGAGTCTGCAAAGCAGAAGTGGGAAGAGCTGCGAAACACCATCCACCGCACATCCTTGGCTATCTTTGAGAGGAAGACCTCAAAGTCACAGGACTGGTTTGATGCCAAGTCGACCAAGATAACCCCTGTCATTGAAGCCAGGCGGTCAGCACTTGCTGAGTACAAGAAGTACCCAAACGAGAAGAACCTCCAGATTCTCAGGGCTGCGAGAAACAAAGTTTAGCAGACTACTTGGCGCTGCGCCAACGAGTACTGGACTCAGCTCAGCCAAGACATTCAAACCGCTGCCATAACAGGGAACATCCGTGGTATGTACGACGGCATCAAGAAAGCACTTGGTCCGGCTCAGAGCAAGACAGCCCCCCTCAAATCCTCCACTGGGGAGATGATCACAGAAAAGAACAAGCAGATGGAGAGATGGGTGGAACACTACTCCGACCTCTACTCCAGACAGAACACCGTGACACCGTGAGCCCTTGATGCCATCGACTGCCTGCCATCCATGGACGAACTTGACGCCGAGCCAACCATTGAGGAACTCAGCAAGGCCATTGATAGCTTGGCCGCTAACAAGGCACCCGGCAACGACGGCATACCCCCAGACTTGATCAAGCACTGCAAGATCGCCCTACTGCTGCCATTGCATGACGTCCTCTGCCAGTGCTGGAAGGAAGGTGCTGTACCACAGGACATGAGGGAAGCCAAGATCATCACCCTCTACAAAAACAAACAGGAGAGAAGCAACTGCAACAATTACAGGGGCATCTCCCTCCTCAGCATTGTTGGCAAAGTCTACGCACGAGTTGTTCTCGTTCGTCTACAGAAACTTGCCGAACGTGTCTACCCCGAGTCTCAGTGTGGCTTCCGCGCTGAGCGATCAACGGTAGACATGATATTCTCCATCCGCCAACTCCAGGAGAAGTGCAGAGAACAGAACATGCCCCTGTACGTCTCCTTCATCGACCTCACCAAAGCGTTCGATCTGGTCAGCAGAGAGGGCCTTTTTAAGATCCTGCCAAAGATAGGATGCCCACCAAAGTTGCAAAGCCTCATTGAATCGTTTCACACCAACATGCAGGGGATAGTGCAGTACGACGGCAACGTCTCAGAGCCATTCAACATACACAGCGGAGTGAAACAGGGCTGTGTACTTGCGTCAACCCTCTTTGGGATTTTCTTTGTTATGCTCCTGTGGCATACCTTCAGTACAGCAACAGAGGAAATCTACCTGCATACAAGATCTGCTTTCTGATCTCTATTGCCTCCTTGATCCAACGTTTGTGTCTGTTGCTCTCCGATCCAATAATTTTTGTGTTGTCCCAGTCCATGATGTGATTATTTCTTTTGCAGTGGTCCGATATAGCTGATTTTAATGTTTCTTGTTCTGCTTTTTCTTTTTGTGATCTTGTGAGTCGTCCTTGCGTTTCCTTCTCACATTCCTTTTGGTGTTCTTTTTTTCTTGTGGTGAATAATCTTCCGGTTTCTCCAATGTAGGTTTTGTTGCATGATCTGCATGATATTTCATATAATACATTGCATTTATTGTCTTGTTCTATTCTGTCCTTGGGGTGTACTAATAACTGTCTTAATTTTTTGTGTGGTTTGACTGCTGTGTTTATTTTGTATTTTTTCATGATCCTTTGAATTGGTTCCGTGATCCCTCGTATGTATGGTATAGTTATGGTGTCCTTGTTTTTGATTTCAGCTTTTGTTCTATGTTTTGTGTCCTGTTTATTTTCTTTGTTTTTGACTTGCTGTTTCCCTTTGTTTATGGCCCATACTGGATATTGGCAGCGTATAAGTGCATGTTTTATGTGGTTTTCCTCTTCCTGTCTGTCTTCTTGTTCCGTGATGATGGTGGCTCGTTCATATAATGTCCTGACGACTGATAGCTTGTGTGCTGTGGGGTGTTCCGATGTCCAAAGTAGGTATTGATCTGTGTGGGTTGGTTTCCTGTAGACTGTGATTTTTATGCTGCCGTCCTCGTTGTGGTGGATTTTCATGTCCAGAAAGGCTATGGTGCCATTTTCCTCCTCTTCGTGTGTGAATTTTATGTTCCCCGTACTGTCTGTACTGTTCAGATGGTCAGTGAGTTCTTGTGTATGTCCTTTCCTTATTTTTTCCAGAATGTCATCTACGTATCTCTTCCAAAGGGTGGGTTTGCATATTGTGGGTGCTGTGTTGATGGCTTTATTTTCCAGATCCTCCATAAAAAAAACTGCTCATGATGGCTGATAGTGGGTCTCCCATTGCAAATCCTTCTTTTTGTTTGTAGATTTTTCCTCTGAATTGAAAATAAGTGGATTTTGCAACAAACTGTAGTAATTTGGATATGTCATGGACTGTGAGGTTGGTGCGTCTTTTTAGGGTACTGTCCTTGTTGAGGCGTTCTTGCACTATATGTAGTGTGACGTCAATAGGAGTCTTTGTGAATAACGAGATGACGTCATGTGAGATGAGGATCTCGTCTGATTCTATTTTTATGTCTTTGAGTTCTTGTGCCAGCTCTTTTGAATTTTTACAGTGAAAGTCTGATAGTCCAAGGAGGGGTTTGATGATTTCAGCTAGGGCTTTTGATAAGTTGTATGTGACTGATCCAATGCTGTCTATTATTGGCCGCAGTGGGATATCCTTTTTATGTATTTTCGGTGTTCCATAAATCCGAGGGGTGATGCTGGCTGTGGGGATCAGGTGATCATATGCGTCCTTTGTGATTTTATTGCTTTCTAATAGAGGTTTTAGAAGGGCTTTGAGCATTTTTTTCTTTTCTTCTGTCGGGTTTGTTTTAATGATTTCATATGTGTTACTGTCTGCCAACATGGTTTCCATCTGTTTTTCGTATGTTTCCGTGTCCAAAATTACTGTTGTTCTGCCTTTATCTGCTGGGAGTATTGTGATCGTTTTATCTGTCTTGAGTGAGTTTAATGCTTTTTCTTCTTTTCTTGTAACGTTGCTTTGTGGTAATTTGGCCATTTTGAGGATTCCTGCGACTGCGTTCCGGAGTGCTGCTTTTTCTCCTTGGTCCTGGATTTTTTCGCATGCCAGTTCTGTTGCGAGGATGTATTCTTCATGGGGGATTCTGGCTGGTGTGATAGCGAAGTTCAGTCCTCTGTTCAGCACTGTTTTCTCCGTGTCCGTGAGTGTGCGTTGTGATAGGTTTTTGACCCACTTATCGTTCTTTTCCGTGTGTGTTTGTCTTCGTCCGTTCTTTCTTTCTGTGAGTTTTTTTAATTTTTTCAATTGGCGGTTTTTCGTTGTAATGAATTCTTGTTCGTGTGCGTGTTTCAGTTGTGCTTTTATCTGCTCCTGCGTTTTCTGGTCCGTCGGGTAGCGTTGCTTAAACATGTCCGTTTCCTCTTTGATTTGGTTGTTTATTTTGTCTACTTTATTTGCCGTTATTCTTATACGTTCTTTTATAAGGTCTTTCCGTGCTTTGTTGATGATTTTTTCTGCGTTCTTGGTCGGGATTGGATTTCTTATATTGAGGCTTTGGGGTGTGACCTCCTCATCTCTGCAACGGAGGTTGAATCGTAGGTGGTTTCTGAAGCGTGCCCGTGTTTTCTCCAATTTCTCCAGGAACCAATTCAAAGGATCATGAAAAAATACAAAATAAACACAGCAGTCAAACCACACAAAAAATTAAGACAGTTATTAGTACACCCCAAGGACAGAATAGAACAAGACAATAAATGCAATGTATTATATGAAATATCATGCAGATCATGCAACAAAACCTACATTGGAGAAACCGGAAGATTATTCACCACAAGAAAAAAAGAACACCAAAAGGAATGTGAGAAGGAAACGCAAGGACGACTCACAAGATCACAAAAAGAAAAAGCAGAACAAGAAACATTAAAATCAGCTATATCGGACCACTGCAAAAGAAATAATCACATCATGGACTGGGACAGCACAAAAATTATTGGATCGGAGAGCAACAGACACAAACGTTGGATCAAGGAGGCAATAGAGATCAGAAAGCGGGGAAAAGACACCATGAACCGAGATGAGGGGGCCTTTATGCTTTCTCACACCTGGGACCACATTCTCCAGAGACCATCTGACGGCGGGAGGCGGGGCCGGCTCGGTGGATCTGACAGATCTGCTGAGCTGGCCCCGCCTACGAAAATCAGCTGATAAATGTCACCTGGCAGCAATCAGCTGACTCTTCTGATGAAGGCTGCAGTGCAGTTGAAACATGTAAAGAAGGTAAAGACATCTTTCTATTTTACTTTTGTCTTTCAAAGGAAAAAAAAAAAAAAAAAAGGATAAATAATTAAAAGAAGACAAAATGAACCTGTTTGACGTAGTACCTGACATGGTTTCGCTGACCACTTCACTGAAAATTGGTAATTTTCCCCTCAAAAGCACAATAGCTCCAGTGAGGAGCGCTAGTGAGTGGAACTCAGTACCCGAGGAGGTTAAACTGCTCACAACATTCAAGGCCTTCACAAAAAAATTGAAAATGTGGCTTATAAACACCTACAGCTGCCAACACTAAAAGATAAGTCTGCTGTGATGTTTGAAGTTGTGTTTCAATGTACGGTTTGTTATGTATATATTATTTGTTACATTAGTGCCTGCTTAAATGTCTAACCATGTTTTTTTCTTGTAGATGCATTTTACTGCTTTTTTACATCTTGGCCAGGGGACTACAGATGAAAACTAGCCTTTTGGCTAATTCTGGCTTTTTTAACCATGTGTAATCATGTGTTTTATGAAATTGCATTGTCCCTTTTCAAATAAACTAAACTAAACTAAACTAATAATCTGGAGATTTTGGCATAAACGTCCACTGTGCTATGTGTTCCCCTACAGGCAACTGCACCCACAGACTTCCATTCATCCATCCATCTTCTTCCGCTTAATCCTTTTCGGGTGGCGGGGGCGGGGGGGAGCTGGAGCCTATCTCAGCATCTTTGGGCAAGAGGCAGGGTATACCCTGGACAGATCGCCAGTCCATCGCAGGGCCAACACAGAGAGACAGACAACCATTCACTCTCACAGTCATATCTAAGGACAATTTAGAATCCCCACTTTGATGCCAATTAACCTAACTTACAAATAATTATTTAGAACCCATTCCCAAACTGCAAGATACAGAGTTTATGATCTGTGGGTCTCTCTCCACAATACAGGTGCTGTGGACTGGGGAGATGGAAGTACAGGATACCACTGGTGCTGGGACACCAAAACTGTATTTACATTTAACTATATTCACATTTATTTCTTTAATCTGCTCATATAACCCATATCGAGGTGTATGCTGGTGATAGAATTGAGCGCACCCTGGCCATTTGTGTTGGCTCTGACCTGAAGTTGGATGTGTTTGTGGCTTACTAAAACAGCTTTCTGCTGTGTCCAGTAACTTCTGTTCAAATTGTGTCAAGAACTTCAACAACGTCTAATGCAGTTGGTATATACACCCGCTGCTATCATCTAATTT
Source organism: Pholidichthys leucotaenia (assembly GCA_020510985.1). Lineage (NCBI taxonomy): Eukaryota > Metazoa > Chordata > Actinopteri > Cichliformes > Pholidichthyidae > Pholidichthys > Pholidichthys leucotaenia. Next base: position 481,910,488 of record CM035837.1, read on the forward strand.
AACAGTGTGTAGAATTATTAGCTTTAGGATGAGTCATACAAATGTTCTGTGTTTGCTAACGTCCACAATATTCTTTTGAATTTGAACTGTTGTTTATTCCACTTGCTTTGTTAGTGCAGGAAATATTAACTGCAAACTGATAGAAAGTGTGAATTATAGTGGATTAATAATGTTTGTAAAAACACCCAGAAAAAATTTTTGTTGGAACACCAATCCATCAATCACCAAAACCTTAAAATGGACAAAAAAAGAAGAAGAAGAAGAAAAAAAAAAACTTCTCTTCCAAAAAAACCCATTAAAAACTAAATTATATCACTGTCCTGTTCTGCAGAAAAAAATAAACATTGCAAATTTATATGAAAAAGTAACAAATTTATGAGGAAAAAATTGATCAGTTTGATAAAGTTTTGAATTTACAGCAAAAAAAAAAGCTAACTGGAGAAAAACTGCATTTATGAGAGAAGTTTCAACTCTATCAGAAAAGTTGTTAATTTACAAGAAAACGTCAAATTTGAGGAAAAAATGTTGCATATTCCTGACAGACACAAATATAGATGGGAAAGTAAAACTTCTAAGACAAAAGCTGCAAATTTACAAGGAAGAAGTAGGAAATTTCAGAAAATACATTAATTTCAATAAAGTGAAAGAAAAAATAAAGGGACATACAAGAATAAAGCACTATATCATGACTGAAAAATAAAGTGACACATTAAGTAAATGAGGTAAATAAATGTAAATCATGCCTCCATGCTATTATCATACCATAGTGCATTTTACTTTGTGAAATAAAACACAAATGGAAAAATCAATACATGTTTAATGCTTTATATACCCTTGACGATGTAGGAATGCTGGTGCAATAAATCTCCCTGAATGCTACCCAAAAACAACACATTTCCAAAGTTTGAAAGTATCAGCTTTTTAAGTCAAGCTGACACACGACATTATGTAATGCTGATATTGTCTCATGTAGGGTGCTGTCTGGGAAAGGGACCAATTGTATGGAAGGCCATCCTGTTAGAAAAATACCCGATTCTTTGATTGAAAGGTCCAAGAACAAACCGGAGATTTCTTCAATTTTAAGATGAAACATTTATTTAGAAGTCACATGTAAAGCAAGCAGCGCTGGGTGCAGCGTGACGCAGCTCCCTCTGGAGCGTTGCCACACTGAACCCCGACTTCCGGGTGCAGGTTACAATTATCCCCTCGGGTTGGGCGAGCCAGTACAATGGGATGGGCTTGTACGCGACTATCTGATTGGCTAATCTACCTATGGCGGGAACAGGCCATCCACTGAACACGCCTCTTCATTCTAGAATGTGCTATCAACAGTGTGCGTGGGTGTTGGGTTTGGGTGTGTATCTAATGTTAAAGACCTGACTTAAAAGAGAGAGAGAAAAGACAGAGAGGGCTCTATACCTTTGTCTCATTCCTGTTATCAATATACCATAACATACTTGTTCATAAGCATGCAAACAGAATTTGTATGGAATATGTGTAGAGCATAATGGGAGATCACCTACAGAATTATTATTCTGGCACTAACTATACATTAACCCTTTCAATCCCCCCTTTGACATGATTTTATCATGTCAACCATTTATGGTGTGAGAGACTCTAGCAATTAACAGATGGTGAATAAGGCAGGTCCCTGCATTGTGTGTCAACCCAAGAGGCTTGCACCATTGGTTCTGCTACCCGTGCCTCCCCCCTTGTGGACACCTTAGCACGGTGCAGCGATGTCTAAGAGGTGAACTGTCACCAGGTCCTGTACCCTCCTCGAGGTCTCCTCATGATCATTGTTCTTTGTCCAGTGGAGTGGACCATGTAGGGGTCATAGGGTCGAATAGAATCGGTCCACAAAACCTTTGTCCACCGGTTAACCCTTGCCAGGGCTCACATCATTCAGCTGCACTCATCACACGGTTGCGACAGAGGTTCGACCTTCCTCTGTGTCTGCTTCCCATATCTGCAGCTGTGGAGCACAGTTCCATCTTGGTGACACAGGAACGAAACAACTGTGTCCCCGCTCTCAGAGGCACACCTCATCCCATGAGGTCTACAGGACGGTCTGGTGGGTGCAGCAGAGGGTATGTAACATCCAGTCCAGCCAGTGAACAGCTCAGTGATGCTGTCCCAGGGATGCCACCCCCCTGTCGCTGGAAAGAGGTGGACACGCTGGTGTTGGTAAGGCTCGAGCTCCTGGCTCCACCCTGGATGCTGGAGGTGCGGTGGATGCGCTCGGGTACCAGTCCATTCTTCTTCTGGGGACTGAAGTCATACAGTCACTCGCCCTACGACCTTTTCAATGTCACGGGCACACGTCGTGATGGTCTGGTGCTCTCCGGCGTGCATTTTCCCTCTACCCTACACCTTTGGTCAAGTGCCGATACAAAGGGCTCAGCTGGGGCAGGACCAATAATGGTCTGAGGGGTTGCCATCACAATGCATGGAGCTTGTACAGTTTTATCCTTATTCACTACAACTGTAGTTATCTATGTGTTGTTGTAAGTTATCTCCCAGTAGCCTTGAGTGTGTGATTGTTGGCTATGTGAAATCTGCATGTGGTGTTTGTGTTGTGGTGTGTGTGTTGGGTGATGGGACCTATATGTTCAGTGGGTAGGTAGTAAACAATATTATTCAACGTTAGGAGACATCCTTATTCATGCATTGCTGTATTCAGGCATTCAGAGCTTCTAACCTTCTCCCTTATTCAGATTACCTTACCGTAATTAGCATGATGAAGATAAATAACGCAAGAACCCTATAAGTCTCACACCCCTACATCCGTGTGGTGAGCTATGTATGATTTATGTATTATCATTAGCACACTGTGTTTACAAATAATCTGTGATGGCAGAATGGTCTTCCTCGTCATCATCTTTCGTCTTGGGGTCCTCAGCTCTTCCTCTCGACCCAGCAGTTGGTCTAAGACTTGCTGACGACTCCCACTGTGGAAAATTGCATTTGTTAACGCCCTTCTGGGCTTCTGAATATATGGCCTATAGTGTCGTACTCTGCTCCTTTTATTAGATCTGCATTTGGTTATCCCTTTACCATAACCAATTTGGAATTTGATTCAAATTTTCCTCATCCCCTCATTTGTTAATGAGAAAAGATTGGTCATATAGGAGATTTCTGGGCATCTTTGTGCCGCCTTTTGTGCTGATGCTTATGGTTTTATTTTGGGAGAATATTCTATGTTAAGGTCAGGTATTGGTTTTCCATGGATGGCTCTATTCTGCACTAGAGATGACAATATGTCCAACATTTTCCAATCCATGTGTTTGGGTCTAACCAGCGGGATGTGTGGAACCCCCCATTGGTTGAAATGCCTCTTATCCTCTTCAATTAGGACAATGGATGCTTCCACACATTTCCTTGTTTATCAGTCTAATTTTATGACCAATCTAGAGGATGGATTTACAAATGATGGTAGTTCACAATTTGGATCAGATCCATTCAATTGCCTATAGTACACTGGGTACAATGCTACTTTTACAGATGTTGATAGGTGTTCTACTGGTAGCTTGTCATTTGCAGAATTTGATCGTTATTTTTCTGACTCAGAGTCCTGTATGTCATTACCCAGAATTCTTACTTTACATGCAATAATTTAATTTTTGCTAATTTTCTGCATACGTGTAGAAGTGAGTCCACTTATCTGTTCTAGTCTTTAAGTATGCAGTCCAGTTTTCAGTGGTGGAGGTGGACGCCTCTCCTGCCAGCAGCGGCCATTGTGGGGCGTGCTCTCTCTCCTCCTCCTCGCTGTCCTCCCCCCTTGTCCTCTTGGCCTCCTTTTATAAGAGAAACAGATTCATGGGGAGCCTCAGGCTCCCCTTGTGTCAGCCATTCCATAAATAAGTTCAGTTTTTCTCCAAATTTTCTTTTCCCTTCTTATCTAGATTTCCAACATTGAGTCAAGAAAGGAACTGCTTCAAAGTCTTCGTTTAGTTTTCCTAATTAATACAAGATGGGATAATAAGATTAACTCTCCACCATGCCAACAGATACTATCTGCACTACTGTAATTGAACCTTGTGGACCTTTGTCTTCCAAGAGTTCTGTTCAATAAGGTTTCAATAGTCACAGCTTAACTACTTTACAAATTTCATTTAAGGAAAACAAAATAACCACCTGTGCATTTTGATATGCTTCAGCATTGATAAATAAGATCAGTTTGTCCAGTTGAATTTAAATAAATGATTAAAAGCTGTGTCATACTTTCAGTCAAGTGAAAGGTGGACGTTTTGCCTAATTAGAATTTGATTCAAATTTTTCCCTTGAATGCCTCATTTTATATATTCCTTGGTAAAGTGTGGAGTGAATGTAGTTTACCCTGACCCAGCTTGGCCACCGCCGAATCAGGAAAAATCACATTCCTCATTACTGTCATATTCCTGAAATATGATGTATCATATATCACATATCACACCATTATGTGGTGAGTAACATCAAATGCATACCCTCTGTTGGGGAGGAACATAACTAATGTTAATATTCACAATTAAGGAAATGCACTGAAAGAATGGACACCTAATGTCTCATTGCTGCTTTAAGTACTTGGAAACATCTAAGATGGTTGCCTGCATTTGTGCCTTCTTCCTGACACTCTTAGCCAAAAATTTAATTTATTTATTGTTGGTTTTCTGTTTGTTTGGTTTTTAAAGCTACAGCTGCAAATCTTACGTGGATCTTTATTTTCTTTGGTTAGACATGCTCTGCTTTAATTTCTTTTTCCATTTCCATCTCAACATCAGAAATATTTTCTACACTTGCTAAATCCACCGTTCTTCTTCTCTTCCCCCAAGTACTTTTTCCCATCAGAAACACTCACTCAATTCTTTTCCAACCACTATCCATCTGTGTACAAGACTTCACCTTTCCCTGGACTAGCTGATGAAACATCTCACATCTATAATCTCTTTCAGTATTGGAACTTCCTTCTGTTCACTGTCCCGTCGTTCATACTCCTGACTACTGTCCACAGCTAATGCTCCATGCAAGATCCTGCACATAAAAGTGATCGGTTTCATTCTGAAAAGTCAGCTTTATAAATAAACCAACATGGCTCCATTCAAAATTCTGTTTTGTGACAACACTCATCTCTTGATTTATACCCTGGCCTTGGATGCCTTTTAATTACTGACCTTTTGAATTTGTTTTGGAATTAAATAATGCCGCTGGGTCTGAACACCTGCCTTTCAAGGAATGTATTACACTAAGACGTCTGCTGATTATTATGAAAACTTAAGTTTAACAGAGTCATCTGTATCTTGGTGTGGTGGAGTCTTCTGTCTTTTTTCTTCTGAACAGATAACCTCCAGATGAACTAACACTATGCCTACAAAACTATAACAATTTTAGATACAAAAATATAGAGCTTTCATTAGCCTCCAAAAACAATTCTAAATAACATTTAAATCAGGACTTAGCCATGTGACACACAGACCATGCGGGTGTGAACCGCTGGTTTGTTTGTCAAGCTACACTGGTTGTCTTGTGTGTGTCAGAGCTGCAGATCTATGTGCACAGGACATTAAAGCCTTGTTCATGCTCCACCTCCGCTCTGTGCGTGCTCTATGATGATCCCTTGGATAGGGCTGGTGTGCACACAGCTATATGTATGTATATGCTTCATTCTTGAGTCTATTCGGCCGAGTGTTTGCTGTTTTTTACCCCAAATTATCTTCTTGTTTCTGTAGTCTACTCTGGTTGTGTTTGTTTTAATTCATCGTCTTCCATAATGCTTTTTACTCATCTCTGGATGATCCAAAACCATAACCCTTGTTACGCTGCCATCCCCCATCTCCATACAAAGTGTAAGGAAATCTGTAATGCTCCGCACCGTGTATTTATATTTATGTGTACATATGTATATTCACTGCTCTTATTTTCTTATCTTTTAAATTATTGCTCTAAGTGTTGTTATCCCTGTGCCATTGCAATCCTAGAATCTCCCCCACTGTGGGACCAATAAAGGCTCATCTTATTTTAATGTGGCTTTCATGTAAGCTTACAGCTTTTCTCAAATTTAAACACTTCCCTTCTAACTTTGCAACCTTTTCTCTTAATAGTTATTTTCTCCTAACAAATTTTAGATCTTTTCCTTGTAAATTTGCAAGTTCCTTTTCAGGAATTTGTGACATTTTGTAATATTTGGCAAATTTCCTCAATTGTGCAATTTCCTCCAAACCTTGCAGCTTTACCCTTATACCTTTTTGCATAAATTTTCAACCCTTGTCTTAACTTGTGATTGTAAATCAGCATTTTTATCATATTTTGCACCTCCATGCTCAAATCTTATGTTAAGTTAAAATGTCTATTGCAAGTCTTTAACAATGTTATTAGATTTCACCAGATTTGTAGAGATGTGCAAAAAATACAGTTAGCAGGGTCTGGGAACCTCCAAATATGTATTGGCCCTTAAATATTAAGGAGCCCTAAACCTGCCTCATTTCTCTTGGTCACTAGGTGGCTAGTTTTCTTGTAGCAAAAGTTCCCACTGCCTGATATTCAGTGGAATAATGACCTTTCAAGCGTCAAGAAATTTTCAGATTTTGGTCTTAGATGCTAGCCTTTGTTTTATTAGATGTTTCTTAGATGGAGCATGGGTGAGCAATATAAGCTGCAGCTTCAGCCATCACGCTTTTTGGATAACTTATGTTGAATTGTGCAATCAGAGGAGCCATTGTTTAATTTGACCCCGTTGGATTCCTCTTCCTTGATACATTGTTCTATTCCTTTAATGGAGCCTTCAAACCTTAGTGGACTAGTAACTTTTCTATCTGTTCCTGTCTTGACCTCTCATCTTGACCTCTCCCCCCTTGAAACAGAACGGCTTAATATCAAAGCCGGTTCTTTTTCAACATCCTGTAGGGAAGGATACCTGTTGTGTTGCTAATTTTGGGGGACCCCTTGGGGGCCCTTGTGGGTGTTTGAGCTCAGTGGCCAAATTGCTTAACATAGGAAGTATTAGTCCCACGGGGGCCTCTGACTATTCTGACCTCCTGTGGTCATGCAGCCTATACTGACAGGTCAACTTAGATGGGGCATGGGTATGGCTTTTTTGAAGATTGGTCATGTATTGTGTCTGCTCAGTATGTGGTCTTGGCACATCTCTGATATGGAAGGCAACAATACTGTATAGCTAGGTCTCCCTGGTGGGGGGGCTGTTTTCACATCCTGCGAACATTCCTCTGTCCTGCATTTGTTTGACCCATCTGGCAAATTTCTCCCTTCCTTTCTTTTGATCTGTGATTGGGACCTTTGTCAACCATCTAGCCCTTGTCTAGGATAGTGCCGAACCCAGGGAGCCGGGCTTACAGGCTAGAGACATTTCATATAGGTGTTAATCAGTGTCAACTGGTTACACAGGAATACTATACAATATCAGATGTGTGAGGACTCACTCTGCTGGTGTGCTCAATTGTTCCTCTTTTGATCCATTGTGTTGCTTTCTTGACTGCTGGAGTGGGACAGCGAAGTGGAAGGAGGAGGGAGGTCACTGATGGCGTGAAGGAGGAGGCAGCTGCTGGGGGAGGGGTCGTCCACAGCCAACACTGTCTCAAATTTAATGGAGAGAAACAAGCTATTAAACAGCGTGTTTTTGTCCTTCTCTGTTATATCGTGTTTATTGATTATTTTGCATTTGTTCTCACCGTTGCAGCATAAGTCTCTCATTCTTACATTTTTTCTTCCTCCAATCGTTTCTCCATATTTTTTGTCTTGCGTCCTGCACAAAACTTCAACATTTCATCAGTTTTCAATTTTCTTCAAAAACAAATTTCCGTTTCCATATTCTGCCCACTCTCATCTCCACAACAAAAACTCCTATTTATTTTATTCATTCATATTTTCGTTTGTTGTATTTAATTATTTTTGTATTTATAATTTAATTCATTTATATATTTACTTATCTATACCAACCTGCAATTTTTCATTTAAATTCTCTCACCTTTATATAGTGTCCACCTAGGATTTCCTAGTTTTGTTGAGGAATAAATCTCCTTATTCTCCAGTTTTATTGTAAACCTCCTTCTGCCTAATTTAAAGTTAAACCTTTCATCTCTCCAAGCCGAACGGGTACGCTTTGCCTCATTATGGGCAAACCTGCATTCTAGCAGGTCCCTGAGGTCTTTTGTTTTTTCACCATGCATGGAATTTTTAAAGCCTTCCTTTCAACCAGAGAGATAAAGTTCCAGATTTATTCTTAAGATTTTAAGTTTTTGTTGGCAGTAATTTTGTGAAATAGTGCACTTCCTATATTTGGCCACATGATGGAGGCACTGTGCCCCAGCTTGAAGGTGATTCAAAATGGCGCCCTCGCATGCGCAGTAAATGGGACACGTGCAAAATGGCCCCTGAGCCTATTGTTCACAAACCATGTGCTTTTTTTTTTTTTTTTTTTTTTTAAGTTTAAGAAAAATGGAGCACTGCCTCCTTAATCCCAGCTTTAATTTCGCGCTTCATTTTAATGCTGTTACCTCAAACAATTCTCCTCTCAGTAACCTGTTTTACCAATTTCACCTCCACTCAGTGGTGGGTCCAGTCCTTTGTTCTGACCATGCGGTCTGGAGACCGCCATTAGTTAAATCATTGTGGGGAAAAAATTTTACTAAATATTCTCAGCTCCCAGTATTTCCCAACCCACACTTTTATCCCCTAAGGACACAAAATCAGTTCTGTACTTATGAATGCATTCACTATTGTTGGTATAAAAGAATCTTATGCAATTCTGTAAGCTATTATTTTATACTTATGAGCAGACCCTCACTTAAAGGTGGAACAAAGATTCTTGCGGCTGCTTGTTACGTTACTCACTCATGATGTAGTCTGAGGTTCTTATAACGTATTAAGAGTATCTTTATATAAACTCACTGCTGCAACCGAAATCAGGCTAACCCTGGATTTCAATTTGGAAGACAGGCACGGCCGTTGCCTCCTATTGTCTTATCAATTCTGGGTACAGACTGCAACCCACAATCTCGCCGATCCATTTAATCTTTTGTCAAACAGAGGGTACTTTCGCTGAGGTCTCGGCAGATCCCCCGATGCACAAGCGGTACCGTGATTAACTCTAATCACAGCGGACACTTTCTCTCGTGGCCTCTTTTCGGCCACGAGAACAAGCGGTGTCTTGTGTTTAGCAAATTAAATGACCGCGGCCTCACTCCCAGAGTGGCATCGGGTCGAACACTTCCATGGCTCCCCCCGGCATCAGGTTGCTAAAACCTGGCTCTTTTCATTTGGGAGACGAACCTGGGTGATTATTAGTCACCCTGGCATCCTAAGTCTCGTCATTTTGGCTCAGACTGAATCCAAAACGTTTCAAAATTTGGCGGACCATGCACCCGTCATACATGTCCATTGACCGCGGCCGTTCTATCTCAGACTGAAAATAGAACACGTGCACTCCCTTTAACTTTTCAAACTATTATTTAAACTTTTCAAACTATTATTTAAACTTTACATGTGACTCCCAACCAAATGATAAATTTCGAGATCGGATATACCCCTTAATCAGACGACTGTAAATTTAGAATGGCCAAACTGCAGAAATTTGCGTAAAAAGGCTTTCTGCTTACCTTTTTGTTTCATTCAGGCGTCGCCACAGTCGACTAAAAAGGGTCCTTCCGATGTAGTTTTTTCAGGCTCGTCTCGGAATACGTGATTCAATCCGGGTCACGGCACCAATATCCCATTCAAAACATTGCTACGATGCGTAGCTACATTTCTGAAGAGTCATGTCAGGTCAACATAAGCTACAATATGTATTCATTCCAACCCAGCTGAACTGTGGGAGGAGCAAAGGTTGGTCAGCAGCTCCTTCATATCACTGTTGTAGTATCATCAGGACTAAAGACTGCATCTCTGATTCACCGCTTACTGCTGCTAGTGAGTATATAAGAAGAGTTGCTACCACTCATAGAGGCAAGTCACTGCATTATGTGCACAAACTTTCTTAGCATAACTGCCCAGTATTTCCCTACATAAAGCTACAAATGGAGCTCTAATTAACATCACTCACCTTGTATAACCCCCTCCCCCACCGCTTTTCACTCTTACACCTCAGTGGTGAATTGAGTGGTGAGAGTGGGACTCAGGAAGCAGCACGGAGGAGGATGACGGGTGAGGCTCAGTGAGTCTATGGCCGGGGTATAGGAGGAGGTGGACAGAGGGGAACAGTAGATCCTTTAAGTCCATGCTGCACAGACAGCTGGGTCAGTGTGTTTGGCCTGGCTGGGTCGTCTCCATCTCTCTCTCTCTCTCGCTCTTTCCCACTCTCAGTTTCTTGCTCTCTCAATCTCCCGGGAGCTGCTTCTCATTATGCCTGTTTGTTCTGGCTGACACACAGTGGCACTTAGTAGCAGTGCACTCACCCGTGTGCGCCGGCATGTGCGCATGTGCAGTCTCCCACACGCACACGCACTTTTGTTGGTTTTGGCAGTGACCAGGTGCCACTTAGTAGCACCTCTAAATGCCAGCTATCAGCTGAACACACTGGAGTGTTTATTTTTGCTTAGTGGCAGCAAACACATAGACATTAAGGCTTTACACATGTGCAAGCATGAACGCCACATATTATTTTTAACCATTAGACTTGTTCTAATGATAATCTGATCCTGCTCCCTTTAAATCTTGAGCTGTAAATCAGGTCTGTGTCTGTTACTATATTACCAACTTTCTCCAGAGTTTTAGAAAAAAACTGTTGCTGCAGTTATTGGAGTATATCGAGTCTCACATTTACTTACATCCTCTCTATGGCTTCTGACCAAATTACTCAGCTGATAGTGCTAACTCCTACTTGATTGAACAAATTAAAAACAAAAAGTCAATAGATCAAGGTCAGGTTGTGGGAGCTGTTTTACTGGACCTAAAAAAAATTGATGCAGTGACTTCCACTCACACTTCACAGACCTGTGCTATGCGGACGATGCAGTGCTTTTCGAAACGCATATAAATATAATTGCTGAGGCACTGGAGCTGCTTGCAGAGGAAGCATCGCCCCGGGCCTTACCATCAGCTGGGCAAAGACAAAGATCCAGTCGCTGTCAGACTTCTTGCCACCAGCACCACAAGTCATCACCATCAACAACAAGCCGGTTGAGATTGTCAGTGACTTTGTCTACCTCGGATCCAAGATCACCAGCTCCTGCTTGTCAGACCCAGACATGACTTGACGCCTGCAGCTGTCTCTCAGTGCTTTCGGCTGCCTCCAGAGAGTCTGACGGAGCGGGAAGATCTGCATGTCCACAAAGTTGTGAATCTTCAACAACTGTGTGATCTCCGTCCTCCTTTACGGGTCCAAGACCTGGACCTTCTCCACCGCAGCCACCCACCATCTGGATACATTTCATCGGACCTGCCTCCTTAACATTCTCAGCATCTGATGGTCCCACCACACCACAAATGATGACATCTACAGGAGGGATGGCTGTCCCATCCCCATCTCCACCATCATCAGAACAGGGAGGCTGCGGCTCCTCAGCCACGTGGCAAAGCAGGCCCTCTCTGTCAACACTCCCCCCACCCCCACCCCACCCAGGGCTTGCATCACTCCCAAGGTCGGCCCAGACTGTCCTGGACGACCAAGGTCATAATGATAAAACCTCTGGCTGAACTCATCACCCTAGCCCAAGATCGCCCTGTCTTCAGATGATTGGCCGCAATGGTCACTTAAGTGGCGAGGCAAGGATTAAGTTAAGTAAGCAGTGAATTGCCACATTTTAGTTACAAAAAATATCTTGATTAATTTTTCTAATTTGGCCAGGACATGCTTTCATCTAATCTATGTGACAGACAGTAATGTGTAATGGTGAATAATGAAAGATCATCTTTCTTAGCCTCTTAAAACTCTAGTTTTCCACCTGCAGAACGTTTCACATTGACTGGAAATTGGCAGGAAAGGTAAGGTGTTAATAACCAGATGTATATGTTCAAATACATTGCAATCCAGAAGTTATTGGGACATACAGTATGTTCAGTAGAAAATTTAATGTGTTTAATACAATAAAGATGCTACAAAAAGCGAACTTCCTTTTACTTCTTTCTTGTAAAAAAATCACACCTTTAAATCAAATAAATTTGGAGAAAAACAATTACATACAAAGCAGTTACTGGAAACCTTTCATTATAAATTTTATTGAGAACTTGAAAATGTCCATTAGATATAAAGAAAGAAGATATAAAACTTATAGTAAAAAAAAGATATTTGAAACGTGTATTACTGGTGTTTGAAGGGACAATGTGAAGATACTGTCGGAGTTTTCCTGAGATTAACAAAGGTCATTTGAGATAATCTTGGAAAACTGCTATAAATTTGTGATGCTGTGGTAAAAGCTCATGGCAGATATTTTGGTGAAACTTCAATACAATTGTATTTATTTAATGGTGGTTGGAGGATTTCACGTGTAGGCCCTCAGGCCAATCTTTCAGCACATTAAGGGTATCTTAATGAGAGCTAACTATTCATAAGAAATGTACTGAGTGGAAAAAAGACACTTGGATACTCAACTGCTATTACTGTGACAGTGCACACTGTATAGACAAGTAAATGTATTGAAGTAATCATGGAGCAGTAGTCAGATCACAAAAACATACAACAATATATCATGGCAAAAGTTTTTATGATTGTTCACACGTTGGGCTCTGGGTGGCCCCTGAAACTCCTGGTCTAAAAGCTAAGCAGCATCTACCTTGGTTAATACTTGGATGGGAGTCTGCCTGGGAGTACCAGGTGTTGGACTGGTGATCTGTCCAGGATGTGCTCTGCCTCTTGCACAACCCAAAAAGTATCAGAAGATGAATAATGTTGGTTACTATAGGATAGTTTTGTTTTTTTTTAATGACTGATCTTCATTTTTCAATCAAATTTAGACCATACGGAGATGTCAATATGAAGATGCCTTTTTAACAACCTTCAAAAGACAGCTTTTCATCTGTCACTTTTGGACCAAATCCAGATGTTTTTTAGACACCTGACAATTTTTTTTTCAACTAATTTGTGCTAGGAGGGATTTGTTGATTAATTGTCTAAAATTGTATCTTGTGCCCTTTTTTCTACAAAAACAACCATTTCATTGTCTTACAGTTTTGTGTCAAAACCTTTTCACTTTTCCTCCTCCTTCAAACACCAGGATCTGTGAGTAGGTTCACCCACATCTCACCCACAAGAACGCCGACGCTCCTGTTATGCCCATAATTGGAGAAATGAAAGGCGAGTCTCAATTCAGTTAACAGGGTTTATTAAATATAACACTTAACTATAGACAGAGGCTTACGGCACTCTCCTGCTAGCCAGGTGGCTTCACGACGAAAGAGGAAGAGCCTCAAAAAAAATGCCAAGCACACAAATAACCCACCCAAATTTAACACCCGACACACGCACTACTCCAAAATATGTACAAGAAACAAATAAAACACCTAACCATTCACACAACTAAGGCAGAAGGGCTGGGTAGACCACCAGCGCCCCCTACACGGCTGAGCAGCTCATTCTGCCGCTTAGAACAGGGGAATGTAAACAGAACTAAAATTAGGCCATGTTTCTAACTAAAAGTAATCCCGTAACATAACAAACAATACATACAATAAAACTCAAGACATATCCTACAGGTGGCCCCCCGCCCCAACTCCCACCCTGGGCACACAGGGTAAAAATGAACAAAGGAGCAAACCAGATTAAAAAAAAAAAAAATCAATTAAACCAAATTCACATAGACATTCAAACCAATTAATACCAGTCATACGTGCCAGGCAAACTCCAGAAAATACAAAAGTAAATTCACACAGAGAGGCCATCGGCCAGACCAAATATATTCCAAATTAACTCAGTTTACTAGAGTTGAAAGCATCCAATCCACCTGGACTAGGCACTCCAAATAATAATAATGATAATCCAATTAAACGTTTTCAAAATAGTACACAAATTTGCAAAAATAAAATCACTTAGCTGAGCCCCAAAGGATAAAATACACAAATAAATGCCAATGATATAATAGAAAAACACCACACAATGGCTCAAATATAATATTTCCCATTCTATTCAGACTTCCTTTCTCTCGCTTTCTTTTTTTTTTTTTTTAGTAAAATTTACCGAGGCACCAAATAGGAAAACCTAACGTAAAACAGGACTGAAGAAACAAGACAAACATGTAAAATAAAACCCTCAGTCCCCGGATGGATCCCTCTCAAGGCGTCTCCGTCATTTCACATTGTTGCTTCTGCTGCGTCGCCTCCTCTCCATCTCCGGCAGCCTCAGATCCCTCGGATGTTTCCAGACGTGGATAGACCTGCACCCGAACTCCTCCATCTGACCCGTCTCCACCTGGAACCGCCTCTGGTAGTCCCACTGCTGGCGTGGACTGTGATTTTTTTTGATACGCCTCAACATTGGTCTTCGAGGGAGCCCACTTCCTTATCATCAGCCCACTGGTCCTGCGACTGGCCCCCGACTCCAGTGGCTCCAACTCGCGGGCTCTCCTGGGTCTTCTTTTGGCCGGCCGTCGCTGGGAGCGCTTTACGACAACCACGCTCCGCGGTCTAACCCCGTTTTCTCCCGGTGTTGGTGCCTCGTCCTGATTATCCTCATCGGGGGTCCCGCCGTGCCGTCCGGCACCCTCGTCCAGAACAGCCTGCATGACAGCATCGGGTTTGTCCCGAGAGGACTCCACGTAGCGTGGAGTGTGCTCTCCCAAATAAACATTGACCGTCCAGTTCTGGTCCCACACCTCAGCACCCTCCAAAGCAAGAACAGGTCAGCTCCACAGTCCACCCCCAGACCACTCCTCGCCGGAAATGTTTGTGATGGACAACCCCAAGCTGTAAAAGAGGTTGCAACCCATGACGTTAACGCCGGACGCAGAGATGTTGATGCGAGCGCTGGGTGCCACACTGTCCTTATATCGGGCCTCCATTTCCACATACCCCAATATAGCCAGCCTGTTCCGCCCATAACCATAATACTCCACTCGTTGCCTTCTTATTTGTCGGTGGGGAAACAGTCTGTCCATGGTTTCAATATTCAGAACTGAGATTACTGCTCCCGTATCAACCAAGAGCGGGACCTCGACTCCATCCAACGTAATGTTGCAGCCAATCCTTCCTGTCGTTTCTGGGGAGACAGTGTGCACAACGGTCAGTCTTCTGCGCAGCACCTAGATCTCTCCCACGGCTCTTGCGTACGAAGTTTTCGCACACCCTGGCAAAATGGTTTAACAACCCACATTTGCCACAATGCTTTCCTTTCGCCAGGCACACTCTGGACTTATAGCGGTGCTCAGTGGACCCACACCCATAACATTTTGGTGTACCAGGGGCAGACCTTATCCTGACCACGGAGGCAAAATCATCCTCTCTGCACTCGCCATCACCAGGGTCCAGGCGCAGCACCTCAGCAGAAGACGCATTCTTCTCCAGAAGAGCCCCTTCAGTTAGACCCCTCGCAATGGTCTCTGCTGCCTCTTACTGTTGGGCGAGCTCAACGGCCTCCGCTAACGTCATCTCTCCTGGGTGAGTTAACAACCTGGACCGGGCCGCCGTGCAACAAATGTACTCCGCCAACTGGTCCCGAATCATCTCGTCCTCCAGGATACCGAATCTGCATTCCTCCGCCAGCTCTCGGAGGTCCGCCACAAATCTTTGTACGCTGGCGGCGCTGTCGAAAGTGAATGCGTTTCACGATGACGTTCTCTGGCGCCTTAAAGTAGCGCGCCATTAGCTGCACCACATCGTCAAAACTGTCCGCTCCGCCCAAGTTTTCAAGAATTCTCTGCTCTTCCATTCATAGACTAACACAGCTCGTGTACGGAGTTTCTCCATTTCTCCCAAACCCAGTGCCACAAGGTAGTTGGTAAAGGCGGCAAGCCACCTAGGCCATGGCACGAGCGGCTCGCCCGGAGCCTCGAGGAATGGCCGAAAGCTGGCAATGGAGTGTTCCATTACAGCTTTTACCTCGCTGCCAAATGTTATGTCCATAATTATAGAAATGAAAAGCGAGTCTCAACTCAGTTAACAGGGTTTATTAAATATAACACTTAACTATAGACAGAGGCTTACGGCACTCTCCTGCTGGCCAGGTGGCTTCACGACGAAAGAGGCAGAGTCTCTTCTGCCTACTCTTTTATACCTAGGGCGGCGTCACCGCCGGAAACCAGTAGTGCCCACCCCGGTCTGTCCCATGACCAACCTGGACATCTTGCTAATACTAGCCTGTTTCCATACATAACAGCTCCGCCTCTCCTTCACACCATCAGCATACAAAAGCCTGCAAGATGGCAAATTTGATCAGAAAACCATAATATTAAAGATCTAATGTTTAAAAAAGCCGGAGTGGTGGCCTAGTTGGTAGAGCATCCTCCCCACAACCGGGAGGTTGAGATCCCAGCCGGGTCATACCAGAGACCATATTAAAAAAAAAAAAAAAAAAAAAATATTGTACTTTCCGTCGTCTGTCTTGGTGCTCAGCATAATAGAGTGGGGAAAGGAAAGTTAATGCACAGAGCTACCAGAGGACTGACCCCCCCACTATAGCTTTCACTACTCACAGTAGCTGTGTGGCCTAGGGTCAGTGAAACGGTGATAGGTGCCGCCCCATACACCACATGGTGTCCCATACGCTGTGGAAGGGATTAGCTTAATGTTTAAAGAAAGACAATACACTGCTGTCGTGAGTGGAGTTTCCAATTGCGGAACACACAAATGACACAGCGAGAAAACCAACAGTCTCCAATCCTGCATGGGGTCCAGGATAATGACTGAAACTGCATCGGTCCTTAAAAGCAGTATAATGGTAAAACCCAGCTTAATTTGGGTCAAGTTTTTAAAGCAGCTGTCCAACAATGATAACTGGCCCTGCAGGCTAACTCCACTCTTTAGTTACACTGTCTTCGTCCTGATTGGCTCAACACTACGGACCTGTTTTAGTGACCTGAGTAAAAACGTTGCATCTCACCTCGCCTTTTTTCAAGGGACTGAGCTTAACTGAAATTTCAGAGCAAAGACGTACAGACATGACACAGAGTGATTTCCCTCTTGATATGTCTTGTAAGTCAAAAACACATATTACAGACATGTTAGCAAGAAAAAATATTAAATTTTTGGTGCAGTTTCTGTCATGGCGGCCTCTGGGCCGTCATTAGTGTCATTAGCCCCAGCTGCGCACAGACCAACAGGTGTGAATCAACGGCTGTTAAAAGCCAGTGTCGCTGACAGCCCGGCACGGAGTCGTCTGTCTTCCTCAACGGAGAATGAACCTGCACTCCGCTCTCTGGTCTCGTCAAGAATATCTCTTGTCTCGTCTGGAACTTTGTCTGTCTCGTCAAGAACTTTGTCTGTCTCGTCAGGAACTTTGTCTGTCTCGTCTGGAACCTCGTTTGTCTCGTCAAGAGCTTCACTTGCTGCATCCAGGAACTCTTCCCAGCGTCAAGCAAGTAAGCGCACCATTTGCTACTCAACGCCAAACCTTTACCCCTGTGCACAGGTGGACCACCTTGGCGGCGGACCTGCGTCCCCAGCTGACGGGGTAACGCCATCACGTCTTCGTAGCGGCTCGCTACCACCACGCCTACCGGTACGTCTTGCTCCTCAATTACCAGAACTGTTATTGTATCAGTTACAGGAGTATTGGCCAACGTTATCGGTGAAATCACTGTCATCAGCATCAGCTGTGTCATCATTGCCACTGTCTGTGGAGTCACTAACCTCGTCTTTGTCTGCATCATCATCTGTATCATCGTTATTCCGGTCTGTGGAGTCACAGCCGGCGTCATCGTCAGGATCATCGTCATCCCGGTCTGTGGAGTCACGGCCGGTGTCATCGTCAGGACTGTCATTGTCACATCCACGGGTTGTAACCCTAGCACGGTCACGGACGCCTTCACCTCCACGCTGCCCGGCCGCTGGAACTCAGCAGAGCGAAGTCAGTGCTGCTTTCAAGTAAGCCTTGTTATCTGCAGCTCTCTGCTAGTGTGGAGCATTAGTAATTTGTCTCTGCTTATCTGTTCCAGGGTTGCCGGGTCTCCGTCCAGGTCGCTCAGCTCCAGTGACCAGAACGACATTCTCGCACTCACACTCGCATTACACTCACTCACGATTAAATAAAGATTATTGTCACTATCTGCTCGTGTCAGTGTCTGTCTCCTGGGTCCTGAAACATGTCAGTTTCACTTTAATAAAATAAAAAAAATAAAATAAAATGAGCAAAATACAAAGGCCTACAGCTCTGAAAAACAATTAAGAGTCAAAGCGACCACTACAAAATTATCACTTCATCTGGCTTTACTATTTATACATTTAGTTTGCTTTGAACGTACACCTTTGCAGCAGTAACCCTGCAGTAACCTGTGATATTGGGATTCCACAAGGGGTTAATCGGCATCGCCATGATGACGCAGCGGGCTGGTGACATCATCACGCCGACCCACATACAAGGGAGAGCCACCATCTTAGGGCCTCTTCCCAGATAGCTCAGTATGTGTACTATATATTATTGAACCACATGTAATATAGTTTGTGTTCAAAGAAGACGCCACTCTCTGTACCTCATTCCGGGTTTGTGGACATAACATTTAGCGATGGAGGATTAACTCATGGATGCATGCGTGGCACCACTATGGCCATTTCTTGAGTACCCAGGGGGACCAGCAATCCTGTGGCCGTGTTGGCTCAACGCATTCGAGACATACATCGCAATGTTGGACCGGTGTAAACTATACAAAGAAAGGAAACAAGCACTTCTTGTTCACAAACTTGGCTTAGAGGGTTAGAGGATCTTCCACACGTTAGGGGAGGTAGAGTTCTATACGGATGCTGTCGAGCTTCTTGCTAGCTACTCTGCCAAACACACACATAGCATGAAGCTGTGGGTTGAGATACCAATGGCGCCAAAAGACACAAAGCTAGCTAGCATGGGGAGCTAACGTCCCAGCTAGTAGCAATGAAGAAATTAGCCACAATGCTAAATGGGTGCCAAACACAGAAGCTAGACGTTACAGGTTACAAGCTAGCTAACACCGTGGAATCGGAGCCACAGGAGAGGGAGCCCGTGCCCATAGAGAATGACAAGCCAGCCGAAGAGCACAGCACAGAGAATGAGTGCAGTGAAAAGGCAGAATTCCGTACAGAGAGTGACCACAGCATGGTGGGTGAACATGACACGGAGGTTACAACCGACCGGAGGGGTGAAGAGTCTGCTTCAACAACCGATAACAAAGCGCACACTTCATGCTGTCAGGGGGAGAGCAGCTCAGTGGAGGAACTGGACAGCTTCAGTGCCCGCGCTCGGCCAGCTGTAGTGGGAGCGACCAAGTCAGTGGAGGGTCCGTTTCAACGAGTGACACCGGAGAGGCACAGGACAGCTTTTGTACCCACAATGAGCGGCAATCAACGACGGAGACAATGGGTGAAGGGTCTGCCGCGAACATGACGACAACGGAGCTGTCGCTGCATGACGGCGGTCCCGAGCTGAGTGAGCACGCAGAGCCACCGAGAGCACAACAACAATGCATGAAACCAAGTAAGGCACCGCTCCAAGTCAGAGACTGGATTCGGGCTTGCACCAGAGTGAGACTGAGACGGCGACTGACCGGGCCACAGCCAGTGAGACAACAGGTGCCGCTGAGGATCGTGGCAAAGCTGGGAACAGTGTGCTTTTGGCTGATGGACGATTCGGTTCAGCACACGAACCAACTACGGCGTGTCCAGGTGGCTGCTCCAGACGGCAAAGGTCTGCGGGAGTTGGCTACCACAGTGTGGGACCCGTGCCCCGGCATCATGAAGATTGGCCCTGAGAGTCCGACAGCTCCAGAAAAGTGGCCGCCACGAATGCGTTTCAAAGCTTCAGGGAGGAAGCCACCATGAGGCTGCCTCAAAGCCCCTGGGGCAGCACTGTTTTCCCCGGTCCACCCCCCTTCCCCATGAAAGACTGTAAGAAAAAAATGTGGCTGTTTAGATAGGAGTGCGGCCGGCGAACGAGTGGCAGAATAACCCACTCAGCCACGTCGGCTTGGGTGGTGGTCCACCTGCTAACCCTAGTTAACATTGTTGTTATATTGTTGTTTATGCCAAATTGGGGGGGTTATGATTATCTTCTTCTTCTTCTTCTTCTTCGATCGCTAGATGGTCACAACAGCTGCCCTGACGAATGCTGCCTGGATTATGATTATTAAAGAGTTCTCTGTTTTTTGTTTTTTGTTTTTTTTTCAGGGGGGGAGTGAATGTGGTATTGGGATACCACAAGGGGTTAATCAGCGTCGGTGTGATGACGCAGCTGGCTGGTGACGTCATCACGCCTAACCACATATAAGGGAGAGCCACCATCTTAGGGCCTCTTCCCGGCTGGCTCAGTACATATACTGTATATTATTGAACCACACGTAATAAAGTTTGTGTTCAAAGAAGACGCCACTCTCTGTGCCTCATTCCCGGTTTGTGGACATAACATAACCCTACATACTAATGCCACAGCCCAGTGCATCTGTATTTGAAGCCAAACACTATATAGTTACTAACCGAACAGCAATGTACTGTATTTGGAGCTCAGTGTTACAGCAGCACTGCTGTTTTATCTGGTTTGTCTTATTTGATTGGTTTACTGGATTTTTGTTGCTTATTTTTCTTTGGGTTTTATAGAATATTATTCAAAACATGGCAAAATTATGAAGAAAGTCGCAAATTTACATTAAAAAATTTATGACAAAAAGTTGCAAATTTAGAAGAAAAAAATTGTAAAATTACTTGAAGAGTTATAAAAATACAAGAGAAAATTTAAAGACATATCAAGGAAGAAAAAAATAGAAAAAGTTGCAAATTAACAAAAAAGTAGCCAATGAGTAAATAAATTGAAAATTTACACGAAAAAAGTCACAAATTTACTAGAAAAAAAGTAAAAATTTATGACAGAAACTTTCAAATTTACAAGGAAAAAAAACATTTAAAAAAATTACTTTAAAAGGTACAAACTTGCAAGAAAAATTTTGCAGTCACAAGAAAAAACTTACAAATTTAGGAGGAAAATTTTGAAAAAGTTGCAAATTAGCAAAAAATAGAAAATATATTAGCAAATAAATTGAAAATTTACAAGAGAAAAGTCACAAATTTATGAAAAAGTTGCAAATTTACAGTAAAAAAGGTTGGAAATTTTTGAGAAAGCTCCAAATTTACAAGAAAAATGTTGCATATTTATGTGAAAACCTTACAAATTTACAAGAAAATAACAAATTTATGAGGAAAAAACTAACAAATTTATGAGAAACAAGGTAAAAGTTTAGAGTCCAAAGAAGTTGCCAATTTGGGAGAAAATTTCAAATTTTCAAGAAAAAAAATGATCAAACTAGGGGGAAAAGTCAGCAATTTACAATAAAATTTATGAGAAAATCAGTTGAAAATAGGTGAACAGGTAAATCCCACGTGGACAAACACAGATGGGGCCAACATGGAACCTGAGGACAAACCCATTTGGGACCCACAAGACACCCCAGTTTAACCCGTGGTGGGGCCCACATGGACATGCTGGCTGGGTGCCCCTCAGAGACAGGGAGAGGACTTCAGTCTCCAGAAGAGGCTCAGAGTAGAACCGCTGCTCCTCCACATCAAAAGGAGCCAGCTGAGGTGGTTTGGGCGTCTGATCAGGATGCCTCCTGGACGCCTCCCACCTGAGGTGTTTCGGGCACGCCCCACTGGGAGGAGACCCTGGGCAGACCCAGGTCTCGCTGGAGAGACTACTTCTCCCAGCTGGTCTGGGAACGCCTTGGTGTCCTTTCTGAAGAGCTGGAGCAGGTGGCCGGGGAGAGGGAAGTCTGGGCTCCTCCGCTTGAGCTGCTGCCTCCACGACCCGGGCCGCCAGAAAAGCGGTAGAAGATGGATGGAAGGACAGGCCAGGAAAAGTTGCCTTTTTAAGGATCAGTAACAAAACTTTTTCACAAAGCCCTTTTTGTTCATATGAGTGTAAAGGTTGCCCATTTTTCCAAAGAAGCCACTGATAATCCAAAATCATTGTCTGACATTTGACCACAGGCCAGCGGTGCACGTGGACCCTGATGAGCCACCATCTGTTCTGGAGAACGCCCCCTGAACTGGATCTGTACTCACAGTCGAGTATGTGTGTGAGAGAGAGGGCTCGACCTCTGTACAAGAGTTTTAGAGGAGCAGGCATAGCCTCAACTGCGTGGCCATGTTTCTACATTTACATGTGCACGTGTGTGTGTGTGTGTGTGTGTGCACGCGCACGGGGTCCTAAGAATGCGTGTATTGTTTATCAGATGAGTGTGGGGAAACCTAAACCAAACAGCGCTGCACATTTGTTTCTCTCCGCAGACTCTCCCCAGGCAGAGAACTGGGAGGGTTGGGGTCCAAATTACACTTGGTGAGAGAAATGAACGCCGCATTTGTTTCCTGCATTCAGCCTGTGTAGAGTGGTGGGGGTGTGTGCTGGGGAGTGGAGCGCTGTGTGGTGCGCGCTCTCTCTGCTGAGCTCCATCCTGGGGGTGACAGGTTCTAAAAGCTTCAGTCATTTCTATCCATCACCCACCGATGTCAGTGGCCTACTCGGCGTAAGCACAAAGGAAACACTGCAGTGTCCGAGCAATTCACAGTTCAGGAGAGATGACCGCTGGGCTGTCTTATGGGTCCATGTGGGTTCCATGTTGGCCCCATCTGTGTTTGCCCACATGGACTTTACCTGTTTACCTATTTTCAGCTTATTTTTTTTCAACTATTTTCTCACACATTTGCCAATTTCTTGTAAATCTGTGATGTTTTCCCCCTAATTCAATACATTTTTGGTGAAACTTTGAACTGTTCTCCTGCCATGAGACGACTGACGTGGAGGGATGGCGTTACACAGGTAAAGTGGATTGAATTTTGCAACTTTTTCTCATAAATTTGTCACTTTTTTCTTTTTAATTTTGTTTGTGGTGCCAATTTTACTGAAATCTGCTCACCCACATTAAACCCATGTGGGGCCCAGCTGGGTTCAATGTGGGTAAACAGATTTCCTAGTTCCCTGTCCCACAGGTAAAGTCCATGTGGGCAAACGCAGATGGGGCCAACATGGAACCCACAGACAAACCCACATGGGAACCATTGGACATCCCAGTTAAACCTATGGTGGGGCCCACATGGACATGTTGGCTGGGGAGTCCAGCAATCCTAGGGAGAAAGCTCATTTCAGTCACTTGATCTTGTTCTTTTGGTCATTACCCAAAGCTCGTGACCACAGGTGAGGGTAGGAACGTAGATTGACCAGTAAATCAACAGCTTTGCCTTCAAGCTTAGCTCCCTCTTCACCACAACGGACCGGTACAATGTCCGCATCACTGCAGATGCTGCTCTGATCCGTCTGTCAATCTCTCACTCCGTTCTCCCCTCACTCGTGAATAAGACCCCAAGATACTTAAACTCCTCAATTGGGTGCAGGAGCTTGTCCTCGACTTGGAGAGGACCACCCACTCTTTTCCGGCTGAGGACCATGGACTCTGACTTGGAGGTGTTGATTCTCATCCCAGCCGCTCAACACTCAGTAGCAAACTGTCCCAGGAAGACCTGTAGGTTATTGCTCGGTGAATGATATCATCTGCAAACAGCAGAGATGAGATCTTGTGGTCACCGAACATGACACCCTCCATTCCTTGGAAATCCTGTCCATAAAAATTATGAACAGGATCAGTGACAAAGGACAGCCCTGGCGGAGTTCAACTCTCACTGGAAACATGTTTGACTGGGTGTTTGCAATACGAATCAAATACGAACCAAACTCTCACAATGGCCATATAGAGACCGGATAGCTCGTAGCACCAAGCCCGATACCCCATACTCCTGAAGCACTCCCCACAAGACACCATGAGGGATCCTGTCAGATGCTTTCTTCAAGTCCACAAAACACATGTAGACTGGTTGGGCAAACTCCCACGAACACTCGAGGATTCTCAAGAGGGTAAAGAGCTGGTCCAGTGTGCCACAGCCAGGACGATAACCACATTGCTCCTCCTGAATCTGAGGTTCGATTCAATTGACTCTCATGGTGAATGAACAACCAAGGATTCAGTGTACCCCACCCAGTATGGGGATACCAGGGCCCCGCCCTGCAGCCAGGCCTGGGGGAAGAGCTTGATGTTGAGCATCTGGTGGACAAGTTTCTGGCCATGAGATCCACCTGGGCTCAGCTACATGGGTTTGCCCTCCAGTGGGCTCACCATCTGCAGGAGGAACCATGGGGTTTCCGTGCTATGTGGAGGAAACCCCAGGTGATGGTCAAAGGCAAAGACCTTGGCGGTCTGATCCTCAGTTTTCTAAACTGGCTTTCCTGTCCTAATCCTATTTGAATTGAAATTTTGAAACTTGCAGTGTTTTTCAGTTCAATTCTTGCCTATTTACATTAGTGCAAGTGCATGATGACATGACGTCTGACTGAAAAACAATATCCTTAATTGTGTTTTTATCATTAATACTCCCATACATGACATATTGTAATGAAGTATGGGGAAATACATATAAAACAAACATATATCCACTCTTTATGCTTCAAAAGAGAGCTATTAGAATAATAAACAAAGCAGCTTACAGGGAACCAACAAACCCACTTTTTCTTAAACAAAAAACTCTCAAGTTGAAAGATCTGGTTGACTTTAAAACCGCAATAATAATGTTCAAAGTGTAGAATTTATCACTGCCCGCAAATATCCAAAAGTTGTTCCAAACAAGGGAGAAACGATATCACCTCAGAGGAACATGTATATTTCAAAAGCCTACAGTGAGAACAACCACCAAGCAACACTGTATTTCAGTGCAAGGAGTCAGATTATGGAACGATTTTGGACCTGAATTAAAATCATGTACAACGCTTGGACAATTTAAACAAAAACTAAAGGAAGAAATACTCCAAACATATTTACAAGACGACATGTAAACTCACATAAGGATTGACATTTCCAGCCTGTATTGTGTTGTAGCTTAGTTTTTTTTGTTTTTTGTTTTTTTCTTTTTTTTCTCTGTGACATTTTGTCTTAGATTTGTTTTGAATAGTAACCGCTTAACTTAGCTTAGTTTTCTTTTTTTTTCTCTCAGTCACATTTTGTCTTAGCTTTGTTTTGAATTGTAATCGCTCTTGTCTTGTTTTCTCTTTTTTCTCTTTTGAATTCTTGGATGGAATATGGGTGGGCAATATAAGCTGCGGCTTCAGCCATCACCCATTTCGGATAACTCACGTGGAATTGTATAGAAGAAGGAGTCTTTGTCTAACTTGACCTTGTTGTTATATTATACAGTTTCTTTTAACCTGTACTGTACTATCCGAAATAAATTCATTCATTCATTCATTGTTCCCCAACAAAAGTAACTTTCAAAAACTGTGCCGTGGCACACCAGAGTGCCATGAGAGATCATCAGGTGCACCACAGAAATTTGTCTAATTTCATTTAACTGGTCCAAAAAAATTATTATTTGATCATTGCAAAAAATTTGCAATTGTTGTGTGTTAGTGTCTTCAGTGTAGTGGCGCTTGCCTGTCAGTGGGTGGCAGTATGAATCCAATAAGCTTCATGTGTGCCTGTGTTTGTGTTCATGTTGAATATAATTGTGGTTTGTAAACATGTGTCTAAAAGGATGTCACTTGACTGCAAAACAAATCTACCTACGGGTAAAAATAAAGTAACCTGAACCTGGCAATGATGGTCTTGATGATGATTTACTTTCACTGGCGATCTGACTGCACTGACTCAGTTATGCTTGATGTGGGGGAACGGTGCCATGGTCCCAAGCAAGCTTAAACATCATCTCCAAATGGAACACCTGTCACTTCAAAATAAGAAAAAGGACTATTGTGTTCAGTTCTCTGTGAGCACGTGCAGAGACAGGAAACTTCAATGAGGAAAAACAACAGCGGTGTCTGAGAGAGGCCGATTTTTTCTACATGTGGTAATTAATTGTAGTACTCAATCCATCCAATTAATGAGATGCTCCTCTTTTTTTGTCACATTAGTGGATCCAGAAAGGTGGTGCTGGTGGTGCAGTGGGGTATGGTGATGGCAAGCCCTGGGATGGGATGTGGGGAGTGGGGGTGGCTTCTCAAGGGGATGCCTCCTTCCTCGTCTTACCTACCCCCACCCCCCATTTTTGGTGGATCACACATTTTATTGGATGTACCTAGGGCTTTGGAGTGGGGGGGTGCTGTGAGGCGTCAGAGAGGGGGGTATCTCTGCTGCGCCGCGGGGCCGTCCTCGCCTCAATTTTAATTTCACTCTAGACATTGAGGGGTTGGGCAGACGGTGATGGGTGCTCTGCTGTCCGCAGCAGGGGAGCATCCCACCACACCATCCCCCCAATTTTAATGCACTTTAGTAGTACATACACACATACATCCTCCTTCTTCACATTGTCACATTGTCATTTACATTCAATTTCACCACGTACTGGAACATACACTTACATTCACTCGTTCACATATTGGGGTGGGGGAAAGTTGGGGTATCTGGCTTCTGGAGAGTCAGGCTCGTCCCGAGGGCCACCCCCTCTGGGTCATGCCTGTCCCCCACCCGCCCTCTCCTCACCCAGTGTAGGTGGATTACACTCTTATCGCATATGCCTAGGGTTTGGGGATGGGGGTGTGCTGGTGGGTGTTGGTGGAGAGGGTCTCTTTACTGTGGTACATGGTTGCCTTCATCTCAATTTCAGTTGCACTATAGACACCAAGGGCTTGGGTGGAGGATGATAGAAACTCTGCTGCCCATAGCAGTGAGAAGTCCCATCACATCAAACCCCCAATTTTACCTGTACTATGGTACAGTAGTTCATACGCGTGCATTCAGTTACACCACATAACTTACATTCACCCATCACGATTCACACACGGGGGGCAGGGGGTGGACTTGGGTCTTCCTCCACCCCTGCTGCCCTCCTTCTGGTTTGGGCCTGCCTGGTTGGTGACTTGGGATGCCATGCTGGCATCATCCCTGTGTTATGTCTGCCCCTTGCAGGGCATAAATGAGGCACCAATCGCCAGTAGTGTGTTTGCTTTTTTATTAAATAATAAAGAACAAAAGAACGTGCCACGAGGGGCAAAATACAAACAACTATAACACGACCTCGAGGAGGAATAACGTGAGACATACACATGCTGAAAAGACTGTGAAAGCCAACTTACAAATAGCTAGAGAGTCCACAGTCCAAAAGTAGAAAGAAGACTGGAATCAGGAGTAGGGGATTCCAGCCTGAGTGGAGCGAGGTCGCAGCGAGGAATGAACCTTGCTAGCGACCTTAAATAGTACACCGAAAACACAAATTACAAACAGGTGTGGAGAGAATGAAATCAATAAAGCACAAACAGCTGTGACAGGCCACGAACAGACTGACAGGCGGAAGTCCTGCTGTGGCGCTGTCAAAATAAAAGCACAACCATAAAGATAAACATGACTAGATACATACACAGAAAAAAAAGGAATAATAATCAGGAGACTCAAGCACGGTACAGAACCACACTCTGGATCATGACAGTGCCCCTTCCTTAAGGGGTGGATCCCCAGACACCCCGCAGTAACATCAAGCAAAAACAAAAACACCCCCTCCCCCCGCCAACAACTACAAAAACCAAACCCGGGGGGGGGGGGTGTGCGGGGGGATCCAGGCCCGGAGGCAGAGACACAAAAAACCAAAACAACACGGAAACCCATTATCATAATTAACAAACAGAATATAAAGAAAACTGGGTCATACATAATAAATAAATAAATAAATAAATAAACAGTTCAGGTGGCCTCCCAGTGTCCTGGCTCCACCTAACCATCAAGTGGACAAAAGACTGGGCGGCAAATCAACTCCCCAGAGACCACAACTAGGAAAAAATGAGTTTGGGGTGCCGACCAAAATCCCAGGACCACCGAACAGCCAGATGGAATGAGTCGGGTGGTCTGCCTGAGAACATAGACCACCTGACCCGGTGGCTCAGTCTTTCGGGCAGCCGGCCAGTGTTCTTCAGCCACCGAAAACACAAATTACAAACAGGTGTGGAGAGAATGAAATCAATAAAGCGCAAACAGCTGTGACAGGCCATGAACAGACTGACAGGCGGAAGTCCCGCTGTGGCGCTGTCAAAATAAAAGCACAACCATAAAGACAGATAAACATGACTAGATACATTCACAGAAAAAAAAAAGGAATAATAATCAGGAGACCTGAGCACGGTACAGAACCACACTCGGGATCATGACACCCTGGGGAACCTCTGGTCTACTGGATGATGCCTCAGCATATGTTTGAGGGGTTTTAGGAATGGATGGGTTGAGGAGGGGAATATGAGTTTGTGTGAGCGTATATGAGTGAGTGACAGTGAAGGACAGTGAGTGAGTGTGAGTAAAAGTGAGTGAGAGTGAGCGAATAAGAGTGAGTGAGTGAGTGAGTGAGTGAGTGAGTGAGTGAGTGAGTGAGTGAGTGAGTGTGTAAGTGTAAGTGTAAGTGTGAGTGTGAGTGTACGCGCGCTGGTCGGTGGGTGCTGAACTGATAAGGGTGGTACCTCCTGGTCACATGGGATGGCTCCAGCATACGGTCCCCACTCCTTGCTACCGCCTCCCTTGGGCATGGGTGCCTGGTGGCTCCTGGGGCATGTGTCTGGGGCTCTGGAGTGGGTGCGGTGGGCACGGGCTGGTCCCCGGGGCAGGGGGGTGGCCTTCCGTTGCCTGGGGCCCGGGGCTGGCATGCGGCCCCACGGAGGCCGAAGGTTAACTGGCCCGGGGTTGGGGTGCACTACGCTGGCTGCTTGATGTCCTGGCCTTCCTTCCTGACGTGGATGCCTGGCTGTCCTGGGACTTGGTGGCTTCTGAGCATTTGTTCTCTATAGGGGCTATGGTTGCACCTGCCAGGAGTTGGTGGCGCTGTCTTGCTTGCTCGTGGTGCCGAGGGGTGTTGCTGCGGTCTGCTACCATTTTTGTATGTTTCCTGGCAAACCACACACACATTATCTCTTGCACGTGCTTTGACAAGCACACACACACACACACACACACACACACACACACACACACACACACACACAAACTTAAATAATGCAATCAGAGCTGAGTAGAATCATCAGAAATTGTAGCCAAGTAAAAGAAGTGTTACCTTATACTGTATATTAATTACTCAAGTATAAGAATAGTAGTGACCCCCCCAAATTAATTAAGAGTAAGAAAGTGCTGTATCTACTTAATTTTTTCTCCTAATTTTCTAATGACAGTTATCTTGTAGATTTACTACTTTTCCCTTGTAAATTCAATAGTTTTTTTTAACTTAAATTTTAAACTTTTTCTTCATTATTTGTGTGTTTGTCCTTGTAAATTTAAGACTATCATATACAGTCGAGATCAAAATAAGAGAACAATGTATTAATACTTGATTTGTTCGAATGTATGTTATTCTTCATTGTTCACAATTTGACAGAATATCAGATGTGGCTATACCACTGCTGTACTATCATGTTTTGTTTTGTTTTTTTAATAACCAAGGAACTTCAACACAAACATTTATTTTGTAAAAAAAAACCCAAAACAATAACAAACAGTGAGTAAAATGAGAGAACAGTCACCACTGTGTCAGAAAAGAAGATTTAAACAATGTTTTTTAGGGCTGTAGGATTCAAAAATTAACAGGAAGTGTAGAGACCCTTGCTTTGAATGACCAGCACATCTGCGCCCACAGGATATCACTAGTTTCTCACACTGCTCTGGTTTGGGGGACAGGATTATGCAAAGACTCTCAATGGGGATTTGGTTCAACACTGCAGCTGAAATTACTCACCAGTTCACTGCTGAACAGGACAAGGCTCTGTCTCAGCACACGGAGCCTCTCTGTTTAAGACACTGTGGACTGAAAGCTCACTCTGCAGTGACCAAACCTCTCATCAGCAGAAAGAATAAAAAGGCTAGATTTACCTTTGCTGAGGAGCATGTTTTGTGGACACAGGAGAACTGGTTCAGAGTGCACTTCAGTGATGAGAGGAAGTTAGATTTTTTTGGGGTGTGGTGTGAAGCAATATGGTCATTAAACTGGGGAAAGACCGAACCCCAAGTGTATGAAGAAGGCAGTTAAATGTGGAGGAGGAAGTGTTATAGTTCCGGGGATGTTTTCTGCAATAGCAGTTAGTTGAGGGAGGGAGGGAGGTGTGTGTGTGTGTGTGTGTGTGTGTGTGTGTGTGTGTGTGTGTGTGTGTGTGGATAGATAGATAGATAGATAGATAGATAGATAGATAGATAGATAGATAGACTTTATTGATCCCATTCTGGGAAATTACAGTGTAACAGCAGTATTACAGTAGATGACCAAAACAACATAAACACACACAGCATAATAGACAAAGGGATTACCCATGGGAAGTAAACTGCCTAAATAACTTATATACATCACTAGAAAAGCACTCAGAGAGCGCAGACCTCCGCCAAGGCAGCTCAGTTCCCCATGCTGTGATCTACTCAAAAATGTAATTGCTGGACTTTGAAAACCTGCGATTAGCATTGATGTCTTTTTTTTTATTGTTTTTTTTTCTTCTATTTCATATGTTTTGCCAATTTATAAAAATAAAAAAAAAATGTGTTGGTAGAACTTTACAAATATAATGTTTTTTTTTTTTTTTTTTTTTTTTTTTTTTTACTTATTTGTACCCGTAGGTAGACTTGGTTTGCAGTCTGGTGACAAGCCACCGGCTGCTGGTCGCTGCGTGCGCGAGCGCCCTAAACCTACATGTTTTTGGTGTGCGGGAGGAAACCGGAGAAATCCCGGAGTAAACCCACGCAACACGGGGAGAACATGCAAACTCCACACAGCTCACTGTTGGTCGGGGGCTGGGATCGAACCCACGACCTCATGATCCCCGCGATCCCCCGGCCGAGGGTAAAACTGTGCTGCCACAGTGCTAAACCACTGCGCCACCGTGTAGCCCATTAATTAATAATTAATTAATTAATAATAATTAATTAATTAATTAATGTATTTATTAACATCCAATATATTATGTTTTTATTACCTCCTTCCCATCAGAACACATGTCAAACACTAGAAAAGCACTCGGAGAGCGCAGACCTCCGCCAAGCGCCACAGTTCCCCCCATACAGTGTTTGTGTGTACGTTTTCAGATTCCTTGACCATGAAAACATATGACTAGCAATTGGATTCACAATGATAGGATTAGTGGTTCAGTAGTTATTCACGAAAATGGCATTTTCCGTAATGGTGGTTTTCTTCTGGACGGTGATGTAGATCACCACCAAAATCTAATCATCTATAGGACACCCCATTTCTGACAATCTCTGAAAATTTCATGAAACTCCGTCCATAACTTTTTGAGTTATCTTGCTAACAAACAAACAGACAGACAGACAGACAAACCAACACCGATGAAAACATAACCTCCTTGGTGGAGGTAATAAATGAATAGATGATGACCCATATAGATACATGAGTCATACCTGCTGTACAATGCAGGACTACTAGGTGCAGGGTGAAATGTGAGGTACCAATTAGACTGGAAGGTGCAGTTTGGCAGCATAGTTATGACCCGAATTCAACATCAGAGTGAGTTATTGTACAGTGAAATGGCATGTGACAGGAAAGATTTCCTGTACCTGACCATTCATCAGTGAAGCTGTAGCAGTCTGCTGGAGAAAGTGCTCCGCTGTCTGTCCAGTGTGTGGTGGAGGGGGTGATCAGGATTGTCCATGATGGATCACAGTTTGTTCAGTGTCCTCCTCTCCACCACAGTCTCAGAGATCTCCAGCCTGAGACCAATCACAGAACCAGCCCTCTTGATAATCTTGTCAAGTCTGTTGGTGCCACTGGCTCTGATACTTCTACCCCAACAGACAGCAGCAAAGAAGATGGCGCTGGTGACAGTGGCCTGGTAGAAAAGCTCCAGCATCCTGTTGCACATGTTGAAGGATTCCAGCTTCCTCAGAAAGCAGAGTCTGCTCATCCCCTTCTTGTACACAGCATTGGTGTTAGATTTCCAGTCCAGTCCATTGCTGATAATGCTGATAATGACACCCAGTTATTTGTAGTCCCCCACTCCCCCCACATCCTCCCCTCTAATCCACAATCGCTGTGAAGGTGTCCTCTTCTTCCTGAAGTCAGTCGCCATCTCTCTGGTCTTGCTAATGTTCAGCTTCAGGTGATTCTGCTTGGTCCACTCCACAAATTTGTCTTCCAGTGCCCTGTACTCCCCCTCCTCTCCCCATCTTATGCACCCAACAACAGCTGAGTCATCAGAGAATTTCTGCAGGTGGCATGACTCAGTGTTGTACAGAAAGTCAGTGGTGTATAAGGTGAAAAGAAAAGGAGAAAGCGCAGCCCCCTGTGGAGCTCCCGTATCACTAACCATCACATCAGACAAGACACTTCCCAGCCGGACAAACTATGGCTTGCCTGTCAGGTAGTTAGTAATCCAGGAGATCACAGAGCTGTCGACCCCCATCAACCCCAGCTTCTCACCCAGCAGCAGTGACTGGATGGTGTTAAAGGCACTGGAGAAATCAAAGAATGTGATTCTCACAGTGTCTCATCCTCTATCCAGGTGCAAATGGGCTCATTGCAGCAGGTAGATGACAGTGTCTTCAACTCCTAAATGGCACTGATATGCAAACTGCACTGGGTCAAGCCACGTCTTCACCTGTGGCCTCAGGTGGTCTAAAACCAGTCTCTCCAGGACCTTCATGACATGAGATGTGAAGGCAACTGGGCGATAGTCATTCAGGTTAGATGGAGTCGACTTCTTGGGGACAAGAACCAGGCAGGATGCTTCCACAGCTCTGGTGCTCTCTCCAGACTCAGGCTGAGGTTGTACAGGTGTTTCAATACCGGAGCTAGCTAGTTGGCACATGTCCTCAGGATCCTGGGGGAGAAGCCATCACGGCCTGCAGCCTTCCGTTGACGGAATGTCTCCAGCTGTTTCTTAACCTGGCCTGTAGTCACAGTGATGTGTGTGTGTGGGGGGGGGTGGTGGTGCTGGTGTCCCCAGAGGAGGGTGGTGGTGGTGGGGAGAGCAGTTCTGCACAGGATGGAGAGGGGGAGGGGTGTGTGAGGGTCTGGCTGTGTTGTGGGGGCAACAGACAGTGAGTAGAACCTATTAAAGAACAGATTCAGCTCATCGGCTTTCTCAAGGCTCCCCAATGTCTGTCTGCCTCTCCCCTTACACCCAGTGATTTGTTTCATTCCCATCCACACATCTTTCGTATTGCTCCAACCTCCTCCTGTAATTGTCTTTACACCTCCTCAGCATCTCTTTCAGTTCACACTGCACTCTCCTCAGTTCCTCTCTCTCTCTCCAGACGTAAAAGCTCTCTTCTTCTTGTTAAGAAGTGCTTTCAGGTCACTGGTGACCCATGGTTTGTTGTTGGGGAAACAGTGCACCGTCTGAGCATCCATGGCTGTGTTCCACAGAATCTGATGTACTCTGTGATGCTGTCGGTCATATTGTCTATGTCCACCCCATGTGGTTCACAGAGTATGCCCCAGTCTGTCATCTCGAAGCAGTCCTGTAGTGCATCAGCAGCCTCCTATGTCCACCTCCTCACAGTCCGTGTAAAAGAAGGCTGCCTTTGCACAAGGGGAACATATCTGGGTGATAACAGGACCAGGTTTGGTCTAATCTGCCGGTGGGGGGGAGGGGATAGGGCTGTGGCACTGTATGCATCTCTTGCACTGGCACACAGTACATCCAGCATTTTAATTTCTCTGGTGGGACAGTCAACAAACTGGTGGATGTTTGGTAATGTTTTGCCCTGTGAGACATGGTTAAAATCACTGGTGATGTCCGTAAATGCATCTGGGTGATGCTCCAGTAATGTGGCAGTAGTGGAGCTGATGACATCACAGGCCACCGCTGCATCAGCTGATGGAGGGACGTAAATGGCAATTACGATAGCACATGTAAACTCTTGCAGGATATTATAAGGTTGCATACTCCCAGCCAGCAGTTCAATATCCGGGATGTGGCACCGTCCCTTCACATCAATGTGTCCAGGATTACACCACCTTTCATTCACAAAAAGAGCCAATCCTGCTCCCCTCCTTTTCCCACTACTTACAACATCCCACCGGATAGTCTTAAAGCCAGGTATCGCTATGTTGTTCTCCGGGATCTGTGAGTGTAACCTTGTTTCTGTAAAACATATGATACTACACTCACGATATTCCCTTTGCGTCCTGACTAGCGCTGTCAGCTTGCCGCCTTGTTTCCCAGTGACCTCACATTACTAGTGATGAACATTGGTACAGCTGGTTTATGCCTCCTCCTCATCCTCATCCTCACCTGAGCTCCAGCCCTTCACCCGCGGCATCTCCTCTTGAGCTCATCTGGGATGAGGGGCTTCACTCTGGACAGCAGCGCTGCCCTTCTCAGCGTAATCAACTGGTCGTGGGTGTAAACAATGCATTTGCCCCCACCTCTATTGTTCTCCATTGCCCTGAGAATGAAAAAAAAAAAAATAAATAAATAAATAAAAGAAGACCAAGACTAAAATAGAAAAACTTGGTCCGGTCGTTAATCCAAGTTTTCCTACCGAGCACTGATGAAAAGAGATACACTATATACAAGAATAAGCTAACAAAGACACAGACACAAGATCAGCTACTGTTAAGGCTGCCTCTCCTTACGGTGCAATTACACCCTGCTACATGGCAGGGTGAATGCAAATGTTTATGTGAACCTCCTTCAGCAACATACAATTCCTTTACTGCAATTGTCGCCCAATCAGTCCCCAGTTTTCATGCAAGACAATTCCCCCTGTCACACTGCAAAATGGGTTAAACAGTTCCTTGAATCTAACAATACTGAAACAATGAAATGACCAGCCCATTGATTAAATGGTCTCTTCTGACACAGTGGTCACTGTTCTCTAATTTTTTGTTTGTTTGTTTGTTTGTTTTTTATAAAATAAATGTGTTGAAGTGTCTTGGCTATTAAAAAAAAAAACAAAACATGCTAGTACGGCAGTGGTATAGCCACAGCTGATATTCTGTCAAATTCTGAGCAATGAAGAAGAAGACATCTCTACTGTCATTCAGTCCATACGGCCAATCATATACAGTAGAACAAAATTATGTTTCTCCTCTCTACAATGTTAATCTCATGTAGACTCAGAGAGGTCACTGCCATGCAAGGCACCACTACAAACAACTTCTCCTTCCCCCATTCTATTATGCTGAACACCAAGCTAGAAGGCGGGAAGTACCATTTTTATACGGTCTTTGATATGACCCGGAAGGAACTTGAACCCCCAACCGCCTGGTTGTGGGGTGGATGCTCTATCAACTATGCCACCACTCCGGTGGCAGGAGGCAGTGCAGCTTCCGTACCACACCGTGATGCAGCTGGTGAGGATGCTCTCAACGGTGCCCTGGTAGAATGATCACATGATGGAGGGTGGGACTCATGCTCTCCTCAGTTTGTGGAGGAAAGAGAGGTGAGTTTGAGCCTTCTTGGCCAGTGATGGGATTTTGTTAGACCAGGAGAGGTCCTCAGAGATGTGCACTCGCAGGAAATTGGTGCTACTCACCCTGTCCACAGCTGCACCATTGATGATCAGAGAGGGATGCTGTGTTTGTTCCTTCTTGAAGTCGAGCACAGTCTCCTTGGTTTTTCTCATGTTCAGGAAGAGATTACTGTCTTTACACCACTGTGATGAGGCCCACCATTGTCATGTTGTGTGTAAATCTGATGATGTGGGTGGTGCTGTAGGCTGGTACACAGTCATGGGTCAGCAGGGTGAAGAGCAGCGGGCTGAGCATGCACCCTTGTGGGGCCCCTGTGCTCAGTGTGATGGTCTTGGAGGTGTTGCTGCCAACCTGCACATTCTGTGGCCTCCCTGTGAGAAAGTCCAGCACCCAGTTACAGAGACAGGTTTTTGTATTAGGTGCTGCAGGATTGTTGTGTTGAATGCTGAACTGAAATCCAAGAACAGCATTCACACATAGGAGTTCTTTGAGTCCATGTGGGTGAGGAATGGATGGAGAGCATCAGCGATGACATCTTTTTTTTTGTTCCCCTTGTCCTGTCAAGCAGCTAGGTGAGCAGAACAGAAATCTACTTCCCTTATTGTGCCAAATTATTTTGCTAAAAGGAGCTTTATACAGTACATATTTAAACTGTTTTACCATTGAAGGACCCAAACAGCGGTGGGGGGGGGCAAAAGGAGGGGTGGGGCTGGGGAAAGAAAAGAGAAGAAAGAAGAAAGAAAAAGGGAGAGGAACAGAGAAGAAGAAAAACGGACTAACACAACTGAAACAAACAGAAAACAGACTGTTTCTTCTACTGAAAAGGTCTCATCACAAGTCTGGTATCTGCACCTGTTAAAGGAGAGACATATGTGTGTGTTTGCATACGTGTGCATGTGAATAAGAGCACATGCAAAATAAGTGTGTGCATATGAGTAGTTTGCCAGGAAACATACGAAGAGGGTGACAGGTCACAGCAACCCCTCCCCTCCCCCCCGGAAACCCTGAGCAAGCAGGGCAATGCCACCAACTCCCACACAACACAAATGTCCCAAGGCCAATAAGCCCCAGGACAGTCAGGCATCTGCCCCAGGAGAGACAGCTAAGGGAGGCCAGTCCACCAAGTGGCCGCTGCGGCAGACCCCACCCCTTGAGCGGCAAACTCCCACCCCTCAGCGGGGCCAACGCCAGCCCCCAGGCACTAGGCACCGGAAGGCCAGTGCCCCCATCCTCTGGGCCAGAGACCGGCCCATGCCCCTGGTGTGAGCCTGCCCAGACACCCATACAGTGGGCCTGCCCCCCACCACAGCCCTGCAACCGCAAACCCCAGGGACGCCCACGTCCAAAGAAGGTAGCAGCAAGGCACAGGGGCCCCACAGGGGGACAGCCCCCTGTCCAGGGGAGCCCTTGCAGCCAGAAGGTGCCAACCCCTCAATCCAGCACCTCCCAGCCAGCACACACACCCATTCCAACGTACTCACACCCTCATGGTCTCACATACACCCACTTGCACCCACATACACTCACGCACTCACTCTCACTCGCCCTCTCCCCCACAAAATCCCACACTCACACTCCTGGACCCACCCACTCTCTTCCACTCCTGTACCCGCTCA
The DNA here is from genome assembly GCA_020510985.1 of Pholidichthys leucotaenia. Taxonomy (NCBI): domain Eukaryota; kingdom Metazoa; phylum Chordata; class Actinopteri; order Cichliformes; family Pholidichthyidae; genus Pholidichthys; species Pholidichthys leucotaenia. The sequence continues at coordinate 481,947,552 of CM035837.1, forward strand.
ATCGTGCTCCCACTGCCACTCGCCCTCAGAGTCACCCCCACCCACTCACGCTCACCCATACACACACTCTCACTCATGCCTCGACTCACACATCCACTCGTGCTCTCCCCCCTCCCTTATTACTTGGGGTGGCCATGGCACAGATGCAGCAAGCATGAATGTGCACCAGCACCCGGCAGCGGCCAGGGAGACCACTTGCACAGGCCAACAGCCACACCCCCGCCGCCCTGCCCCAGGGCAGCCGTAGCCACAGAAGCAGGCCATCACCCCCAACGCCCACCTGAAGTAACTGATCAACGGACCACTATAAGCACTCCGAGATGCTACCCGACATGCAAAGTCCCACTCAAAACCATCCCTATATCACCATCTCCACTCATCACTCCCTCACTTTCACTTACTCTCTGGTTCACTCACTCTCTCACTCCCTTGCTCGCACCTATTCATTCAGCAGCACCCAGGGATTTTGACAACATGACGAGCCCCAGGCCTCCCACCAGGTACCCAGGACCCCAGCAGAAGGAGGGCAGCAGGGGTCGGGAAGATCCCCACCCCCATCCCCATGCACGAATCATAATGGGTGTGTGTTTATTGTGTGGTGTGATTGTGTGCAGGTGTGTGAACTACCAGAGTGCAGTTAAATTGTGGGGATAGTGTGTTGGAACACAGCTAGCCACTGCTATATGCAGTGGGGCTCCCATCTCCCCACGCCCTCAGTGTCTATAGTGCAATTAAAATTGAGGTGAAGGCGGCCCCACTGCACAGCAGACAGAGGGATCCTCTTCACCAACACAGTACGGCATACCCCCACCCCAAAACCCTAAGTGTATCCAATAAGATGTATGTTCTACCCAGAATCGGGGGGAGGGGGAGGGAGGTAAGACTGGGAGGGAGGTGGTCCAAAAGGGGGGCCTCCCCACACCCCCAAGAAGCCAGCTCCCAAACTGGCTCAGGAGACCGCCCACAGCCCCCAGATCCCAACCCAAGGCGAGGGCCACCCAACCCAGCGCTCCCCAGCACCACAGGCATGATGGAGCAGCCACACTCACACTTACTCTCACACATCTTGTACACACAAGTATACATAATAATAATAATAATAATAATAATAATAATAATAATAATAATAATAATAATGATTAATGGCCCAGACCCAAACGGCACCCCACATACCAAGCGACACCCCAGAGCGCCCACCGCAACGGCATCTTCTGTGGATCTGTTTGACCTGTATGCAAACTGAGATGGGTCGTGGGAGGGAGGGAGGGCGGGAGGATGAACTTGATGTTCTGTATGGCCAGCCGCTCGAAGCACTTCATTATGATGGGGGTCAGTGCTACGGGCCAGTAATCGTTGTAGCTGGATGGGACAAGCTTCTTTGGGACTGGTATTATGGTGACAGTTTTGAAACGTGGGGACAGCAGCTAGACTTAGGGAGATGTTGAAGATGTTGGCCAGGACATTGTTGAGCTCCTCCGCACAGTCTTTCAGAACTCAACCTGGTATGTTGTCTGGTCCAGCTGTCTTGCCAGCGTTGATCCTGGAGAGTGTCCTCTTCACGCTAGCCGGATCTAGACTTATGGCCTGCTCGTCTGGAGGAGAAGTGGTCTTCTGTGATGATGCGCTGTTTTGTGTTTCAAAGCAGCCAGAGAAGTCATTTAGCTTGTTTTCAGTGTGATGTCACACTGGCCAAAGTGTGGCCAAAGGATAGCATATTATAGAATAAATTGGGTATTAATATATTGTTCTCTAATTTTGATCTCCACTGCACATTTGAGATTTTATTCTCATAAATTTGTGAGCTTTCCTCAAAACTTTCAGGAATTTTCCTTGTACATGGAATAATTTCTTCTCATTAATCTGTATTTTTTAATCATTTTATCTCTACTTCATAATGAATTTACAGTTGCAATCGAAGTCATTCAACCCCCACTGCAAATTAGGTTTATTGGCAAAATGTACAAACTAGCAGCTGTTTGCAAAAAATCAAATCAAACAAGAACAATTTAAATAGCTCAACACAACTAATATTACAAGTGGGTTCTCCAAATTCAACACAAAATACCACTTTTAATGGCTACTACAGTTTCAAAATTATTCAACCCCTTCATGACAAGCATCTTTTGTACTTAGTAGAGTGCCGTTTTGCTGTTATGATCAGATGCAAATGTGATTCATAGCCAGACACCAGATTCTGGCAGTGTATTCAGACATCTTAGTCCATTCCTCATGAACAAAGACCTCCAGTTCACTAATATTCTTGGGTTTGCATGCTGCAGCTACCTTTTTCAAATCCTACCAGAGATTTTCAAGTCAGACTACTGGGATGGCTACTCTAGTATCTTCCAGGACTTCTTCTGAAACCAAGCCTTGGTGGACTTTGAGGTATGCTTTGGATCATTGTCCTATTGGAAGGTCCAGTGATGCACAAGCTTTTGCTTCTTCACAGTAATCATGACATTTTCTCCCTTGATTTCCTGATATTTGATTGAATCCATCTTGCCCTCCACACACTGCAGGTTTCCAGTGACTGCAAAGCAGCTCCAGAGCACCACTGAGCCACCGCCATGCTTCACTGTAGGAAGGGTGTTCTTTTCAGCGTATGTTTCATTCTTCCTCCTCCAGACATACCGCTGATCCATAGGCCTGAAAAGTTCCAGTTTTGTTTTGTCACTCCACAGAACAGAATCCCAAAACCTCTTTGGCTTATTTATATAGTTTTGAGCAAATTGGAGCCGACTTTTCTTGTTCTTTTGAGTCAGTGGTGACATACCTCTTGGAGTTCGGATATGGAGCCCTTCTGTGTTTAGTATGCGCCTTACTGCGGAAATTGAAACCTCTGTGCCTGCTGCCACCAAGTCTTGCTGCAGGTCTTTTGCAGTCAGTAGAGGGTTTTTGACCACCTGCCTCCTCAGGACTCAGGTGACAGCTGCTAATTGCTTCCTCTTTCTGCCATGTCCAGGTAGTGTATCCACTGTTCCTTTAACTTTAAACTTGGGAACTATGCTAAAACCTGGGAACTATGCTTCCAACTGTATCTCTAGGAACATTCAGTGCCTTTGCTATAATTTGTATCCTTTTCCTTGTTTGTGCAAGCAATGATCTTTTCTCTGAACTTTGTGGACAATTCTCTTGACTTAGCCATATTTCTAACAGGCAATCAAATGTCACTGACAACAGTCCAGGTATTTGAGGTGTTCTATCTGAAGCACTGAAATGGAGATAGGTGCTGCCCCATACACCACATGGTGTCCCACATGCTATGGATGAGTTTAACTTATCTGAAGCACACCTGATGCAACTAATGAAGCCCTTTATTGGTTGCATCAGGTGTGCTTGAGACCTGACCTGATATGCAAAGGTATGCTGTTATGAGGAATTCTATTCAGAAGGTTAAATAAGTTTTAGATTGCAGTAGTCATTGAAAGTAATGTATTTAGTGTTGAATTTGGATAAAATCTTTATACGTATACATTAGTTCGGTAGTGGTCAGAGAGGCCGTTGGCGGGGATTGGCAGCCACATTTCTGTCAGTCTGCCCCAGGCAGCTGTGTCTATAGTAGTAGCTTACCACTACCATTGTCTGTGGAGTGAATGAATAATGTATCCATCGTAAAGCATCTTTGAGTTTCTATGAGTAAATCTGATGCATTATTATTATTTAGTTAGTTTTACTAACGGTCCTGTCAACTAGCAATCTAGCCTGCTAATAGTCCCAAGTTCCTTACGTTCATTTTCTGATACTGAACTTTCTGTAAGGAATGCTAGAAAAATATTAGCATCAGAGACAGTTTGTTTATAAAGGATTTTTTTTCTAAAACCAGACCTACTGGAAAAAAAAAAAAAAAAACAAGAACTGATATTCTTTTTTGTGATTTATCTGTCACAGTTTGCTTGGCATTTTACTCATTTCAGAGACAGTTTTTTGATGTCATCTTTAGATTTGTGTTGGGGCTGCACGGTGGCGCAGTGGTTAGCACTGCGGCAGCACAGTTTACCCTTGGCGGGGGATTGTGGGGATCGTGGGATCGATCCCAGCCCCCGACCAACAGTGATCTGTGTGGAGTTTGCATGTTCTCCCCGTGTTGCGTGGGTTTACTCCGGGATTTCTCCGGTTTCCTCCCACATGCCAAAAACATGCATGTTAGGTTAATTGGCTGTTCTAAATTGTCCCTAGATATCTGTTTCCTATAGGCCCTTAGAATAGAGGGTTAGCATTAATGAAAGCGCTTTGAGTGGTCTTTGTGACTAGAAAAGCGCTATATAAGTGCAGGGTAGTTAGTTAGTTAGTTGATAATTTGAACCAGAGGTATGCCGGGTGATGGGGCTTTCATGTTTGCTGAAAGCAAGCAGGAACAAAGGCCACCACTGTGCGGAAACTCGAATGTCTGCATGCATGTTGTCAACCACCATTTTTTGCTGACTGCATGGCTTAATGAATGAACACAACTGACAATGTTCAGGTATGATCCTTACAGTATGTTCCATAGTTTCTTATTGCATTTATTTATTTATTATTAATTTCAATTGCATTTATTTACAACCGTCATGTACAGAACATGTTAAGTGTGAACTGCGGCTAATGATAAAGGTACATTGATATAGTACTGACAGAAGGCAGGACTGGTAGCAGGACATCCTGTATGGAACATCTTCCATACAGAATGTGTATGGAACGTGTTTGGACCATTCTGTACCACATTGGCTGTTCTGTGTTTTAGTAGGCACCCATTCCGTGTGGTCCCCTGGAGTCATTCCGTCTCATCCATTCCCAAATTCATTGGAATGGTGTCCAGCTAACCTCTCCTATCTGAATGCTATGTTATAGCCCCGCTCCTCTCCGGAGTGGGACCTCTGTGTGTTTTTCTTATGTTGTAGGTGGAGCTGCGAAGGACCACCCCTGGCTGAGAAGTGCGCTATATAAGCCATATCTGCACGCCTGTCAGTAGCGCTTCTGCTCCCGTTGGAGGCCGGTCGCCTTCATGGTGTTCGTGCTCTGCCTACTGCTTGTTGTCTGTCACTTGGCCGGGGTTGTGCTGGCGGCCCCGTTTGTGTGTTGGTAGCCTATGGACTTTCTGGTTCTGGGGTTGCCGCTGGGCATTATTACCACCTGACGGAGGCGTGTGATCACTGGGTTTGCCAGGGATTAGTTGTTTTTTTTTGTTTGTTTGTTTGTCCACGTATCCAATACACACACCACTGATTACTACAGACACCCTTTTTTTCATTATTTTCTTAAAAAAACTGTTTTTAAATTGGTACCTCCGTGTGGTCTCCCTTTTTTGTCCAAGCCATGAGCCAGGCTTGTGGCAGCTAATTGAGTTAGCTCAAGCATTCGTGGTCTCTTAGAGACACAAGAGCACTCTGAGGTAAATGCAATGTCCCCTCTCTCAGTTTTCTTCAAAGATCACAAAATGTTACCGAAGGAGAGCAGTTTTCAACTTTTCCATATATTTATCGAGGCAGAACCAAACTATGATAAGCCTATCATCCATGAGTATATAGCAAAAATAATTTTATATGACCCATAGTTGTAGGTGAGGAACCCAAGGTGAACCTGTGTAGCAAGTTTAGCGACCCTAAAGAACTTTACTCAGTCTTTAGTAAGAGGGTATAGGGAATACTAACCTTGACCTTTAACCTTTTGAACCCAAATCCATAGTCAGAGGTCAAGGTCTCAGGGTGAACATGTGCACCAGTTTGGTCACACTAGTTTTACTCCTTCGATAGTAATAGTACAAGTCAAATATTAACTTTGACCTTTTGATCCCAAACCCATAGCCAGGTCAGGGTGTAAGCCATCCAAGATTTCTCTTAGACGCAGCTATGGTATAGATATGAAAAGCCTGCGTCATTTCTTTCAGTAGTTATTATGTTTACAAGATTGAGGGAAAATCTGACCTCTGACCTTGACCTCAAGGCCAAAATCGTCCGATCAGAGTTAAATAGCAATACACGCATCATCAGTGTATATCAGTCCCTGGGACCACGTTTCAAAACATTTGGGACAAAACTGTAGTGGGAGTTGATTTCACAAGACCGTTATTGTCTATGAACTGAGGTGAAACAGGAGATCATAAGTCAGGGATCCAGTCAGAGGCAGATTTTACTATGCACATCATCAGTGTATATTAAACTCAGGGTCTTCGCCCAGAGGGGTTGAAAACCATGTCCATGTGAATGTTCATTTAAATTTTCTGCTATAACGTTTTAAAACGGTAACATCCTTTCTAAGAAATCAAGCTGACTAAATGTCAAACTGCAGCAACTGTGTGGATTTTTGTTCCATGAGGCCTTCACATCCTCACTGTAGAACTAGTCACTAATGGATAGTGCCGGCTGTAACAGACAGTGTCTGTGGATCTTTAAATAGTATTCAGTTATTAATTTACTCAAAATAAAAGTCTTAATTATCCTTAAAATGATAATCCTTAATTCTGACTTTCAAAGGTCTTAATATCATTGCTATCTTAAACCTTTGAACATTAGGGAAAGTAAATTAGAATAAATAGCAGTCAATATTTCCACATCTTGTGATCAAGATGTGGAAATATTTTCAAATAAATCTGCAACATTTTTCTTGTAATTTTGCAACTTTTTAAATGAAGTTACTATTTTTCCCTCAGATTTTAAACCAGATTTCTTATAAATGTGGGGTTTTTTTTACCCCCTGTAAATTTGACTTTTCACATACATAAATGTCCTCCTTTTTCCTAATCAATGTGGCATATTTTTCGCCACATAAATTGTCCATCTGTTTTGCACAAGATTTACTTGTGAGGTTTTTGTGGAGAATATTCTGGGTAGTATTTGTCATCATGTCCAAATGTTGAAATATCTAATAATAAGCCTGCAGTTGCAGAAAACAATCACATCTGTCCATCACTATGTTAATGAGTATGAAAAACTTGAAAAATAACCAATTTAAGATCCATTACATCGTGATGATTTTTGGGGGGTGATTTATCAAGATTAATCACAGTTAATCAGCATTCACGGAGATTAATCACAGTTGAAATTTTTACCACCTTTCACCACTTGTATACACCACTCACAAAAAGTTAGGGATGTTCGGCTTCCGAGTGAAATTTCAGGACGCACCTAAAATGCACTATAACCTTTCCAGGTGACGTTAATTTGACCTTCTCTAACCTTTTGAATGCACATGTCCAACTGTTCAGTGTTTCAATACTTTTTGCATAACTTGCTGTTCTCTAACAAGGTGCTTAACGGCAAAATTCACAACAGGTGTTTGATCCATGAATCAATCAAAAAATTTTCTGGTTCAATTAGAATTGGTATTTAAACAGTCCTCTTCACATTTTGACATCATGAGACCATGACAACACCTCACAATTGATCAACAGTACCTCGCCATTGCGAGGCCTCAAACAGGATGTTCTCAGAGGGAAGTGGCCACTGACCTTAGAGTGTCACAGAGTGTCATCAGCAGGCTGCAACAGAGATACAGAGAGACTGGAAGAGTCACAGAAAGGCATAGAAGTGGACGTCCTTTGGCCACATCCCACGCTGATGACTGCTTCATTATGAACAGTGCCCTGCGGAACAAAATAATGAATGCCACTCAACTCCAGGCACATTTAAGGGAGGTGAGAGGCACCCAAGTGTCACATCAGACCATTCAAAACCATTTACATCAGTGTGGTCTGCATGCTAAACGACCTGCAAGGGTACCTGACCACACCAAAAAGCACAGACATGGGCCAGGGAGCATTTACACTGGACAAGGGACCAGTGGGCCTCAGTGCTGTTCTCTGATGAAAGTCGATTCATGTAAAGCAGAAATGATGGCCGCAAACGATGTTAGAGGTGTCAAGGGGAGTGCTATGCATCTGCCTTTGGTGGTGGTGGTGTTACACTCTGTACAGGTTTGTCTAGTCAAAACAGAACTGCCCTACACCTTGTGAATGGTACAGTGACAAGCCGATACTACCGCAATAACATCATTAATCCCCTGCATAAACAATACAGGCCTAATTTCATCTTCATGGATGACAATGCTCCGGCTCATCAAGGTCGGATCATTAGGGAACGGCTGCTGGAGGCTGGTATTATGTAATTGTTTATGGTTCATATACTATTTATGTTGGCGCTCTTATTTTTGTGGTACAGAGTGGCGACTCCGGCTTCTGGTTCCACCAGCTCTGGTGGTATAAGGGGACTGCAGATAGGGGGGGTGGTCTTTTCCGCCTTACCTCTGCCAGCGGCTGCATGCCCGGTCAGGTTGCACTGAGATTCAGTATTATAATAAAGAAGTGTTAAGCTCCACTCCTGGTGTCCTCTTTGTCTACAAGTTACGACATAACATTTGGCGACGACAGCTAAACACATGGAGGCGTGTGGAACACCTATTCGGCCATTCCTGGAGCTCATGGGGGAACCACCAGTACCGTGGCCTTGGTGGATTGAGGCTTTTCAGACATACATGGTGGTGTTGGACCTGGGACGAATGGAGAAGCTGAGGGCTCGTACAGTATGTTGTTGGTACACAACCTGGGAATGGAGGGACAGAGAATTTTTGGCACGCTCGGAGACGCGGACAATTACGAACAAGTGGTTGAGTTAATGGCCCACCATTTTAGGGTGCGGGACAATGTCATCATCATATGGATTAAGTTCAGACAGTGCCGCCAACAGGTAGGCAAACTGATCCAGCAGTTTGTGTTGGACTTAAGGCAGTTGGCCGCTGAGTGCCGGTTCGGGTCGATGGAGGAAGAAATGGTTCGTGACCAGTTGGCGGAACACACCAACTGTGCCGCGGTCCGCTCCAAGCTGCTCTCATTCCTGGGTAAGTTGATGCTGACTAGGGCTGTCGAGTTGGCGCTACAGCTGGAAGCAGCCTACAAGCTAACTTGGGAGCTAAGCGAGCACCTTTCACCGGGAAATTCAAGATCCCCCATGGCCGGGCAGGTAGTTGACCTGGACAGTGATGGGAGCGTCGAGGACGACGTGGAGAAGACCAATGCTGCACGGATGAGGTCTGCCCCGGGAAAACCCAGGTGTATGGGTTGTGGGTCCATGAAGCACTGCTATAAGGCTAGAGAGTGTGCGGCAAGAGGGAAGTGCTGCGGAAAATCTGGCCGTTGACACCACTTTGCGAGAGTATGCCAGTCAGCACAGCAGGAGAGCCCGTGCAGGAATTCAACTCCCCCAGCCCCGATGGTGATACACACAGCGTCCCTGAGTACCTGTGGGAGCACATGCTGCACCGTGGTTCTGGATTGCCTTCCGGTACCAATGCTGGTTGACACGGGAGCGGAGAGTTCAGTGCTGAAATGAGCTACAGTTAGAGAATGTTTTCCCCACTACAGGATTGGATGTGTCTCAACACCACTTTGCGGCTCTGGGGGAGGACTTTTGGCCACATTGGGTACCATCACACTGATGGCTCAGTTCAAATCGGCAGAGATGGCTGATGTGGAGTTCGTCGTGATGGTCTACGGTTCTAACATCATGGGCTGCAACCTGTTTTATGGCCTTGGATTTTCCGTCAAGAGTGGTGCTGGGGAAGAGTGGTTGGGCTGCGGACTGTGGGATCGACCGGTTCCGAGAGTTAGGGACGATGCTGTGTGGGATGAACAGTTGCTGGGCACTCTGGAAAGTGGACAGGTCATGTCGCGCTCAAGGTCGCTGCGGGAGGACCCCAGTGCCAGTGTCCGAACTGCCCTGGATGTGGGCACCGGGCGACACGGGGGAGGATCTGCGGCAGCGAGTGATGCCCAAACGATGGTCTGAGGCGTTCCCGGAGCACGGCCGTGGAGGTCTGGTGAACACGGGACCACAGGGGTGGGTTCAGCAGCGGATCTACAAGTGGTCAGGGCAGGACAGAGTGGCACTGTAGGGGCAAGTTCCGCCAGCTCCGGTGGTATAAGGGGGACTGCAGGTAGCGGGGCGATCTCTTCCGCCTTACCTCTGCCAGCAGCTGAATGCACGGTCAGACTGCACTGAGATTCAGTATTATAATAAAGAAGTGTTCAGTTCTGCTCCTGGTGTCCTCCTTGTCTACAAGTTATCACATAACAGCTGGGGTACCTCAAAAGGAGTGGCCTGCACTTTCTCCAGACCTGAATCCCAAAGAAAATCTATGAGATCTGCTGAGTCACCGTGTAGAGGCTCGTAACCGTGCACACCACAACCTTAATGACCTAAGGGCTGCACTTCAAGACGAGTGGAATGCCATGCCTCAGCAGACACTAAGTCAACTTGTGAACAGCATGAGATGTTGCTGTCAAGCTGTAATTGGTGCTCAAGGGCACATGATAGGTTATTGAGACATTGACATTTTTTGTTGTGGTATACCCACCACTGTTGTTGGCTTTTGTTTCAATAAATTGTTTGAGATGAGGAAATCACCTTTGCATGCTTCTACTTAAATGCCCTACTTTCATGATATAATAACTTTTTGTGAGTAGGTGTATTGCAATACGGATGTATGTTAACCTATTGATCCAAAATAGTCCCTTTCTTTTAATAATAATGCAAACCACAGTAGCATTGCACTAGAAAGTCCCACAATACAGCAGCATGTTTTGAACGACTCAATCAAATGTAGCACTCAAGTCAAGAAATGATAAAACTGAATGTTTTTCCATTATCTGTCATGCTCATCAGCGGCGCCACCTGCTCGCACACCTGCTCGTCATCAGCGGCAAGGGATATAAGCCGCCTCGCCCTGAGCTTCGGCCTGAAGCCGTCAGATTTCGCTCATCATTATTGCTGTGAGAACTACTACCTCTTCAGCCATCATTTCGGTAAGAAGCCCTTACCTTTTCCCTTTGAAGTCTGCTCCCCTGTGCACAGGTGGATTTCCCGGCGGCGGACTTTTCCTCTCCGTCTCCATCTCCTCGCTGCTGCACCGGGCCCTGCAGGTGGCTGTCTACCGAGTCTCGTCCCTTGCTGTGCCAGCCATCTATCCCATCCAAGTAAGCTCTTCTCTCGCTATCATATCTCCTGTGTTGGTGTGTGCCCGTCACCCTTCTCCTTGTGCTTTTCCCATAGGGTTGTCCGGCTGTACGGTCTCCTGCCTCTGTGCCCGAAGCAGACGCCGCCACCAACACATCTACATCTCGCAGACACACATCCATTCACTCCTGTTGCTAATAAACTATTTGAACTCCTCTGAGCCTGTGTGTGTGCGTCTCCTGAGCCGTGCGTTATGTCAGTACGGCTTCAGCAGAGCGGCTCGGCAGACGGCGGGCTCGCACACCGGTTTTCCACTCTCGAGGCTCGAGTGGATCAGATAGCCTATCAGCAACAGGTGATTTTTAATCAGTTGTTAAATTTAACTAACCGGTTAGGCCGCTTGGACCCCCAACAGCAGTTCCCCCCGGCTCGTCAGGGTGGCGCAGCTCCTGCAGCTCCAGTGGCCGTCCAGCAGGCTCCGGGTGCACCGGTTCGGCTCACGCCCATTCCAACCCCCGCCCGCTTTAGCGGTAAGCTCGGCGGAGCGCGGGGGTTTATTATGCAGTGTGAGTCCGTTTTCCACCGTGTGCCCGGAGACTTTCCCTCAGATCATAGCCGAATTGGTTATATCGGGAATCTCCTGGACGGGCGAGCATTAACATGGACCTACGCCGTAATGGCGAGGCCCCGTTATGCCACCCTCACATATGACCAATTCGTGAGACGCTTCCTGGAGGTCTTTGACCACACTCTTACCGAGACGGTCCAGGTCGATCGGCTTCTCACCCTCCAGCAGGGAAGCCGGTTGGCAGCGGACTACGCGGTCGACTTCCGGGTAGCGGCGGAGGAATTAGGCTGGGAGGAACGCTCCCTCTGCGGCCTTTTCCTCCGCAGTCTCAATGATGATCTGAGGGATGAACTGGCTGGGCGGGATATCCCTGAGATGCTAGCGGAGCTGACATCCTTAGCGATTAGTTTGGACAACAGGCTGCGCGAGCGCTCCTCGGGACGGAAGTCGTCTTCTTCTCGCCCTCGTGGAGTCTCGCCGCGCCTGTCCCAAGCTCGCCCCCTGGTGGCGCTGCCACCATCGTGCCCCGAGGAGTCGGAGCCGATGGTGACGGGCTGGACAAAGCTTTCCCCTGCGGAGAAACAACGCCGCCATGAGTTGGATCTCTGCATGTATTGCGGAGATGACCAACACACGGTGAAGCTTTGCCCACAGAAAGCCAGTCGGCGGGGTCCGCGAGTCACTGTAGGGGGCCTCGCGGATGTCAACCGGTTAAATACTCTCACTCAATTGAAGCTGCCCATCCGTTTCTGCCACAACCCCACTGGGCATCTCACCCACGCACTGGTGGATTCGGGCGCAGAAGGCAGCTTTATTTCACAAAGCCTGGCAACCCAATTGGGCATCCGCTGCCAGGCACTCAAAAACCCCATCTCCCTGGTAAACCTCTCCCGTGCTTCCCTTGGGAGAGTCACGCACCAGACCATCCCAGTCCCGGTGATCATCTCTGGTAACCACCGGGAGGAGATAACCTTTCTCATCCTGCCCAACTCTGTGTCGCCCGTCATCCTGGGGTATCCCTGGCTACGCCTCCACAACCCTGTCCTGGATTGGAAGTCAGCTGGGGTGTCGGCATGGAGCACGTTCTGCATGGGCACCTGTCTTCAGTCTGCTGCCTGCTCTCCGTCCGCTTCTTCCCCTGCTACGGATGCTGCACCCCCGGACCTGTCCCTGGTGCCTCTGGAATTTCACGACCTGGGTATGGTATTTAGCAAGACAAAAGCTATGTCTCTCCCTCCTCATCGGCCCTATGACTGCGCCATCAACCTCCGCCAGGGGGCACCCTTACCTTCTGGTCGGCTCTACAGTCTGTCGGCGCCGGAGAAGGAGACGATGAACGCCTACCTTAAGGAGTCGCTGAGCGTGGGGATAATCCGCCCATCGTCATCACCCGTGGGGGCAGGGTTCTTCTTCGTTGGAAAGAAGGACGGATCCCTCCGCCCTTGCATAGACTATCGGGCTCTAAATGACATCACGGAGAAGGATCGTTACACCCTGCCCCTCATGGACACTGCTTTCCACTCCCTCCAGGGGCGACCTGGTTCACCAAGCTGGATCTACGCAGCGCGTACCACCTCGTCCGGATCCGGGAGGGAGATGAGTGGAAGACAGCCTTCCGTACCCTGAACGGCCACTTTGAATACCTGGTAATGCTGTTCGGGTTGACCAACGCTCCTGCCGTCTTTCAGCGCCTCATCAATGACGTCCTCCGGGACTTCATCGGCCTCTTTGTGTTCGTCTACCTGGACGATATACTCATCTTCTCCAAGTCCAGGGACGAGCACCAGGTCCATGTGAGGCGGGTCTCCAAAGACTGCTGGAGAACCGGCTATACGTGAAGGCTGAAAAGTGTGAATTTTATGCTAGGACTACATCCTTCCTGGGATTCATCATCTCACACGACCAGGTGCGTCCAGACCCAGAGAAGGTGAAGGCGGTGGTAGAATGGCCTACACCTGCATCGAGGAAACAGGTGCAACAGTTCGTTGGTTTCGCGAACTTCTACCGCCGCTTTGTCCCTAACTTCAGCTCCATCGTCGGACCACTGACCCGCCTCATGTCCCCTAAGGTCCCGTTCCGGTGGACCGAAGAGGCCGCAGCTGCCTTTCAGGCACTGAAGGCGGAGTTCTCCTCCTCCCGGGTCCTTCGCCAGGTCGACCCCGCGCTGCAGTGCATCGTGGAGGTGGACGCCTCGGACATGGGAGTGGGGGCGGTGCTATCTCAGCGGTCGCCTGACGACGGCGCCAAATGGCCCTGCGCCTTCTTCTCCCGGCGCTTGTCCCCGGCGGAGAGAAACTACGACGTGGGGGACAGAGAGCTCCTGGCCATCAAGCTCGCGCTGCAAGAATGGCGCCACTGGCTAGAGGGGGTGGACCTGCCGTTCGTGGTCCTGACGGACCACAAGAACTTGGAGTACCTTCGATCTGCCAAGCGCCTGAACGCCCGCCAGGCGCGCCGGTCCTTGTTCTTCGCCAGGTTCCAGTTTTCCATCTCCTGGGACATTGAGGGCAAGATCCGGAAGGCGCAGGAAGTGGAACCTGACCCTGGCGGCGGACCGGAGGGGAGGCTGTTCGTGCCATCTGCGGTTCGAGGAGAGGTCATCCACTGGCTACACACCTCCAAGCTCACCTGTCACCCTGGCTCCTCCCGGATGATAAACCTCCTCCAGCGGTCCTTTTGGTGGCCGGGCCTGTGGAGGGATGCGGCCCGCTACGCCCGGGCTTGTCCAATTTGTGCCACCAACAAGTCGGGAAACGCCCCTCCAGCGGGTCTGCTCCAGCCCCTGCCCGTCCCTGGCAGGCCCTGGTCGCACATCGCTTTGGATTTCGTCACCGGACTCCCAGTCTCCAATTCCTACACCACCATCCTGACCATCGTGGACCGCTTCTCCAAGGCTGTGCACTTCATCCCCCTACGAGGTCTTCCAACTGCCCTGGAGACGGCGGATCTCCTCATCCAACACGTGGTCAGGCTGCACGGGATTCCGGTGGACATGGTCTCGGACCGGGGGCCCCAATTTTCCTCTGAGGTTTGGAGATCGTTTTGTAACGCCATCGGAGCCAAGGTGAGCCTCTCCTCCGGCCATCACCCCCAATCCAACGGGCAGTGTGAGCGGACCAACCAGGAGCTGGAGGCTGCGCTCCGCTGTGTAACAGCATCCAAACCCACGTCCTGGAGTAACCATCTTGCCTGGGTTGAATACGCCCACAACACCGCTCACTCTTCTGCTACAAGGATGTCCCCCTTCAAGGCGTCCCTGGGTTATGACCCCCCGCTGTTCCCGGTGCAGGAGAGTGAGGTAACTGTCCCCTCAGTTAGGGCGCATCTCAGGCAGTTCCGCTCCATCTGGGCATCAGCGCGTAATGCGCTTTTACGCACGGCGGAGCGCAACAGAACTGTGGCGGACCGGCACAGAAGACCTGCCCCGGCGTACAGAGTTGGGCAACGAGTCTACGTGTCAACCCAGGACGTGACATTGAAAGGCAAGAGGAGGAAGCTGGCACAGCGCTTTATGGGACCCTACCCCATCACCCAGATCATCAACCCGGTAGCTGTGCGTGTGGCTATTCCCCCCTCCCTCCGCATCCATCCCACCTTCCACGTGTCCAAGGTGAAGCTGGCAGTCTCCGACCCCCTTTGCCCTCCTCCTGCTGCGCAACCCGCGCCCCGGATGATTGATGGCCATCCGGCCTGGTCCGTCGCCTCCATCCTGGACTCCCGGCGCCGGGGTCGTGGGTTGCAGTACTTGGTGGACTGGGAGGGCTATGGGCCCGAGCATTGACAGTGGGTACCCTCATCGTTCGTGTTGGACCCATCGCTCATCGCTGACTTCCACCGAGCGCACCCAGAGAAGCCATCGCCAGGAGGCGCTGCTAGAGGGGGGAGTACTGTCACGCCGCGCCGCTCATCGGCGGCGCCACCTGCTCGCACACCTGCTCGTCATCAGCGGCGAGGGATATAAGCCGCCTCGCCCTGAGCTTCAGCCTGAAGCTGTCAGATTTCGCTCATCATTATTGCTGTGAGAACTACTACCTCTTCAGCCATCATTTCGGTAAGAAGCCCTTACCTTTTCCCTTTGAAGTCTGCTCCCCTGTGCACAGGTGGATTTCCCGGCGGCGGACTTTTCCTCTCCGTCTCCATCTCCTCGCTGCTGCACCGGGCCCTGCAGGTGGCTGTCTACCGGGTCTCGTCCCTTGCTGTGCCAGCCATCTATCCCATCCAAGTAAGCTCTTCTCTCGCTATCATATCTCCTGTGTTGGTGTGTGCCCGTCACCCTTCTCCTTGTGCTTTTCCCATAGGGTTGTCCGGCTGTACGGTCTCCTGCCTCTGTGCCCGAAGCAGACGCCGCCACCAACACATCTACATCTCGCAGACACACATCCATTCACTCCTGTTGCTAATAAACTATTTGAACTCCTCTGAGCCTGTGTGTGTGCGTCTCCTGAGCCGTGCGTTATGTCATTATCAGAGCTTGTGAGGATGTGAACACCTTAACCAGAGCAGTTTCAGTTCTGTGGTTAGGACAAAATCCAGCCACTGAGATATCAAAACTTTCTAGTGATAAGGCTGCGTGTCCACCAAACGCGTTATTTTTTTCCGAACTGGGTGGCTACTTTCCATTCATTCTATGTAGTCCAGCATTTACAGTGCTGAGCGACCTCGGCGCTGAAACGTTCTCGGCGGTGGACATTTTTTGTTGCGGCGCTCAGGGCGCTCAGAGCTGAAAAAAGTTCAACTTTTCAGACTGCAGCTGATCTCATCAATGTCAGACCTTAAGCAGCCAGTCAGAACTGCTGCATGGGCGGGGTATAGGACACCTGTACAGTCTGTACTCAGACTCCTGCTTTCCGTGTCATCATATTTTACATCCAGAGCTGCTAGAAAACATTTCCTGTCAATTGTTATCTAGAGACTGCTATTAAAAAAATCAGTAGCAAGTCTGACTATAGAAAAAGCGGAAGTGCTGAGCTGAGAGCGACAAGCTGTTGCTGGGATACAGGGCACAGACTTTTTTTTTTTTTTTCCAGAGCGCAGTGCACAAACGCTGAAAAAAAATGCTCAGGGTGGTCAGGCGACAAAGCGTTTGGTGGACATGCAGCCTAAGTCAATCAAGACACAACACACATGGTGATTCTGGGGATTTTCATGCAACTTTTATCTTTGTTCACAGAAAAGCAAATCAAAGCCATTAAAACTTCTAAGAAAATTTTAATCTGTCTCTTCCATGAGGTCCAGTGCTATTTCTTCCCTTTCTCCTGGGAGAATTCCTCAGACTGGTTGTTGATAGGTGCTGCTGAAAGCACCTGTGGCAGTGATCTTGAAGAGTCTGAAAGATAGACTGGGTCTCTGTGTGTGTCATGGGGTGGAAGTATTTTATTGGGTTTTATGTGGTTTTTAAGTTTGTGTTGCATGTTTATTTATAGTTTGCATGTTTTGTTGTTTTTGTATTTAATCAGTGTGTTTTTTAAATTAGAAGTGTTGTCAACTTCCACCCTGTGCTTCCCCTAATTACTAATCAGCAGCACCTGTGTTGATTGGGAATGTGCAACACCTGTGACTGCACATGGTGTAAAACAGGGGTGTCAGACTCATTCCATGGAGGGCCAAGACTCTGCATGTTTTACTTTCACCAGTGTTTTCAGCAGGTGTTTTCATTGATCAGCAATTAGTAGGAAGAAATTCAGTGAAATCAACTGTTGAAGACACTGGGTGGAGGTAAAACCTGCAGGGTCTTGGCCCTCCATGGAATGAGTTTGACACCTGTGGTGTAAAAGGTGCTTTGGCAGTCCAGGGTAGTGATGGCCAGATGAGGCTTTCTAGAGCAGTGGTCCCCAACCATGTGCCATGGAGGCCCAACACCCTGCAGGTTTTACCTTCAACCAGAGTCTTCAACAAGTGATTTTACTAAGTTTCTTCCCACTGATTGGTGATCAGTGGAAACACCAGCTGAAGAAGCTGGAGGAACAGAAAACCCGCAGGGCCTTGGGCCTCCATGGAATAGGGTTGGGGACTGCTGTTCTAGAGGACTTGAGGCCTTTCATCAAAATGGTTCATGTAGACAAGGCCTCATGTGAAACTTCATTTTCTCTACTAGGCCATCTAGTGAACAAAACGTATACAACAGATTTTTACAACGGCATTATTGGTTTAATGTGCATTTTTTTCCATTTCAATAAATGCACTGTCGTTTAAGAAATATCAGTGATCCTAAGGGAAAAAAGAAACAATAAAACTGAGGTGACGACAGTGAATGTACTTGTGGTACTTTTCCATTTTTATTAAAAAATAACTTTTCAACAGTCTTTAGACTAAGGCAGTTTCTTTTTTAGATTATTTCTCCAGCTTTGGAGAATACTCTGACAGAGCACAAAGGATGCAGGTGTGCAAAGGAAGGCTACCGCAAGTTTGTATAGCGTAGGGTAGACAAGTTTCTGTCTTTCCCAGTACATTCACCTCTGTCCTTATTGCCATGCAGGGCACAATAGTGCCTCAGCATAATGAGCCAAGCTCTTTGAAACACAACGGACACTTCACCTTGCAAATAAAAATAAAATTTCAAGAACGACCTAGCTGAGGCTCAAACCCAGCCTCCCAGTTGTGGGGCAGATGCTTTACCTCTAGGCCATCACTTCAGTTACAATAAACATTCACTATTTGTGAAAAATGCATCAATGGGAGAAATGCCATCAAAATATTCCCAAATGGGAGAGATCCATGTTTTTGGTGCTGGTGCCATCTGAAAATTGGCTTTAACAAATTCCTTACACAGTCAAACATTGACAGCACAAAACATGAGGGACGGGGATTTCCACTGTGTATTGCTGCTCATTTTAAGTCATGTTGCGTGCAAAATCATGAATGGCTCTCTGACCGGCGAGCCTAATGACATCAATACATAAGTCAGCAATACATGCCTCAAAACGCACTTTACCAAACATTTCCTGGACAAGCTCAGAGCACCCTCAAAGCTCTGGAGCCTGCCGTCCCATCAGTAGACCAGAGGAAAGCCCTGCCAGAGGAGAGAGCCCAACCGGAGGAGAGGAGGCTGTTGGTCCCAGAGGAAATGGTAGTGATGGCCAGATGAGGCTTTCTTGAAGGTTTGATGCTTTTCATCAATTTGGTTCATATTGAAGAAGCCTCATGTGAAACTTCATTTGCTCTACTAGGCCATCTACAGGACAAAACGTATACAACATGCAGATTTTTACAAAGGCATTATTGGTTTAATGTGTTTTTTTTCCATTTCAATAAATGTACTGTCTTTAAAGAAATATCAGTGTTCATGAGGGGAAAAAATAAAACTGGGGTGACTACAGTGAATGTGCTTGTGCTACTTGGTGTGCTTGTACTACTTATCTATTTTTGTTAAGAAATAACTTTTCTTTGGACTAAGGCGATTTATTTCTTTCTTTCTTTCTTTCTTTCTTTCTTTCTTTCTTTCTTTCTTTCTTTCTTTCTTTTTTAGATTATTTCTCCAGCTTTGAAGAATACTCTATCACAGAGCACAGAGGATGCAAGTGTGCAAAGGAAGGCTACTGCAAGTTTGTACAGTGTAGAGTAGACAAGCTTCTCTCTTTCCCAGTACATTCACCTCTGTCCTTATTCTCATCTATGACATAATAGTGCCTCAGCATAATGATGTGTTATTGTTGTATCCAAGCTCTCTGAAACACAACAGACACTTCACCTTGCAAATAAAAGTAAATCTAAAATAAGTTACAAGAATGGCATGACCCAGCAAGGACTTGAACCCCAGCATCTCAGTTGTGGGGCAGATGCTCTGCATCTAGGTCACCACTCCAACTACACCACATGCACCAACTTAATAACTAGAAATACCTTTTTGGGAGAATTAAGCTCAAAGTGTTCCCAAACGGGAGAAGTCCTTGTTTTTAGATGCTGGCTCCATCTTAAAATTATCTGTGACAAATCCCTTACACAGTCAAAGATCAACAACATAAAAAGTGAGGAACAGGGATTTCCATTGTCTATCACTGCTCATTCTATTTCATCCTGCATGCAAAATCATGAACAGCTTCCTGACCCAGTTATGTGGTATGACCAGCCAGCAAGGCTAACAACGTCATCACATATGTCAGCAATGCACGCCTCGAAATGTGCTTTGCCAAGTATTTCCTGGAGAAGCTTGGAAGCTCTGGAGCTGTCCTTCTCATCACTAAGAAATGGCAGAAGGAGGACATGACTGAGGAGGAGGAGCAGCAACAGCCCAGGACCACCATGGTTCCAGCATTTGGGGGAGGACACTTCTGTGTGGAGCAGGTGGGGTGCTGCAGGCGGAGGACAGTAAGAGGTAGAGTGAGGAGCTCTGGCTGGGCTGTAAGTATCTGGTTCCCAGATAGCAGCACCCCATGATCATGATCATGATGACGTTGATGGTGATGATGAGAAATCTGGATATACTGCTGGCAAGTCTCTTCCCCTTTGCAGGTTTCCTGAGGGCATCGGTGTCATGGTGGCAGATGGAGCCTGGCCAGGAAGAATGGATCCTCTTCCTCATCTTTTATGGACTTTTATTTGTTGTTTGTCCACTTTTAGTTTTTTGTTTTTTTTTAGTTTGTTTTTTTTTACGCAGTATTTTATTTTAATTTTAGCTTTTAAGATAATTGTAATTCTTAGGTTTTAGGTTAGGCTTTTTATTTTAGTGGGCATCTGCTGTACATATTTTATTGTAAATAAATTCCTTTGAACATCCTCATTTTAAAGTTTCCCCTTTGATAGCTACCTGTGACTCTCCACCTGGTTTTAAAAGAACCTTGTAAGTTATGTTTTTAATTACCCCCTTGACCGGTTATGTTACATGTCCAGTGAGATTATCCAAGAATGCCCTCTTGAAAAGTTGGTCCGGTTCTTCTATCAGGGCCAGAGCTATTTTTGTTATTTCTTCTTTGAATTTGTCCTCACTCTGGTTGTTGGTGGGTGTTGCTGAGAGGACCCGTGGCAGTGATCTAGAAGAGTCTGAGTGATCTGTATGGTCACTGCAGGGGTCTGTGTGGTCATAAAAGGGCTGCTGATTGTGTGCAGCCAGAGAACCCACTCCTGAAGGGTTTAAGTCTGCATTTGCAGCAGAGGAGACCCTCCGTCTTGACACTGGTATGTTTACGTGTCTCCTCTTGGCCTGGGGAGTCTCCTCTTCATGGTGAGAGGATGAGACTTCAGCCCAGGGGCGATCTTTTTTATTCTTCGTCCTCTTTTTGCCATGGATTCGCCCAGCCCTTCAGCCTGGGTATCTCTGCAGGTGGTGCCGCCTTTCTCTTTCGGACTGCTGGAAATACCTGGCCTTCTGCTCCGTGAACACTGTCCTCCACCTCTCTCCCAGGATGGCATTCAAGTTTGAACTGAAGTTACAGTTCAGCTCAGCCTTCAGCAGCAGCCTCTGTTCCCTCAAAAAGACCATGAAGGCATTTGGTGGCTTCTTCACATGGGGATTTTCTTCCTGAGGCACTTGATGGTTTGTTTCAGGCAAGACAGAGGTGAGGAGTTGAGGAGAAGGAGTTCTAGTGTTGTATGAAAAAGCTGAATAATAAAATAAAATGAAAACTTATGTCAGAGGAAATTCTTCATAACAATACAGTATGTAACTGAGCAAAGTGTCTTTTCCCCTTTGTTTAACGGAACTCACATTATCAAGAGATCAAGTTTATCCATATGGGCAGAAATGTTTCAGTTTACCACACGTAGTTAATACTTGGCGGTCTAATAAGTGACAGAAGTATAATTTATCGCTTATTTTTTTACGTGTCTACATCAGTTGTTTATCATTCTCTCTCTTATTTTGAAGGGTTGCGAAAGCTGATAGGAGCTCTTATTTTGAAAGTTTGTTTTGCTTGTAAGGGAAGGAATGTGCAGAGTTCAAACTCAAAATGTTTATCTTGGCGTGGGTTTACTCCGGGATTTCTCCGGTTTCCTCCCACATGCCAAAAACATGCATGTTAGGTTAATTGGCTGTTCTAAAAATTGTCCCTAGATATCTGTTTCCTATAGGCCCTTAGAATAGAGGGTTAGTATTAATGAAAGCGCTTTGAGTGGTCTTTGTGACTAGAAAAGCGCTATATAAGTGCAGGTTAGTTAGTTAGTTAGTTAGTTCTCCTGCCCCCCCCCCTTTCCTGTGCTTAAGGTGAGCCTACTTAATTCTGTTATCTTCCTTTTCATCTCTGTTTGCTGCAGTTTAGATTTCTCTGTGAGCATGCAGGGTGGCAGGGCAGCCACGCTGAGCAAGAGACCTTCTGCTTTAATTATTATAATTATTCAAATAAAATAATTATTCGAGTATGGGCGATATAATGTAAAATGTATCGCGGGCAGCCAAATGTACCGATACAACGACTATATTCTGTATATCCCCCAGCCCTACTAGACAGTTTTCAGTCATAGATGTAGACATTTTTCTTCTGCCTATCAGTTGATGTGGCCTTTCTCACTAAGTTTAAAAGATAAATGTTTCGATTTTCTCTACAGGCTCTGGAGCTCTGAAGAGAATGTTGTGTAAGATGACATCACTAAAGAACATTTTGAAAAGTTGAGTGTTCTGATTTTGCTATAGTAACCTGATGCTGCCACTGAAACACACACACACACACACACACACACACACACACACACACACACACACACACACACACACACATCTCTGCTCTCTTACAGGTGCAAATCAAGATTCAATATTTTTATTTATCAATACTACTATACATACAGGTCATGCAGGAGAACTGAAATGGTGTTTCTCTCTCGCTTCAGTAGTGTGCACAATATAAAAAAATGAAAAGAAAAAGGAATAAGGCTGGAAAAACCACAACAGCAGTCTATGTACAGTAATGCTATCTGTAGTGCAAATAGCGACAAAAGATAGACCCAGACATCCCGTAGTGCAAATAAAGATAAAACAATGAAGCCCAGCAATCCTATATACAGAAAAGGAGAGCAGTGATACTCGTAGTTGCAAGTTCAATACGGTAGTGTAGGTGCAGACAGTGACAGGGACTTCACATGATCAGTACTGCAAAAAGACAGCAGCATATATGGCCTTTGTGCAGATGGTTGCAGTAAAGTGCAGAGACATACAGCAGCAAATGTATTACTGTTGGTGTGCCAGTCTTTCTGTGCCAACAGCTGAGGTAGTTATTCTGCGGGTGAGTGTGTTACGGTCCAGGGGGGAAGTGGACAGAGTTCAGGGTCCTAATGGCCTGATGAACAAAGCTGTTTAGTAGTCTTAAGGAGCGGGCCAGGAGGCTCCGATACCTTTTCCAGGCTGCTGAAGAAGGAGTGTGAGGGGTGTGAGGTGTTGCCTGCGATGTTGATGGCTCTGCGGATAAGGTAGACGTCCAAAAGCAGGGGCAGAGGGGCAACGATGATCTTGCTGGCTGCTATCATTGTGTATTGTAGTGTCTTCCGTCAGGAGGTGGTGCAGCTTCCAATCCACACCGTGATGCAGCTGGTGAGGTTGCTCTCAATGGTGCCCCGATAGAATGAGCACATGATGGGGGATGGGACTCGTGCTCTCTTCAGTTTGCTGAGGAAATGGAGGCGAGTTTAAGCCTTCTTGGCCAGTGATGTGGTGTTGTTGGACCAGGAGAGGTCCTCAGAGATGTGCACCCCCAGGAACTTGTTGCTGCTCACCCTCTCCACAGCTGCTCCATCGATGATCACAGGGGGATGATGTGTGTGTCCCCTCCTGAAGTCGAGCACAATCTCCTTGGTTTTTCCCACGTTCAGGAAGAGAGTATTGTCTTCACACCACTGGACCAGTTGGCTCACCTCATTTCTGTAGTTGGCCTCCCCGTTGTTGGTGATGAGGCCCACCACTATCAAATCATCCGCAAACTTTATGATGCGGTTGGTGTTTTAGGCTGGCACACAGTCATGGGTCAGCAGGGTGAAATCAAATCAAATCAATCAAATCAAATTAAATCAAATCAACCTTTATTGTCATATTGCTGTACATACAACTGTAGTGCAGGCAAGATGAAATTGCGTTTCTCTCGGCATCCATATAAGTAAAAGAACAGGATTTAAGACACACTCACACATATCTTCACCCCCCCCACCCCACCACATCCATTCACACATCCTGAGACATACTTGAAAAACTAACTAACTATAATATACAAATAATGTACATAATGTTCGTAGGTGCGGTAGTGTATATTAGAGATTCCGGATCAGCTGAAGAGCAGTGGGCTGAGCACACACCCTTGTGGGGCCCCTGTGATCAGTGTGATGGTCTTGAAGGTGTTGTTGCCAACCCACTCGTTCTGTGGCCTCCCTTTGAGAAAGTCCAGCACCCAGTTACAGAGAGAGATTTTGAGTCCCAAGTGTCTGTTTTTTTTTTGTTGTTGTTGTTTGTTTTGTTTTTTTCAGGTGCTGGGGATGATTGTGTTGAATGCTGAACTGAAGTCCAAGAACAGCATTTGCACGTAGGAGTTCTTTGAGTCCAGGTGGGTGAGGGGTGGATGGAGAGCAGCAGAGATGGCATCTTCTGTGGACCTGTTTGACCTGTATGCAAGCTGAGATGGGCCATGGGAGAGAGAGAGGATAGACTTGATGTTCTTCATCACCAGCTGCTCGAAGCACTTCATTATGATTCAATTCAATTCAACTTTATTTATATAGTGCCATTTCACAACAACAGTCACGATGGGGGTCAGTGCTACTGGCTGGTAATCATTGTAGCTGGATGGGATGGGCTTCTTTGGGACTGGTATTATGGTGGCAGTTTTGAAACATGTGGGGACAACAGCTTGACTCAGGGAGATGTTGAAGATGTTGGCCAGCACATTCTTGAGCTCCTCTGCACAGTCCTTCAGAACGCAACCCGGTATGTTGTCTGGACCAGCTGCCTTGTGTGGGTTGATCCTGGAGAGAGTCATCTCCAGACTCTCGTCTGGAGGAGGAGTGGTTTTCTGTGCTGATGTGCTGTTTTGTGGTTCAAAGCAGCTGAAGAAGTCATTTAGGTTGTTTAGCAATGTGATGTCACTCACACAGGTCTGAGGTGGAGGTTTAAGATAAGATAAGATAAGATAAGCCTTTATTAGTCCCACAATGGGGAAATTCCAGGATTGCAACAGCACAGGGATAGCAACACTCAGAGCAACAATCAGAAGGCAAGAAAAAAACAAAAAACAAGAAAACAAGAGCAGCTAATATACATATGTACATATTACTATAAATATATATATATATATATACACAGACACACAGTGCAGTGCATTGTAGCTGGATGGAATAAATATATAAGTATATAAACACACAGTGCAGAGCATTGTAGCTAGATGGAATTCTCTCTCACGCTTGGGGAGATGATTCCTCATGGACTCCGGCTCCCAAAAGAGCCTCATCCTGCCATCATATGCCGACCGGCTAGCGGGAACTAGCGGCCCCGAGCTGACGGCCGCAAACGGCTCAGACATTGACTTTTGTTGAGAGGACACTGACTGTATTCTTGCACAGCTGTACGTACCAGTGGACATTCGTCATAGTGGCATGCAGTTTCCCAATCTTAGGCACTGATTTTTTGTGTGCACACGGACTACTAGTCGATGTTACTAACAGACGCCTGATTAGGATTGGATTGGATAGTTTTTATTTGACAGGGACAGTGCAATAAACATAGACAATTAATCAAATGACAATCAATCTAATGTGTTGCACAAAGAGTGTATAGCTATTAGCTAATTTGCAACTCTTCTCCCTGGATGGGCTTTAGAAAGAAGAAACAAGTAAAAAGAAAGAAGGATAAGGAAAAGAAAAAATGAAAACAGAATAAACAATAACCACATACATCAATGCAAAAAAGATTATAAATACACAATATAAAAACCTGATTCACATTTGCCTATTTCAGGCCTCCCTCCCTTCGTCACTCACTATAAACAAACACATTCATTCCTTCCCTTCATTCACTCTCATCCTGCAGACAATCATTTCATACATGGGTACATTCTTGTTTGTTTTTCAGCCAGTTTTTAACCTTTGTAGTGAATGTTTTAAAGTCCGTTATTATTTTAATTTCATTTGGCATTGTGTTCCAGATATGACTGTCCTTTATAGAGAAAGCTGTTTGTCCAAATGTGGTTCTGCGGTGCAATATTTTACAGTTATTGTTAACAGAACTCCTGGTGGCTCTGCTGCTGTCCTGTCTTTGGATGAAACCAGCAAGTGGCTCATGCGCTGATTTATGGAAACATTTGAAAATTAATTTCAGAAAACAGAGGTCAATGAAACTCTCAAAACTCAATAGATTGTATTTTTTTAAAATATAACAGTGATGCCACCTAATGGGCTTTTTATCCAAGATTTTTAGAGTTTGATTATATAATGAACCTATATGTTTTATTGTGAAAGGGGCTGCTTGAGTCCAGACTGTCAAACAGTATGATATATGAGAAAAAACCATAGAATGCATATACAGTACAGCTGCTTGGTATGGTATGTAATATCTAATTAATTTAAAGCAGTTCAGATTTTTTTTTACTGTTTTAGAAATTTTATTTATATGAAGATTAAATTTGAATTGAGGATCTAGTACAATGCCAAGGTATTTGAATTCTGTAACTAAACTGATGTCTTGATCATGTATATTAACTTTAAAACGTTGCAGGTTACATTTTTTGATTGAAAAGCACATTGAAACTGTTTTCTGAAGGTTCAGCAATAGATGGTTCTGAAGAGCCACTCTTGGACATCAACCATACTTGTAGACAGTACATCTGCAGCCTGTGCTGGAGTCTTGGCAGCTGTGTAAATAACTGCATCACTTGCATAAAGTTGACATGTTGCAGCTGAACAGTGTAGCGGCAAGTCATTAATAAAAATGCTGAAAAGTAAAGGACCAAGAATGGACCCTTGTGGGATACCCATACGGTTGTTTAAAAATAAGGATTTATCCAGGTGAACTTTTACACACTGTTCTCTATTCTGGAGATAAGATGCAAACCATTCTAATGTATCTGGAGAGAAGTTAAAAGATACCATTTTGGATAAAAGCAAACTGTGGTTTACAGTATCGAAAGCCTTTTTGAGATCTAGAAAAACAGCCCCTACCACATTACCCCTGTCCAAGGACTGTTTGACATTTTCAATAAGGCAACAATTTGCTGTTTCTGTTGAGTATCCTGGTCTAAAACCAAATTGATGTGGATGAAGAAGTTGACTGTCTTGTAAATAGTCTATCAGCTGTGTAGCTACAACTTTTTCAAGAACCTTAGACAGGACTGGTAAAATAGAGATTGGGCGGTAATTGCATATATTGTCTTTACTGCCTGATTTATAAACTGGTATGACGACAGCTTTTTTCCAACCAGATGGAAATGTACTAGACCTAATGGAGAGATTAATGAGATGAGTCAGTGGTTTGATTAATATTTTGCTGTGCGTTTTGAGAAAGGAAGTGCTCATATTGTAGATATCATTAGTTTTTGAGTTTGACAGTGTTTGATGTCTTTTGATTCTCTCCCCTGTACAGCTCGAGGAGCCAGGTCAACAACGCTAGCCAACGTCACAGCTTCAGGTGGTAAGTTCTACACACTGCTCACCCAGTTACCAGCACTCACGGTCCCAACGTTTTCGGCGGCCATCACTAAGCACGGGGTGGAGCACTTTATTACTACCAATGGGCCACCTGTTTTTGCATGACCTCGGTGCCCGGACACAGCTAAACTGGCCATAGTGTGCGAAGAGTTTGCCAACTTGTAAAGGCTGGGCATCATCAGATGATCAAACAGCCCATGGGCATCCCCACTACATATGGTCCCTAAGGCCAAGGGATCGTGGCGACCTTGCGGAGATTTCCGCAGATTAAATAACACCACAGCTCACATCCGCTACCTGATCCCCCATATTCAGGATTTTTCCGTTCACCTCGCCGAGGCACGCATTTTTTCTAAGGCAGACCTGGTCCGTGGTTACCACCAGGTCCCGGTGCGTGCGGAGGACATACCTAAAATGGCAGTAATAACCCCGTTTGGTCTGTTTGAGTTTTTACGCATGCCTTTCGGGTTAAAAGGTGTGGCACAGACATTCCAACGCATGATGGATGCGGTGTTGCACGATCTGCCATTTGTGTTCGTCTACTTGGATGACATCCTGGTGGCCAGTGCGTCCGAGGACGAACACGTAGCCCACCTCAGGACGGTTTTCTGGAGGTTGGAGGAGCATGGGTTAATAATCAACCCGGTGAAATGCCAGTTTGGCATGACGGGGATCGATTTTTTGGGACACCGCATCTCACTGGAGGGAGTGATACCCTTGCCGGACAAGGTGCACGCAGTGGCGAATTCTCCCCTGCCTCAGACGGTCAGGGCGCTGCAGGAGTTTTTGGGGATGGTGAACTTCTACAATCGTTTCCTCCCCCACGCAGCCCAACTCATGCAGCCATTGTAAGCCGCGTTTAAGAAACGGAAGCCGGCGGACAGAGTCGACTGGACTCCTGAGCGGGAGCAAGTGTTTTCAGAGGTTAAAACAGCTCTGGCGAACGCTGCAGTGCTGGTGCACCCAGACCCGGTGGCTCAGATTGCGCTCACTACAGACGCATCAGACGTGGCCATAGGGGCCGTCGTGGAGCAACGTGTCGCTGGTTCTTGGCAGCTGCTCGCCTTTTTTCGCAGGTCTTTGCGCGACAGTGAGCGTAAATACAACACGTTCGACAGGGAGTTGCTGGCTCTCCACCTGGCCATATGCCACTTCCAGTTCTGGCTGGAAGGGCGCGCCTTCACTGCGTTCATGGACCACAAGCCGCTAACGTATGCGATGGTCAAGGTTTCGGAACCACGGTCAGGCCGGGAGCAGAGACAGTTGGCTGCAATCTTGGAGTTTATGATCGACAATCATCATGTGGCCGGTAAACTCAATTTGGTGGCTGACTGTCTCTCACACGCCGTAGTGGCCCCAGTCTATGTGATTACACGGCCATGGCTGCAGAGCAGATCGACGACGCAGACGTTTGCGTGCTCCAGTCTGGACCAACAGGGTTAAGGCTGGAGAGCAGAGTTATGCAAGACGGGGGGCCCCCCTAATCTGTGACGTCTCCATGGGCCGCCCACGGCCGGTGGTACCACATGCTTGGCGATGCCGCGTTTTTGAGTCGGTTCGCTCCCTGGTGCACCCAGACGTACAAGCGTCAGTCAAAATAGTGGCAGCAATGTTTGTCTGGCCGAGCCTGTGCAAACAGGTGAAAGAGTGGGCTGCAGCCTGTGTAGCGTGCCAACGAGCCAAAGTGCAGAGGCACACAAAGGCCCCCCTTGAGCTGTTCCATATCCCGGCTAAGAGGTTCGACCACGTTCACGTGGACTTTGTCGGCCCCCTCCCGCCATCGCAGGGGTTCACACACCTCCTGACAGTGGTGGACCGCACCACGAGATGGCCCGAAGGACTCCCACTAGCTTCCACCACGCCCACAGACGTGGCACGCGCCTTTTTAACAACATGGGTGGCACGTTTTGCACCCCTTCGGACAGCACGTCCGATTGGGTCCGCAGTTTGTTTCTGACCTCTGGTCCACGATGGCCCGGGACCTGGGTGTCTCAATTCATCGCACGACCGCGTACAACCCACAGGCCAATGAGTTATGCGAGCGTTTCCATAGGTCACTGAAAGCAGCACTCAGGGCTTTGCTTAGATGCAAATTGGGTGGACCGGTTGCCGTGGGTTCTATTAGGGTCGCGTTCCACACCAAAGGAGGATTTAGTGGCTTCCCCAGCAGAGCTGGTTTTTACACAGCCCCTGCGGCTCCCCGGGGAGTTTTTACCAGATAGCCCCTCGCCGAACACCCATCCTTCCCCTTGTTCGCAGCATAGTGCAGACGCACGAACGCTCCCTGGCCCAGCCCACCACTGTTTTCCCCGCGTGTTTGTGCCAAAAACCTTGAAGGATGCAGCGTTCGTGTTTGTCAGGCACGATGCCCACCGGACCCCATTGCGCCCACCCTACGATGGCCCGTTCAGAGTGCTGGAAACTGGGGACAAACATTTTGTGTTAGACCTGGGGGGTTGCCGGGAGAGAATCTGTATAGACAGGCTTAAGCCCGTCTTTGTTGTGGAAGATGAGCAGCTGGAGTTGGCTTGAGCTCTTCAGCGAGGAAGACCCTCACTGAGAGCTCCCCAGGTAAATGATTTATCACAGCAGTCACACGAGCATGCTGAATGTTTCTCCCCCCCCCTCCATTGTCCCACCACAGACGGACACAGCCCCAGGAACCTCCCACCGGCACAGCAGCATCGCGGAGCCGAAGACCCCCCATTCCAGCAGCTATGGGCGGAGACTGAAGCCGCAAGGACGGGAGAGTTAACACCCAGTCTGAGACTCGGAGGGGGGGGCATGCTGTAGAGTTCAGTAGGTTTCCTCTCAGACTGAGAGAGCATGGAGAGCAAAGGGCTAGGGGGTAAGGGGAATTGTCTTGGGGGAGTGAATGGTGAATGCAGGACCTCAGGTAGCAGGGAGGTGTGAGTTTTGGAATATAAAAGAGAAAGTCTCTGCTACAAATGTTTAATGTTCTGATTCTGGAAGATGTGAGAGTGAAATAAAGTTCATCTGCTCGGAAAGTTCGGTCTGGTTATTTCATCTCCACAATGTATACTGTATAAATATATACTGCTCAAAAAATAAAGGGAACACTTTGAAAACACATCAGATTTTAATGGGAAAAAATAAGCTGGATATCGAAATTGTGGCAGGCTACTCCAGCTTACTCACATTAATGTTCCTTCCCTCCGGTGCTGTCTCTCAACCGCCGAAACCCCCGATTGCCCGATAACTACTTCCTCTTGCTCCGGAAATTACTCTGACGGAGGCAGAGCCAGGAGAGGCGGCCTAGCGGGACGGGGGCATGGTTTACTCAAACGGCTAGCGGCCCTCCGTTCGGCTGCTCGCTCCTTCAGCCTACTGTCCAAACTAATAGTAAGGGAAATTAGTTCACCTAACTTGTCTGGCTTATCCCGTGCCGCTAGTTCATCCCTGAGTTCCGAACTAAGGCTGTGGAGGAATATGCTGCAAAGCACTGGCTTCCCCCCACCCGACCTCTGTGGCTAGCACCCGAAAGTCTACAGCATAATCGGCGGCAGATCTACTGCCCTGCTGAAGGCTAAGCAACCGGTCAGTTAACACCACGCCCTGGTCAGTATGGTCAAAAACCTCTAAAAACTCTGCCACGAACTGCTGGTAAGTTAAGAGGGAATAGTTGGGTTTAGCCATAACAGTGTATGCCCAAGCTAACGCCCTTCCTTCGAGCAGGTTAGAGATATACCCAATTTTGCTGTAGTCCGTGGGAAAATCTCCTGGGACACGGTGAAACACTGTTTCGCATTGTAGCAAAAAACCCCGTGCTTCTCCGAGTTTTCCGCTAAAGCGGGCGGGGGTAGGCACGGGAGTGAGGCGAGGTAAAGATGGCTGGGGTGTTAGATTAGCAGCTGGGGCCACAGGAGCTGATGAAGCCCCAGTGGCCAGGGAGAACGCCTGGAGTCCTTCCTGGCGATCCAGCCGGCTGTTAACCTGAGTTAGTTGGTTGAGTATAACTGTCTGCTGATGAGCAATTAAGTCTGCTCGAGTGCTAAGGGTGTTAATGCGGAGTGCCAATGCGCTGTCTGCTGGGTCGTCTTGACGGAGTCGTACTGACATGATTGTTGAACCCAGGAGACAGATGCCGACACGAGTAGATTAATTTGACAATTATTTATTAACTCAGTGTAGAATGTTGAGTGTGAGAGTGAGTGAGTGAGTGCGTAGTTGTCTGGTCTTGCTGCGACCTGGCAACCCTGGAACACACAAGCACAGGATGTTATTACAGTTTGTAAGAACGGGAAGCTGAGGCTTGTGCTGCTTACTTGCAGGTGCCGCTGCGAGAGTCCTGCTGGCTCCGTGTCCTGGTGTAGCGTGTTGCGCGCGGTGTTTGGTGCTGAGGAGATGAGGAGGAGATCCGAGGAGGAGGAGATGACGTCCCGTTATCAGGGGAGGTGAGTCTGCCGCCAGGGAGGTCCACCTGTGCACAGGGGAAAACACTTTGACAAGGTGAGTGTTGCTGTTGCTTACGTGGCGTGGCTTGGCGAGAAGACTGGATTCCAACTCTGGCTTGAGGTCATGTCCTTGACGCGATGCATAGCAAAGGCGACAGACGACTCCGTGCAGAGCCGTCAGAGACACTGGCTTTTAAAGTCTGCTGATTACCGATGGCAGGTGTGTGCGCAGCTGAAGTTAATGACGGCCCAGCGGCCACCATGACACAAGCATGATAAAGGTAAAGGCTATAAGACCATCTCCAAGCAGCTTGATGTTTCTGTGACTACAATTGCACATATTATTCAGAAGTTTAAGATCCATGGGACTGTAGCCAACCTTCCTGGACGTGGCCGCAGGAGGAGATGGATAATACGAATGGTAGCAAAAGAGCCCAGAACAACCTCTAAACACATTCAAAGTGAACTCCAAGGTCTAAGGTACATCAGTGTCAGATCGCACCATCCATCATTGTTTGAGCCAAGGTGGATTTCAAGGGAGACAACCAAGGAGGACACCACTGTTGAAAACAAATCATAAAAAAGCCAGACTGGAATTTGCCAAACTGCATGTTGACAAGCCACAAAGCTTCTGGGAGAATGTCCTATGGACAGACGAGACAAAACTGGAACTTTTTGGTAAGGCACATCAGCTCTATGTTCACAGATGCAAAAATGAAGCATACCAAGAAAAGAACACTGTCCCTACTGTGAAACATGGAGGAGGTTCTGTTATGTTGTGGGGCTGCTTTGCTGCATCTGGCACAGGGTGTCTTGAATCTGTGCAGGGTACAATGAAATCTCAAGACTATCAAGGTATTCTAGAGAGAAATGTGTTGCCCAGTGTCAGACAGCTTGGTCTCAGTCGCAGGTCATGGGTCTTGCAACAGTATAATGACCCAAAACACACAGCTAAAAACACCCAAGAATGGCTAAGAGCAAAACATTGGACTATTCTAAAGTGGCCTTCTATGAGCCCTGATCTAAATGCTATTGAACATCTGAGGAAGGAGCTGAAACATGCCGTCTGGAGAAGGCACCCTTCAAACCTGAGACAACTGGATCAGTTTGCTCATGAGGATTGGGCCAAAATACCCGCTGAGAGGTGCAGAAGTCTCATTGACAGTTACAGAAATTGTTTGATTGCAGTGATTACCTCAAAAGGTTGTGCAACAAAATATTAAGTTAAGGGTACCATCATTTTTGTCCAGGCCTGTTTCATGAGTTTGTTTTTTTAAAATAATTCTGTTGAACCACAATTCAAAAGCACTGTCTGATTTTCATTGGTTAATTTTCATAGAATTTTTATTTATTACCACTTTTGTCAGATTCAAGTTATTTCTGTGACCATTGTGGGTTTTTCTTTCATTAACAGAGGGGTACCAACAATTTTGTCCACATCTGTAACTTGTTGGGCCACCCTTAGCAGAAACAACTGCAATCAAGCATTTGCGATAACTGGCAATGAGTCTTTTACAGCGCTGTGGAGGAATTTTGGCCCACTCATCTTTGCAGAATTGTTGTAATTAAGCCACATTGGAGGGTTTTCAAGCATAAACCGCCTTTTTAAGGTCATACCACAGCATCTCATTCGGATTCAGGTCAGGACTTTGACGAGGCCACTCCAAAGTCTTCATTTTGTTTTTTCTTAAGCTATTCAGAGGTGGACTTGCTGGTGTGTTTTGGATCATTGTCCTACTGCAGAACCCAAGTGCACTTCAGCTTGAGGTCACAAACAAATGGCCAGACATTGTCCTTCAGTATTTTTTGGTAGACAACAGAATTCATGGTTCCGTTTATCACAGCAAGCCTTCCAGGTCCTGGAGCAGCAAAACAGCCTCAGACCATCACACTACCACCACCGTATTTTACTGTTGGTGTGATGTTCCTTTTTCTGAAATGCTGCATTACTTTTACGCTGGATGTAATGGGACACACACCTTCCAAAAAGTTCAACTTTTGTCTCGTCAGTCTACAGAGTATTTTCTCAAAAGTGTTGGAGATCAGATGTTTTCTGGCAAAACTGAGACGAGCCTTTATGTTCTTTTTGCTCAGCACTGGTTTTTGTCTTGAACTCTGGCATCAAGGCCATTTTTGCCCGGTCTCTTTCTTATGGTGGAGTCTGGAGTGAGGTCTGCAGTTCTTTTGATGTTGTTGTGGGGTCTTTTGTGACCTCTTGGATGAGTCGTTGCTGTGCTCTTGGGGAAATTTTGGTCATCAAGCCACTTCTGGGAAGGTTCACCACTGTTCCATGTTTTCGCCATTTTTGGATAATGGCTCTCACTGTGGTTTGCTGGAGTCCTAAAGCTTTAGAAATGGCTTTATAACTTTTTTCCAGACTGATAGATCTCAATTACGTTGTTTCTCATTTGTTCCTGAATTTCTTTGGATCACAGCAACATGTCTAGCTTTTGAGGATCTATTGGTCTACTTCACTCTGTCAGGCAGGTTCTATTTAAGTGATTTCTTGATTGAGAACAGGTGTGGCAGAAATCAGGCTTGGGTGTGGCTGGAGAAATTGAATTCAGCTTTCCAAAGATGTGATAAACCACAATTAATTTATGTTTTAACATGGGGGGCAATCACTTTTTCACACAGAGCCATGTAGGTTTGGATTTTTTTTACCCTTAAAAATAAACACCTTCATTTAAAACCTGCATTTTGTGTTTACTTGTGTTATCTTTGTCTGATGTTTAAATTTGTTTGATGATCTGAAACATTTGAGTGCGACAAACATAAAAAACATGAGAAATCAGGGAGGGGGCAAACACTTTTTCCCACCACTGGTTATATATTTATTTCACTCCATGAAATGCAAATTAATTAATAACCATTATTTAATATTTTTTTCAATTCTTTGTTGATCTTCTGTCTCTCTCTTAAAATAAACCTACCATAAAATTATGGACTTTATTTCTTTGTAAACTTTGCAAATTCAGCAAGGGATCAAATAATTATTTCTCCGTTCCCTCTCTATATTTCCCGCTGCACAAAAGACATTTTTTTTTTTCTGTGAAGCTGAACTTTCTACTTAATTTACAAATAAATCACTATTTAATAGGAAATTTTTGACCATCCTGTGCTTTTCTTGAGGTATGGTATAAAATATCATTGCACTATGGAAAAAAAGCATCTGCTTTAAAACTTGTATTTCCTCCCACAACTTTTAATGCAAAAAAAAAAAAAAACCTCTCAAAACATCACAACTTTTATTGCAACTTTTTACAGAAGTTCCCACAAATTCAGGCTTTTTGGGCTTCAGCAATCATAAAAACATCCCACAGAATCCTGGAGGGACTGATGAGTGATGCTGTAAAACTACCACATATAGGGTGACACTGTCCATAGTCTGGTTGGTTTCATTCACAGAAATAAGATAAGATAAGATAAGATAAGATAAGCCTTTATTAGTCCCACAACGGGGAAATTCCAGGATTGCAACAGCACAGGGATAGCAACACTCAGAGCAACAATCAGAAGGCAAGAAAAAAAACAAGCAAGCAAGAGCAGCTAATAAACATATGTACGTATTACTATAAAATATATATATATACACACACACACAGACACACAGTGCAGAGCATTGTAGCTGGATGGAATAAATATGTAAATATATAAACACCCACAGTACGGAGCATTGCAGCTAGGTGGAATAAATATGCAAGTATATAAACACACACAGTGCGGAGCAATGTAGCTAGATGGAATAATATGTAGATATATAAATATATAAACACACCCAGTGCTGAGCATTGT
The DNA here is from genome assembly GCA_020510985.1 of Pholidichthys leucotaenia. NCBI lineage: Eukaryota > Metazoa > Chordata > Actinopteri > Cichliformes > Pholidichthyidae > Pholidichthys > Pholidichthys leucotaenia. The sequence continues at coordinate 481,982,795 of CM035837.1, forward strand.
AGCTAGATGGAATAAATATGCAAATATATAAACACACACAGTGCAGAGCATTGTTGCTAGATGGAATGAAACAGCATAACCGTCTACTTAGTTATCCTACATGGTATGATTATGTGCCCATACATATTCTCACCCTCCATAGCGACCGGTATGTTCCTAGTTGTATGCCGGAGGGGACCATTGTGTAAGTCTATTGCATCTTTTGCATTCAAAAAACTATTAGTTTGTTACGTCTTTTTGCTATCTCTGCGAGCAGCCCTGCTTAGGTTGTACAGTCTGACAGCCGTTGGTAGGAAGGACCTACGAAACCTCTCGGTTGTGCACCTGGGATGATGTAGTCTGCTGCTAAATGAGCTCCTCAGTGCATTCAGTATGTCCTGCATAGGGTGGAACTCGGACTCCAGCAGAGATGACAGTTTAGCCACCGTCCTTCTCTCTCCTATCTCCTCCATCGGATCAAGGCGCTGCCCCAGGACAGAGCTAGCTTTCTTAATCAGTTTGTTCAGTCTCTTCCTATCGGCTGCAGTAATGCCACTGCCCCAGCAGACCACTCCAAAAGTGATGGCTGATGCCACCACCGTGTCATAGAATGACTTCAGCAGCGCCCCTTGTACACCAAAAGACCTGAGTCTCCTCAGCAGGAACAGCCTGCGCTGTCCCTTCTTGTAGAGTGCATCAGTATTGTGTGACCAGTCTAGTTTATTGTTCAGATGAATACCCAGGTACTTATAGGATGTCACCATCTCGATGTCTGTTCCCTGTATATTTACTGGTACTGTGAGGGGCTGCCCATGCCTGCGGCAGTCCACCACCAGCTCCTTAGTTTTCCTCGCGTTGATCTGGAGGCAGTTCCGATGGCACCAGTCCACGAAGTCCTGGATAAGCCCTCTGTACTCAGCTTCATCTCCATTGGAGATGAGGCCAACGATCGCAGAGTCATCAGAGAACTTCTGTAGATGGCAGTGTGTTGTGTTGTGTGAGAAGTCCGCAGTATAAAGAGTGAACAGGAAGGGAGCCAGCACCGTTCCCTGGGGGGGCCCCCGTGCTACTGATGATCGTGTCGGACACACAGTCCCGGGTTCTCACAAACTGAGGCCGGTTCGTGAGGTAGTCCAGGATCCATGATGACAGGTGCTGGTCCACCCCTGCGCGCAGCAGCTTGTCCTTCAGGATCATCGGTTGGATGGTGTTGAAAGCACTGGAGAAGTCAAAGAACATGATCCTCACCATATTCCCGGGCTTCTCCAGGTGGGACAGAGAACGGTGAAGGAGGAAGATCACCGCATCCTCCACCCCAATGCCATGCTGGTAGGCGAACTGGAGTGGATCCATCGCTGGTTCCACCAGGGGGCGGAGGTGAGCAAGGAGCAGTCTCTCCAGGGTCTTCATCAAGTGGGACGTCAAGGCCACCGGTCTGTAGCTGTTCAGGTCTTTGGGGTGGGAAGCTTTTGGTACAGTTACCACACAAGATGTTTTCCACAGCTGTGGTACCCTCCCCAGTTTCAGGCTCATGTTGAAGATATACGTCACAATCCCACACAGCTGGTCTGCACAGGACTTGAGGAGCTTTGCGCTGATGCCGTCCGGTCCCGGCGCCTTCCTCGCCTTGATCTTCCTCAGCTCCGTCCTCACCTGGGTCCTGGTCAGGGTCAGGATGGGGGGCTGTGTGTTGGGAGTGGGGGGGTGTTGGTGGAGTGGGGAGTGGGCAGCAGGACTTGATTTCTTTAGAGGCAGCAGTGGTTGTTGTGCAGTCAGGGGGGAGGGCGGTTGGTCAAATCTATTGAAAAACAGATTCAGGTTGTTCGCCCACTCCCTGCCCCCTGTGGCCTGGGGGGAGGTATTCTGGAGCCCCGAGATGGTGTTGAGGTTTCTCCAGACCCCGCTGATGTCGCTCTGTTGCAGCTTGTCCTCCATCTTCTTCCTGAAGCTGTCCTTGCCTTCTCTGATCTTTCTCCTCAGCTCCCTCTGTACGGACTTCAGCATCTCCCTGTTCCCTGACCTGAAGATCCTCTTCTTCTCTCTCAGAAGTGTTTTTATCTCAGGGTTGATCCAGGGTTTGTTGTTTGAGTGACGCCGTATGGTCTTGGTGGGAACGGATTTGTCCACACAGAAGCTGAGGTAGCCCGTGAAGGTGTGAATGAGGCCATCGATGTCCTCACCATGTGGATCGCAGAGCTGCTTCCAGGCGGTGGCTTCAAAACAGCCCTTTAGGGTGTCCATTGTCTCCTCAGACCATAACTCCACAGTGTGCATGGCCGGAGGTTGTCTGTGCACTAGGGGTTTGTACACCGTCCGGAGATGAACCAAGTTGTGATCCGATCTCCAGAGTGGGGGGAGTTGTGATGAGGTGTACGCCTCCTTAGTGTTTGCGTAGAATAAATCCAGTGTTTTATTGTCTCTAGTATGGCATGTGACATACTGGGTGAACGTGGGTAGAATGGGAGACAGTGAAACATGGTTGAAATCGCCTGAGATGAGGAGAAGAGCATCTGGGTGTTCTGTCTGCAGCCTGCTGGTTACTGAATGGATGACGTCACGTGCTGTCCCAGCGTTCGCCGTCGGATTTGCATAAACAACAATGCAGATCACGTGTGAGTGTTCTCTCGGGAGATATGTAGGCCTCATGCTAACAGCTAGCAACTCAATGTCTTTGCTGCAGTGTCGTTGTTTAACAGTGATATGTCCCGGTCTGCACCAGTTGTTGTTAACATACATTATCACTCCACCGCCCCTAGCCTTGCCACTGTCTGGTGTTCGGTCAGCTCGTATCATGTGAAAACCCTCCAGCTCAATGTTAGCATCTGCTGCTAGTTCAGTTAGCCACGTCTCAGTAAACAAAAGGAGAGAGCACTCCCGGTATGTGCTATCATAACGGGAGATAGCCGCTAGCTCATCTAACTTTCCCAGTATCGACCGTACATTTCCCATGACAACAGATGGAAGGGAGGGTCTGTACCTTATATTTTTTGTCCTCCGCCTTACTCCAGCCCGGCAGCCGCGGCGTTTTCGCCTCAGTTCTCTCGGTATGTCGAGTTTTTCCAATGGGACCGGGTGGCGGTTGAATGCTAGCAGCTGTTCTCTGCTGTATCGTATCCTGCTATAGACAGTGGCTCCGTCCACCGGCTCAGGAGACATTTAGGACGATCTGTGTGTCCGTGATATAAGTGGGGTGAAAAAAAAAGACGGATCAAAAGAGAGAGGAAGGGAAAAAGACTCGGAATCGAGCCGCTGTTGCAAAAGGCAGCCGACTCGTGTGGCGCCGAGAGAAAAAAAAAAAAAAAAAAAAAAAAATGGCTTCAAAGTGAAAAAAAAAAAAAAAAACCCCAACAACTTCTCACTCAGTTTCTCAACTGAAATTCTCCTGTCTTGAGCTCAGTCAGATTATAGAAGATATTTCAGTCTGTGGTGTTGCTATCATCCCTGTGCCATTTGTGCACACTGTATTAAAACTGTCCCTCTTTACTGAGTAGTGTAAACCATTTCTACTATTTGATCTTCAAATGTGTAAAAAAAAAAGTGGTTGACTTTAGTTAAATCATGACGGCCATCCAGATCAGTATCAGCATTCAATTCAAAAGCCAGCAATTTCTCATCAAATTGTAAATGCAATTCTGTTAGTACTAACAGTTGTTACATGAGGCCCAGTGTTTTAGAATTCAAAATGTCTGTAAATATCCACGGAGTGTACCAGAAGCCACTGGTGTTTTCCTCTTACATCTGAAATAAAAACCATGAAAACATAAAATCATAAAACCATGAAAGAAATGTTCATTAGTCAAGAATCCATATCATTTTACAGTGTAAATCACAGCGTTTTCTGAACTTGAACCTGTTTTGAATAAAGCCTTATTGTAGCTGGCGGTGGAGGTTCCTGGGACGGCTAAAGACAACGTGCTGCCTGATTAGACCCAGCTGTCAAAATCTACGAGGACACGTCCACACAAGGCAGCCAGGTCCCAGCCAGCATGTCCAGGTGGGCTCCACAATATGTTAAATCTGGGCTGTTTTATGGGTCCCATGTGGGTTTGTCCATAAGTTCCATGTTGGCCCCATCTGTGTTTGCCAACATGGACTTTACTTGTGGTGCAGGTAATCAGGGGATCTGTTTACCTGCTTTAAACCCATTTGGGCCCTACATACTGTAGGTCTAATATGCGTGAGCAGGTTTCAGGAACCAGTCCCTCCAGGATTTTGTGATGTTGCAATCGCATCAATTCACGCAAAATCACTGATTGGATGGCCTCGTCTTTTGTGCCACCTTGTAACTTTGTCCAATCATTGCAACTTCCCCACAATTTTGGCCAATCCTTGTCAACTTCCACCAATTTCACCAATCAAATCAAATCACCTGAGTGGTGTTTAAATGCTCAGTCTAAGCAATCTCTGCACCGCGTTCATTTCTGTGTTTACAGTGAGTATTAATGGAACACATCAGCAAAAAACAGAGGGTCCGATTTAAAAAAAAAAAAAAAAAACATTCACCCCCGAGGTTTGCCACACTGTCCTTTCCTCCATCCCCACCAGCTTTCTGGTGGATGTTTTGCCACATCTTCATCCTGACCGCTTGTATGAAGTGCTGGGTTGTCGCCTACATGAAAACCACCCTGTTATGGGAGCATGCGTGAGAAGATATGCCGTAAAACAACAAAACAAATGAGCAAATTTAACACTACAGCCAGTGTTTGATCATGTCATACACCTTTAGAGGTAAAATCATTACTACATCTTGTCAATGAGCTTTAAAGCTGTGAATCTCTGGTCGAGACATGGACAAATGTGCGTCCCTCCCAGTAAATGAAAGATGAGTGTCTGATGAGACAGGTGTGTGTCAAGACGCGCAACAGATACAGTTAGGAGTTCGAAGAGAGAGAATATTGTCTGTAATTTTTTTCAGAAACACACAGACTCCAATAGACAATACAGAGCAACAGAATAAATTATTTATTTTTTCCTCTCCACTCGGTACTGAGTGGTTGAGGACCAATAGGGAGTTTTCAGATGAAGGTGCTGCCCATCCATCCATCCATCCATCTTCTACTGCTTTTCTGGAGGGCCGGGTCATGAAGACAGCAGAGAAGCAAGTGAGAAGAAAGAAACAAGCAGAGAAGGCAAGACTTCCTTCTCCTCGCCCACCTGCACGAGCTCTTCAGAGAGGATACCAGGACGTTCCCAGGCAAGCTGGGAGACAGTCTCTCCAGCATGTCCTGGGTCTGCCCCAGGGTCTCCTCCCCATTGGACATGCCCAAAACACCTCAAGTGGGAGGCGTCCAGGGGGCATCCTGATCAGATGCCCAAACCACCTGAACTGGCTCATTTCAATATGGAGGAGGAGCCGCGGTTCTGCTCTTAGCCTCTCTCAGATCACTGAGCTCCTCACCCTATCTCTGAGGGTGAGTCCTTGTATCCGCAATCTCAGTCTTTTGGTCATTACTGCCTGGGAGCAGCTCTGCGATCCACATGGTGAGGACATCGACAGCCTCACTCACACCATCACGGACTACATCAACTTCTGTGTGGACAACACTGTACCCACCAAGATCATACAGTGTTGCTCGAACAACAAGCCCTGGATCAACCCTGAGATAAAAACACTTCTGAGAGAGAGGAAGAGGATCTTCAGGTCGGGGAACAGGGAGATGCTAAAGTCCGTACAGAGGGAGCTAAAGAGGAAGATCAGAGAAGGCAAGGACAGCTTCAGGAAGAAGATGGAGGACAAGCTGCAGCGGAGCGACATTGGCGGGGTCTGGAGAAACCTCAAAACCATCTCTGGGCTCCAGAATACCTCCTCCCAGGCCACGGGGGGCAGGGAGTGGGTGAACAATCTGAACCTGTTTTTAATAGGTTTGACCAACCGCCCTCCCCTCTGCCTGCACACCAACCACTGCTGCCTCTACAGTCATCGAGACCTGCTGTCCACTCCCCCCTCCACCAACATCCCCCCACTCCCAGCACACAGCCCCCCAACCTGACACTCACTAAGACCCAGGTGAGGACGGAGCTGAGGAAGATCAAGGTAAGGAAGGCCTCGGGACCAGACAGCATCAGCGCAAAGCTCCTCAAGTCCTGCGCAGACCAACTGTGTGGGATTGTGGAGCACATCTTCAACCTGAGCCTAAAGCTGGGGAGGGTACCATAGTTGTGGAAAAAATCTTGTGTGGTACCCATACTAAAGACTCCCCACCCCAGAGACCTGAACAGCTACAGGCCAGTGGCCCTGACGTCTCACCTGATGAAGACCCTGGAGACACTGCTCCTTGCTTACCTCTGCCCCCTGGTGGGACCAGCGATGGATCCACTCCAGTTCGCCTATCAGCATGGCATCGGAGTGGAGGATGCAGTGATCTTCCTTCTTCACCGTTCCCTGTCCCACCTGGAGAAGCCTGGGAACATGGTGAGGATAATGTTCTTTGACTTCTCCATTGCTTTCAACACCATCCAACCGATGATCCTGAGGGACAAGCTGCTGTGTGCAGGGGTGTACCAGCACCTGTTATCATGGATCCTGGACTATCTCACAACCCGGCCACAGTTTGTGAGAACCCGGGATTGTGTGTCTGACATGATCATTGGCAGCACGGGGGCCCCCGAGGGAACGGTTTTGGCTCCCTTCCTGTTCACCCTTTATACTGCGGACTTCTCACACAACACAACACACTGCCATCTACAGAAGTTCTCTGACAACTCTGCGATCATCGGCCTCATCTCCAACGGAGATGAAGCTGAGTACAAAGGACTTATCCTGGACTTCGTGGACTGGTGCCATCGGAACTACCTCCAGATCAATGCAAGGAAAACTAAGGAGCTGGTGGTGGACTGCCGCAGGCAAGGACAACCCCTCACAGCACCAGTAAACATCTAAGGAACAGACATTGAGATGGTGACATCCTACAAGTGCCTGGGTGTTCATTTGAACAATAAACTAGACTAGTCACACAATACCGACGCACTCTACAAGAAGGGACAGCGCAGGCTGTTCCTACTGAGGAGGCTCAGGTCTTTTGGTGTAAAAGGGGTGCTCCTGAAGACATTCTATGATTCGGTGGTGGCATCAGCCATCACTTTTGGAGTGGTCTGCTGGGGCAGTGGCATCACAGCAGCCGATAGGAAGAGACTGAACAAACTGATCAAGAAAGCTAGCTCTGTCCTGGGGCAACGCCTTGACCCAGTGGAGGAGATAGGCGAGAGAAGGATGGTGGCTAAGCTGTCATCTCTGCTGGAGTCCGAGCCCCACCCCACGCAGGACATACTGAACGCACTGAGGAGCTCATTTAGCAGTAGGCTACATCATCCTAGGTGTGCGACCAAGAGGTTTTGCAGGTCCTTCCTACCTACAGCTGTCAGACTTTATAACCTAAGCAGGGCTGCGTGCAGAAATAGCAAAAAAACGTGACGACCTAATAGTATTGAATGCAAAAGACGCAACAGACTTACATAAAATGGTCCTCTCCAGTATACAACCAGGACAATATCAATCGCTATGGAGGGTGACAATATGTATGGGTATATATTCATACTATGTGGGGTAACTAAATAGACGGTTATGCTGTTTATTCCATCTAGCTACAATGCTCCGTACTGTGTATATATATTTATATATTTATGTATACATATGTATATTCACTGCTCTTATTTTATTTTCTTATCTTCTAAATTATTGCTATGAGTGTTACTTCCAGGGACAAGAGTTGCAAATTAGCTAATAGCTATACACTCTTTGTGCAACACATCAGATTGATTGTCATTGATTAATTGTCTATGTTTATTGCACTGTCCCTGTCAAATAAACAAATCTATCTATCTATCCCTGTGCTGTTGCAATCCTGGAATTTCCCCATTGTGGGACTAATAAAGGCTTATCTTATCTTATCTTATTACCCAAAGTTAATGACCATAGGTGAGGGTAGGAACGTAAATTGACCAGTAAATTGACAGCTTTGCTTAAGAGCTCAGCTCCCTCTTCACCACAATGGGCCGGTACAACGCCCGCATCACTGCAGATGCTGCTCCGATCTGTCTGGCAATCGCACACTCCATTCTCCCCTCACTCATGAATAAAGATCCCAAGGTACTTAAACTCCTCCACTTGGGGCATTAGCTTGTCTCCAACCCAGAGAGGACAATCCACCTTTTTCTGGCTGAGGATCGGTGGCAGAGGGCAGCCCAGGCAGAGTCCACTCTCACTGGAAACGAGTTTGACTGGGTGCTGGCAATACGAACCAAACTCTTGCAAAGGTCATATAGGGGCCGGATAGCTCATAACAACAACCGTGACACCCCATACCCACACAGCACCCCCCACAACAGACCACGAAGGACACGGTCGGATACTTTCTCCAAGTCCACAAAGCACATGTGGATTGGTTGGGCAGACTCCCACGAACCCTCGAGTTTTCTTTAGAGGGTAAAGAGCTGGTCCAATGTGCCACAGCCAGGACGAAAACCACATTGCTCCTCTTGAATTTGAGGTTAGACCAGCGGTCGGACTCTCCTCTCCAGTACCTTGGCATAGACCTTCTCAGGGAGGCTGAGAAGTGTGATCCCTCTAATGTTGGAACACACCCTCCGGTCCCTCTTTTTTTTAAAAAAGAGGAATCACCACCCAGTTTGCCATGCCAAAGGCGCTGTCCCCGACCTCCACGCAATGTTGCAGAGGTGTGTCAACCATGACAGCCCTACAACATCCAGGGCCTTGAGGTACTCAGGGTGAACCTCGTCCACCCCTGGGTCCCAGCCACCAAAGAGTTTTTTAACCACTTGCTGGAATAATTTCTAAATCTATACTCTTTAACATGCATTCAGTGCAATTTAGCTGTTGTAATGGACATTGTGTTAAAGCCTGTATTTGTTGTTGCACAACAGAGTTTTTTTCTGTATAGCAGACGTTTCTGCTTAATTTACAAATCCCTGTAATAGGAAATTTTTGACAATCCTGTGCTTTTCTTATTTTGTTCAATCAATCAAACTTTATTTGTATAGCACTTTTTAAACATTAGATGATACACAAAGTGCTTTACATAGATTAAAAACAGCAGACACATTTAGTTACATATTTTACACAATACATCCCCACCCCTTCCAACCCTCCCAAAAACATACACACAAACACAACACACAAAGGCACATACATCATCCCCTTCTTCTCATACACACATATAAAATAAAAGAGACATTGCTCGGCACCGAGGCACCAAGTGAAGAAGCAACCATCTTGTGGAGCCCCCCATGCCGGGAGACCACACAGCCCGTAACCACAGAAGGCGCCACAAAGACCGCCTCAACCAGGACAGGCCAGGGCCTGCACCACAGCTGTAGGCAGTGGTATAAAGCCCCCACCCACCCAAGCTAGAGCGAGCCACGAGACCAACACTCTTGCAGATAGGCCAGGCAGGATCCAGCATGAAGGGCCCCACTGAGGAAACACTGGAGCTAAAACACATAAAATACAAGATAAAACTAAGAAGACATAAAGCAAAGGGAACTAAAGACCCATACTTAGAAGCTGAGTTTGTCATGTATGCCCCTACGGGGCAGGAGAGACACACCCACGTGCTGGATTGTGTTTGCTCATTTATTAGCAACGAAACATAAAGTCCCAAAAACTATGCAAACAGAAAAAAAAAAACATAAACAAGCAAAAACTTACAGCAGGCGTCCCTGGGCCGGCATCGCCCAGCGGAGGAGGGAGTAGATCAGGGAGATTTTTAGATGAATAAACTTCAGAGGATTCATTCAGCAGTGCAACAAAGACATAGTGGACAGGCAGTGCTTAAATACACACAGAAAGATGAGCTGCCGTGTGACTCATTGAGCGAGCAGGTACCTGATGATTAACTGCTCCCAGCTGAGCTGACAGAGAGTAGTTAGAGCAGTAGAGGCAATGTCTGGGAAAAGGGGAGGCCCAAGTGAAAACAAATCCAAAAATGCATACAAGAAACTAAAAGAATCAAACTAATCAGACAAACAATACTTGGAATGAAGTGAGGGTCTGAGCTCAGAGAAAACCTGAGCTCAGACACATGACAGAGCCACCCCCTTTAAGGGGTGGGTACCAGACACCCCCAGGTAACACCCAAAAGACCTCCCTTCCCCAAGAGAAAGAGGTGCATCAAAAAACCACCCTGGGAGTGAGGTGGGGGGAACAGGCTAGGAGGGAAAACACAAACCCACTCAAGACCTGGGCTGCACGGTGGCACAGTGGTTTAGCACTGTGGCAGCACAGTTTTACCCTCGGCCAGGGGATCGTGGGGATCATGAGATCGTGGGTTCGATCCCAGCCCCCGACCAACAGTGAGCTGTGTGGAGTTTGCATGTTCTCCCCGTGTTGCGCGGGTTTACTCCGGGATTTCTCCGGTTTCCTCCCGCATACCAAAAACATGTAGGGTTAGGGCGCTCGCGCACGCAGCGACCAGCAGCCGGTGGCTTGTCACCAGACTGCAAACCAAGTCTACCTACGGGTACAAATAAGTAACAAAAAAAAAAAAAAAAAAAGACCCACACCTGTGCTATGCCCAACCCCTTGGCCCCCACCAGAGAAACACAGAATAACGGCCACTGGCCCACAGAGTTCTAAAATTCAGGGGGCCACCCAGAGTCCCAGGCCCAGCGGACGGCCAGGTAAACCAAATGAGGTGGCCTGCCGAAGTCCCAGGCCAGCCGGACAGCCAGGTGGTACGAGTTGGGTGGCCTGCCGGAGAACATGGACCACCCGACCCCGTAGCTCAGTCTGTCTGGCAGCCGGCCCGAGTGCTTCAGCCACCGAACCCAAAGAGGCGGCCCAGAAGGTGGTTCCCCCACTGGGAGACCCAAAACTGGGGAAGAGAGCCAAGGAGGGAGGACCCCGACATCGTCAGGCAGAGCAGAAAGGGGGGCTCCGACGTCATCAGGCAGAGGGAGAAAGGGGACCACGACAGCATCTGGCTGAATAGGGGGTAGGATCACGATGCCCTCAGTGGTCTCGGACTTGATAAAAGTTGCACCCGCGGTGGCTCCGGGCAGGAGCTTGGCAACACCCGCGGCAGCTCCATGTTGGAGCTCTGTAGCACCCGCAGTGGCTCTGGGCTGGAGCTCTGCAGCACCTGTGGTGGCTCTGGGCTGGAGCATTGCAGCACCCTTGGTGGCTCCGGGCTGGAGCACTGCAGCACCCTCGGTGGACTCAGGCTGGGGCAACGTTGCACCCTCGGTGGACCCTGGCTGGGCCAACGCCACACCCTCGGTGGACCCAGGCCGGGCCAATGCTGCACCCCTGGTGGACTACGGCTGGGCCAACGCTGCACGGTGGACCCCAGGCTGAATGTTAACGCCCATGGCGGGCCCATACCGGAACGCAGCACCCACGTTGGCCCCAAGCTGAGACACAGCACCCACAATGGTCCCTGAGTGGGATGCAGCACCCATGGAGACCTGGACTGAGGTGGAACCCACATAACAGCCTCAGGCAGAGGGGAAACTGCACCAGCAATGACCTCAGCAGGGATAGCTGGACCTACAACAACTTCAGGTGGTGAGTCTGAAACCAGGGAGACATCTGGGTTGGATGGATTTTCCCCGGCGACCCTGTTAGGAGGCTCGGAAATAACAGGGAGGTAAACAGAGTCAGGGTCACCGGCAGTGGCGGAGCCCGGCAAGGTGAGCTCAGGCGCAGCTATTGGCTGCACCTGACTCGCCTCATCAAGAGCCAGGCAAGACTTCTCCAAAACAGTAAAAAGAAAAACAAGGGAGAGCGCTTGACTGAACTTGAGCTCCACCGCTATCCAGGACTCTGTCGATTCAGATGATGACAACGTCTCGGGCCCGGTCTCAGGGAGGTTCAGCTCAGTCGTGGACTCTGCTGCAGCTGCCTCCGCAGCAGACATGATGGTCATTGCAGTCTGAATGCCCCCATGCAGAGCGACCCACACAGGTGGCTCATCTGACGTGGCAACTGGAGGTTGGCTCACCACTGGGGCTGGAATTGAGTCCTCCAGGGCCACGGGTTCTTCCATTGTTCGGCGGTTCTGCTCCGTGGCCGGCGGACACTCAGGAACAGAGGGAGAGGACAAGGAGAGAGTTGGTGAGCAGTTATTTGCTCGAGCAGGTGGGGAGAGCTCAGGGGACTGCATTTCCTGAGCCTTACCCCCGGGAATCAGGCAAGGCATTTCCTCACAAATAAAAGGAGAATAAAATGACACTTGCCTGTCTTCCCGGTCTTTGATGTTTTCTGCTGCAGCAGTAGAATAGTCATCCCTCTCCGTGGTTATGGTGCGCATGGGCCCCTCTAAGGATTGTGAAGGAGCCGGCCCAGCATTCATGGAGACGGGTGGAGCTAGAGAGTCCGTGGAGGACCTCTCGGCAGCCAGAGGGAATGTCAAGGCGACGGGGAATATGGCAGCAGCGGAGAGGGTGGGGACTGGTGTGACAGCCGGTGAAGAAGAAGAAAGGAGGGGCTCTGCCACAGGAATTGTCTTGCTCGACGTCAGGGAGGTGGCTGCTAACGAGAAGGATGGCTTCCTCCCGCAGTTCGGTGCAGGATGACGTTGCTTAGGTGTGGGGATTGTCTTGCTCAGTAAAGGGGGTGCTGCTGGTGAGCAGGAGATGGCATTCCTCAGGCAAACTGGTGCAGGATGGCGTTGCTTAGGTGGAGCTGGAGTTGTCTTGGTTGGAGCGGGAACGGGCGTTGAGGATCGGCAAGAAGCGGACACAGCAGAGCCCTGGGAGCACCCTCCCTTTGGCGCGAACCCAGGATTCCTCGGGGACTTCCTCACCCTTTTGCCATTCTCAAGCTGCGGCATTGCCAAAAGAGAGATCCGCTCGACTCCCTCAGCATGCTCCGAGAGCTGAGGGCATCGATAAGCTGCTGCCTCCGCCAGATCCAAATACCACCGCACGTCCTCCGGGGTGGAATAAGTGCATGCTGTGGAAATTAGCCTGTCTCTTTCCATTAGGGCTCAGCAGCACTCCCACTTGAGACATATGGGGCAGCTCTGTCCTGCAGTATCCATAACGCGCTCCAGCAACAGGTGAGTGGAAAAAAACACAAAAAGGTGAAAAAAAAATGTACCAACACAAAAGCTGGGTCTTCTGTCACTGGCTGCACTGTTCTGTCATGTATGCCCCTATGGGGCAGGAGAGACAGACCAAGGCGCTGGATTGTGTTCACTCATTTATTAGCAAAGAAACAGAAGGTGCTTTTCCACTAGGGTCAGTACGGTACAGTTCGGCCCGCTTTGTGTTTCCACTGCACTAGGTGCCACTTGAAGTGGGTGGGAATAGTTACAGGGGACGCGGCACAATCCTCTCCCTCCCGTTACGTAAAACAAGCGTAACGTTACGCAAAACACAAGCTGGCAGGATACGAGGCGTCTGCGTTCTCTGGCTTTTTTTGCCAGAATAAAGGCAAAAAGGAGAACAGAAGGCAAAGGCGGCAATAGGACACATTCTGGAAAAGTACTGGAGCATTTAGGAAACCATAGAGCAGTATAAAGGGGAAGACATGAGGATACAAACTCCATCACGTGTGATGGAAAGCTAATGATTGCTAATGCTACTTTGCTTTTAAGTCCGCCGTACAACATTGTAATGTCGGCAAGTTATTGGTATTAGGTAGTAAAATATGTATTCTCTGTGTGTGTTTCAGATGGCTCTCTTGTGGCAAAACTATCGCTTCAAACCATCTGTCTGAACGTTTAACACAGTGATGTCACCCCAGCTTCAGGAACGCAAAGTGGTTACAGAACTGCAGAATGTCTGTAGAAATGTTTAGCTTCCTGTGCAACAAACTGCTCTGTTCTGTGTGAAAATCAAGGAGAGACTGTTGAGACGTCATGGGATTTACCTGCTCCAGCCAGTGGTGTCGTGGCAAAACATGGATCAGGTGCCATATCGTAGCATATGAGCCGTTAAATATATATTTCAACAGGTAAACAGTACTGAGTTAGGCATAAGATATATTTAACAATTACGATGCATTTTAAGCCAAAACAAATGGATCTAGGATTAAAAGAAATTAAAATAATGCAGTCACAAGGTTACATGGAGAAATACATGGATTAACTGGAAATATATCACGCTGAGTATTGCTGACTACATGTAGATACTGTATAAATATATATTCTCTGCATCAACAGAGAACTATACATGTATTCATGTAGTATTGCCCTGGGAATTTTGACAATAAACCTTTGTACTTTTGCAGATGTGTCTCTACTTTTGTTTTATGTGTGAAGGTTACCACCCAGTGACATAAATACTAAAAGATTGGAAAAAAGCTGTCTAAGAACAATCCAGCAGTTTGAGAAATTACTTTTGGTTTGGTGTAAGTCTGCCAACAGAATTATGAACCATAAAGCAGTTTGTGTTAAAATGTTAAATCCCATTACACCTAAACTCAGGGGTGTCCAATCATGTGCCATGGAAAGCCAAGACCCTGCAGGTTCTCTCTTCTATCCCATTATTAGGGAATCCAGATGCTAATATGGTCCAGAATTCCTCCATATACTGGGACTATCACTAAAGTGTGCAGTGTCTTCTGCACTGGCACATCCAACAATACAGTCTTCAGCAAATAATTGTTTTGGTTACTTTTCTTAAAAATGAGCCATTATTTTCAAAGTCACTGTTAAATGGTTCGTACTGTTGACTCTTTTCACACCGGTGTCCTAACAGACAAAAATAGAAAATCATGATGCAAACACATAAGTTACTAAATTGATTATTACAATCAGCAGCAAATTCCAGATTATTCAGAATGTGCAAAAAAACAACTGTAAAAAAAAAAAAAAAGAAATTGGAATGGGTCACACACGCCAGCCACGCTACCTTACTGAGAAGCAGCTGGTCGGCCCCTCGTACTGGTCCTGGTTCAGCAGATCTTCAGCCTGCATCTCTGTAAATAGTGAGGCAAGGTCCGGTTTGGGTGGATCGTTTTCCTCTTGCCTAGATGAAAGAGAAATAGGTGATGGCTGAAGCGGCAGTTTATGTTGCCCACCCATGTTCCATCTAAGAATTCAAAAAGAAAGAAAAGAAGAGTGATTACAAATCAGAACAAAGCCAAGACAAAACATGACAAAAACTAAGCAAAAGCACAACACAGACTGGATATGACAATCCTTATGTGATTTTACATGTCATCTTGTATATATGTTTGGAGTATTTCTTTCTTTAGTTTTTGTTTAAATTGTCCAAGCGTTGTACATGATTTTAATTCAGGTCCAAAAGCGTTCCACAGTCTGACTCCCTGCACTGAGACAGTGTTGCTTGGTGGTAGTTCTCACTGAAGGTTTTTGAAATATACATGTTCCTCTGAAATGATATTGTTTCTCCCTTATTTGGAACAACTTTTGGATATTTGCGGGCAGTGATAGATTCTTCACTTTAAACATTATTACTGCAGTTTTAAAATCAACCAGATCTTTCAACTTGAGAGCTTTTAATTTAAGAAAAAGTGGGTTTGTTGGTTCCCTGTGAGCAGCTTTGTTTATTATTCTAATAGCTCTCTTCTGAAACATAAAGACTGGATATATGTTTTATATGTATTTCCCCATACTTCAGTACAATATGTCATGTATGGGAGTATTAATGAATGACACAAAGTATATAATGTGGGTTGATTCAGCAAATATTTCACTCTGTGTAGTATTGCAATTGATTTGCATATTTTACCTTTAATATAATTAATATGTGACTTCCAACACAGTTTATTATCAATTATTACGCCAAGGAATTTAATTTTGGATACCCTTTCAATCTCTACACCATTTACACTGAGTTTAGATACTGAGTTGTTGTGATGGTGTGAAATAACGTTATCAATAAAAGTTTAGCCACCGCTGTGTCGCCCTGGTTTCAAGTGTGGGTGGTGTTTTGTGCTTATATTGCTAAAATATAAAAGGAAGCACTACAATGGGTCTCAAATATTTGTAATGTGTTCTTTTACTGCATGAGGTTAAAGACAAAATACTAAAAACTACACATATAAACTAAATTCTAATAGTGACTTAACAACTCCCATTCCCCAAAGAGCAAGTTACATTATTATGACTACAACTCATAAAGGATCACAGAAATGATCTGATAAAAACAATAAATAAAAAAACAAGCAGTTTACGGTGGCAGTTATTGGATGTGCCATTCATTTTCAATTACTCTGTAATTAATATTGAAGCCATGTTCTCCACCTCTGTCATTGAAGCGGCGGCCCAGAGCTGCGGCTGCAAGGTGGTCGTTGCATCTCGTGGTGGCAACCCCCGAACCAAGTGGTGGACACCAGTGGTGAAGGAGGCCATTAAGCTGAAGAAGGAGTCCTATCAAGCTTGGTTGGCTTGTGGGACTCCCGAAGCAGCTGAGGTGTACCGGCAGGCCAAGTGGAGTGCAGCTCAGGTGGTTGCTGAAGCAAAAACCCGGGTATGGGAGGAGTTTGGTGAGGCCATGGAACAAGACTTTCGGTCAGCCTCGAAGAGATTCTGGCCACACTGTGTATGGTGCGGATGGGGCGCTGTTGACCTTGACTGGGGATATCATCGGGTGGTGGAAGGAATACTTCGAGGATCTCCTCAATCCCACTGATATGCCTTCCACAGAGGAAGCAGGGTTTGTGGACGAGGGGGATGACTCGCCTGTCACAGGGGCTGAGGTCGCCAAGGTGGTTAAAAATCTCCTTGGTGGCCAGGCCCCAAGGGTGGACGAGATTCGCCCTGAGTACCTCAAGGCCCTGGATGTTGTTGGGCTGTCATGGTTGACACGCCTCTGCAACATTGCATGGAGGTCGGGGGCAGTGACTTTGGCATGACAAACAGGGGTGGTGGTTCGTCTCTTCAAAAAAAGGGACCGGAGGGTGTGCTCCAACTTTAGAGGGATCACACTCCTCAGCCTCTCTGGAAAGGTCTATGCCAAGGTACTGGAGAGGAGAGTCCGGCCGTTGGTCGAACCTTGGATTCAGGAGGAGCAATGTGGTTTTCGTCCTTGCCGTGGCACATCGGACCAGCTCTTTACCCTCTCGAGAATTCTCGAGGATTTGTGGGAGTTTGCCCAACCAGTTTACATGTGTTTTGTGGACTTAGAGAAGGCATTTGACCGCGTCCCTCATGGTTTTTTGTGGGGGGTGCTTCGGGAGTATGGAGTATCGGGCTTGTTGTTACAAGCTCTTCGGTCTCTGTACGACCATTGTGAGAGTTTGGTTCATAATTGCCAACACTCGGTCGGAGTCATTCCCAGTGAGAGTTGGACTCCGCCAGGGCTGCCCTTTGACACCGATCCTGTTTATAATTTTTATGGACAGGATTTCTAGGTGCAGCCAGGGAATGGAGGGTGTCATGCTTGGTGACCACAGGATCTCATCTCTGTTGTTTGCAGATGATGTTGTCCTGTTGGCTTCATCCAGCAATGACCTACAGCTCTTGCTGGGACGGTTTGCCGCTGAGTGTGAAGCGGCTGGGATGAGAATCAGCACCTCCAAGTCCGAGTCCATGGTCCTCAGCCGGAAAAAGGAGGATTGTCCTCTCTGGGTTGGGGACAGGCTCCTGCCCCAAGTGGAGGAGTTTAAGTATCTTGGGGTCTTATTCAAGACTGAGGGGAAAATGGAGCAGGAGATTGACAGACAGATTGCAGCAGCATCTGCAGTGATGCGGACGTTGTACCAGTCTGTTGTGGTGAAGAGGGAGCTTAGTTCTAAGGCAAAGCTGTTGATTTACCAGTCAATCTACGTTCCTACTCTCACCTATGGTCACGAGCTTTGGGTAATGACCGAAAGAACGAGATCATGGATACAAGCGGCTGAAATGAGCTTTCTCCGTAGGATTGCTGGACTCACCCTCAGAGACAGGGTGAGGAGCTCAGTCATCCGGGAGAGGCTCAGAGTAGAACCGCTGCTCCTCCACATTGAAAGGAGTCAGTTGAGGTGGTATGGGCATCTGATTAGGATGCCTCCTGGAAGCCTCCCACTTGAGGTGTTTCGGGCACGTCCCACTGGGAGGAGACCCCGGGGCAGACCCAGGACTCGGTGGAGAGACTATGTCTCCCAGCTGGTCTGGGAACACCTTGGTATCCTCTCTGAAGAGCTGGAGCAGGTGGCTGGGGAGAGGGAAGTCTGGGCTTCTCTGCTTGAACTGCTGCCTCCGTGACCCGGACCTCCGGAAGAGCGGTAGAAGATGGATGGATGGATGAATGTAATTAATATTCACACAATCAAATAAATCTCAGTTCAGTCCCTTTCATATTAAGTGGAAATTGTGCTACTTTAAATTTGGCACTTTACCTATACTTTAACTTAAGCAAAAGATTTGACTATAAATAAGATGTGCAGCTTACTAGTCAGACTACATTGCTTGCCGTGTCAAGCCAAATGTAGCTTGGTCCAACTCTACAACGAAAATACACACAACTTAAGTACATGCACAGCACAAAAGCACAACATGTAAAAAACACACCTTTTTAACCAGGATTACAACTAGCTTATTTCATCAGATATTGTCAACACAAGCGCAAAATACAAGGACGGACGTAGCATTGATGGCTAACTAGCTAGGTCATTGTTTAAACAAGAGCAAGTTTTTGTCTGTCCAAAGTGAGCTTTCCGCTGCTGGGATAAATAACGTAAAACATGCATATCACATCACTCACCGCCCTCTATATCCCAATATCACGGCTTCAGCTGCTGAAGTTTGGTGCTCCTGCGGCCGTACATTCAATTCAGTTGGGGCGGCTCCGTCTATTTCCCAGTGTGGCTCTGGTTACTTTCCAGGGTGGCTCTGTCTGCTTCCCTCTGGATTCTCTCATCAGCCGAAATGCACAGAAAACTCTGCTGGACCGCGGTGTTGATTTCTGTTAAGCCATTCTATCGTTGTTGTTTATAATATCACTTGTTGGCTGGCTCACGGACGAATCATTGCAAATGGCGGCTCGCCAGTGATTCTGGAAAGTCAGTGTTACACCCACTCTCATGACATTACGCCTGGACCAATCAATGGCCTGCAGTGTTTTTACGTAACCGGGACGGTATCCATGGAACCTCAATCGAGGGGTTCTGAAAAAATAGGAACAGTCCGAAAAAACAGAACTGAAAGCAGTTACGGTCCCTAATGGAAAAGCGGACAAACCATGCTGTCCCGTACCGAACCATACCGTACTGACCCTAATGGAAAAGCACCTAGAAAGTTCCAAAAACTGTGCAATCAGAAAAAAAATATAAACAAGCAAAAACTTTCAGCAGGCGTCCCTTGGCCGGCATCACCCAGAGGACACAGGAGTAGATCAGGGAGATCTGTAGACGAATAAATTTCAGAGGATTCATTCAACAGTGCAGCAAAGACATAGTGGACAGGCAGTGCTTAAATACACACAGAAAGATGAGCTGCCGTGTGACTCATTGAGTGAGCAGGTACCTGATGATTAACTGCTTCCAGCTGAGCTGACTGAGAGCAGTTAGAGCAGTAGAGGCAGTGTCTGGGAAAAGGGGAGGCCCAAGTGAAAACAAATCCAAAAATGCATACAAGAAACTAACAGAATCAAACTAATCAGACAAACAATACTTGGAATGAAGTGAGGGTCTGAGCTCAGAGAAAATCTGAGCTCAGACACATGACAGAGCTAAGAACACATCAAAATAAGAAAATCTAAAAGCAAGTGGAGCTAAGAAGAATGTAAAACAATGGAACATAAATGACTACTTCAATAATAAACGGTTTGTTAAAAGCCAAAATAAAAAAAAGTGTAAAAAGGACATAAGAACACATAAAAACATGAACTAAAAACCCATACTTAAAAACTGAACTAAACACATCAATAAGAAGATGAGAAAATCTAAGAACAAATGGCGCCAAAAAGAACATAAAACAATGGAACATAAATGACTTCTTCAGTAATAGTTAAACAGGTTTATTAAAAACCAAATTAAAAAGGTGGGTCTTAAGCCTGTTCTTAAAAACATCTATTGACTCTGCAGCCCTGACGCTCTCTGGCAGGCTGTTCCACAGACAAGGACCATAATAGTGAAAGGAAGCTTCACCAAAGGTCTTGGTCTTGACTTTGGGAACCATTAAAAGGCCAGTACCAGAGGACCTCAGGGTCCATTAGGGCTCATTAGATAAAAGTAGCTCAGATAGATTAGAAGGCCCAAGGCCACTGAGGCTTTTAAAAACTACTAAGAAAAAAGTACCTAAATTATGTACAATATATTTTTATAGCTTGTTCAACTCTTTTGACAGCAGCAGGGACAAAGCTGTTTTTGTAGCGCTGGGTTCTACTTTTTGGGACAGCAAACCTCCGTCTTGAGGGAAAAAGCTGAAAGTGGCAGTGCAAAGGGTGGGAGTCATCATTTAAAATGGAGGTAGCCATCCTCTGTACTTGTCTGGTGTACAGGGATGTCAGGCTCAGCTGTGACTCACCAAGCAAACGACTGGACCATCTAACTACCTGATCCAAGGATTTCCTCTGTTTCAGTTTTATCTGACCAAACCATGACACTAAAGAAAAGGATAAAACAGATTCAATAAAAGCCCAATAAAATATTGTCATTATGGTTCGGTCAACTTGGAAGCGTGCAAGTTTTCTCAAGCAATGCAAATGTTGCGGACCCTTTTTGCACACCCTTTCACAGTTCACTTCAAAGTTTAAATTATTATCAATAATCGTCCCAAGATATTTGTACGATTGTACACATTCGGTGGTCTGGCCTTTTAGTATGGTGACTTTGTGCCTGGGATTTTTCCTCCTAAAGTCAATAATCATATCTTTAGTTTTTGTTGTATTCAGCTGCAGGTAGGAATCCTCACACCAGTGAATAAAATCATCAACTACTGGGCCGTGGCCACTCTCACCATCCTGGAGGAGACTAACAATAACTGAGTCATCAGCATACTTTATAATGTGTCTGTTGTCATGTCTGCTCCGACACATGTTTGTGTACAGGATGAAGAGTAGTGGTGACAACACACACCCCTGAGGAGAGCCAGTAGAAGAGCACTTTAGGTCAGACAATGTACCATTGACCCTTACTCTCTGCGTCCTGTTGGTTAAGAAATCCAGAATCCAACCCACCAGATTATTGCTCAAGTCAAATTGTTGCAGGAGCCTTGTATACAGGACAGCACTGTGTATATCTGTGTTGTTTGAGGCTGGTTTTGTTGTATGGACATCATTGTATGTTAGAATGGATGGGTGTTAATGTTGATTTGTAAAAAATACAGTAAATTGTTTACTTGGGGTCTTAAAGGTGGTAATTTGTATAAAATTCACATGGGTGTATCTATGGAAAAGAGGAGATGGAATTAATAAGTGTTCACTTCTTCCTTCTCCCTTTCGAACAGTGTATAATGTTACTTTATTGCATTTGCCATTTGCTTGTATTTGTTATATTTTGTGTTCGAAATAAACTAAACTATAGCAAACTATATAAAAGCCTGGCATGTGTCCCATTAAAATCCAGATGTTTAAAAAGCATGTTAAACAGAGTGACAGTGGCATCCTCCACTCCTCTGTGAGGCCTATAGGCAAACTGCAGAGGATCCAATGCCTGCTCAGTCTGCCTTAGGACCTCACATCTTACCAGTTTTTCAAAAATTTCCATTAAAATTGAAGTCAAAGCAACTGGTCTAAAGTCGTTTACCATTTTAGGACAGCTGGATTTTGGAAGGGGAACAACCACGGCTTCTTTCCAGATCTTAGGCACATGTTCTGTCTGTAAGGACTTATTCAAAATGTAATGAAATATAGGACTCAGTTCATGTGCACAGGACCTTACCAAGCGACCACATATATTATCAGGGCCCTGACTTTTGTTCACTTTTACAGCGCAGAACTCCCTTTTAACATCCTGTACCTCAATATTAAAGTGCTGATTGTCTTTGAGTTTCTGTTTCAAATCTTGGATTTCTGTGCTGAAATCAAAGGAGTCAAAACGACCATAAAAACAATTAAGAGCATTAGCCAGCTCTGTGTCTGAATTAAAATCATCTAAAAACACGATTACTGCGCTCTGTGCTCTGAAGGCCTGCAATAGTTTTCATATAGGCCCAGGCTGAACCAAATTTCTTTGTTGCCATCTTGCTTTCCAACTCTGATTTATAATTCTGTTTCGCTCTTAAAATTTCGGCCTTCAGCTCCTTTGTGGCAACCTGTAGCTCAGAAACAGACCCCTGTTTAAAGGCAGGTGCTTTCCTCTTTAAGCTGGATTTCACTGATTTTGTAACCCATGGTTTGTTGTTGGGATATATTTTGACACGTTTACGTGGAACAATCTTATTTTTACAGAAAGACATGTATGAGCATGTGAGGTCAACCAGAGAGTCCAAATCATCCCCGCAGGCCAGTTTGAACATCTCCCAGTCTGTACAGTCAAAGCATTCCTGGAGGCTGTGCTCTGAATCTTCTGTCCACTCATCAATGTCTCTTGTCTCCACCTTGCTTCTTCTGAGAGCAGTTTTATATGTGGGCAGCAAATGTACACAGTTGTGATCTGAGGATCCTACAGGAGGAAGGGGGAGTGATTTATAGGCCCTCTCTATGGATCCATAGCACAGGTCCAATGTCTTTATCAATGACATACTGATAAAAGTTTTTAAGTGTCTTCTTTAAAGAAACATGGTTAAAATCCCCAAGAATGAAGTTTGGCACCTCTGGAGAAATTGATTGCAGCTGCTGGATCACATCAAAGATTGTGCTGGAGGCGGAGTCAGCGTCTGCCCTCGGATGAATGTACACGGTTGTGATGAAAAGTTGGGGGAACTCGCGAGGCAAATAAAAGGGGCGTAGTGACACAGACAACAGCTCCACATCGGGTGTACAGATGCGCTCTCTGACCGTGACAGATGTGCAGTACTGCTTATTAATATATAAACATACTCCGCCCCCCTGACGTTTCCCCGTTACCTCTTCCTGCCGATCCGAGCGCAGCGGGGCTCCAAAGCCGTCAATCCACAGGTCTGCATCTTGATCATGCGCAGTAAGCCAAGATTCAGTGAAGGCCATGACGCAGCAGTTCTTAAAGTCCTTCTGGTAGCGTACATTCCCTTGAATTTCATCCACCTTGTTTCTCACAGACTGTACGTTTCCAAAAATTATTGATTGGTTTGTGCTTTTATTAAAATCTGGGTTGATTAAGTGATCAATGGTTGCAAAAAGGACTTTAGGGTTATTGTTATGGATTGAGATTATGTTGGCAAAATACTCTATTCTCGATGTCTTGACTGCATTATTGTATATTTTTAATTTATTCTGTAGTATTTGGTAAGTGATAGTTAATTTGTTTTTCCTCCATTTCATCTCAGCCATCCTGCACTCTTTTTTCAGTTTTTGGGTTTGGTTATTTCTCCATGGAGGCTTTGGTTTATTCCTAATTGTCCTTATAATTATTGGAGCAACTATGTCAATGGTTGATCTTAATTTACTGTTAAAATTATCAACAATAAAATCACATGATGCAGATGAAATAACTGGGGGAGTGTTGCGTAAGAGTTTAATAAAATCAGCAGCCACTTCAGGTGTCAGATGGCGCTTTCTCACAGTTCACACCGAGGTCTCCCGTTGTATAAAACCATGTTATGTTAAAAAAATACACAGTAATGGTCAGATACAGCCAAGTCAACAACAGAGGACACACTCGTGGACAGGCCATGGCTAATGACAAGATCCAGAGTGTGTCCCCTGTTGTGAGTCTACTGCATGACACGTTGAGTAAAATTCATGAACGTGAGCAGGTCATTAAAATCTTCTGACATATGGTCGCACTGCCTACCAATGTGCAGATTAAAATCACCGGAAATGAGAATAAAATATGAGGAGTGGATTATTGATAAAAATTCAGAGAACTCATTAATAAATTATGTAGAATATCAGTGCAGTAAACAATGAAAAAAAAATGTGCTTTAAAATTTGTAATCTTTCCCACAACTTTTAATGCAAAAAAACCTTTCAGAATGCTGCAACTTCTATTGCAACTTTTTTCAATAGCTCCCTTGAAATCAGGCTTTTTGGGCTGCAACAATCATAAAAACAGCCCATTAAATCCTAGAGGGACTGAGTAACACTTGTGCCATAGACAAAATTATGCAAAAAAGTTTTTTTTTTCCCCTCATAAATTTGTAAGGAAAAAAGTGACAAATTTACTCAACATAGTAGCAAATTTTCTAGAAAAAAGGCACAAATTTACAAGAAAAAGTCACAATTTTATGAGAAAAAGGTGAAAATTTAGGAGAAAAAAATTTGCAAATTTGCAAGAAAAAATTGTAAAATTACTTGAAAGGTGTTACAAACTTACAAGAAAAATTTAGCAAATTTACAAGAAAAAAGCCACACATTTATGAGGAAAAAATTTGAAAAAGTTTTGAATTAACCCAAAAAGTAGTAAATATATGAGTAAATGAACTGAAAATTTTTGAGAAAAAAAAATCCCAAATTTATGAGGACAGGTTGTAAGCTTACAGTAAAAAAAAAAGAAAAAAAAGAAGACATTTTTGAGAAAGTTCCAAATTTACTAGAAAAATGTTGCAAATTTATGGAAAAAGTCACAAATTTACAAGAAAATAGTAAATTTACAAGGAAAAAAGTCACAAATTTATGACAAAAAAATAGCAAGATTATAGTAAAAACTAGAAAAGCACTCGGAGAGTGCTGACCTCCGCCAAGCGCCACAGTTCCCCCCCATACAGTGTTTGTGTGTACGTTTTCAGATTCCTTGACCATGAAAACATATGACTAGCAATTTGACAATGATATGATTAGTAGTTCAGCAGTTATTCACGAAAATGACATTTTCCGTAATGGCGGCCACAGTTCCCCCCCATACAGTGTTTGTGTGTACGTTTTCAGATTCCTTCACCACGAAAACATATGACTAGCAATTGGATTGACAATGATAGGATTAGTGGTTCAGTACTTATTCACGAAAATGGCATTTTCCGTAATGGCGGTTTTCTTCTGGACGGTGATCCGGATCACCACCAAAATGTAATCATCTGTAGGATACCCCATTTCTCACAATCTGTGAAAATTTCATGAAAATCCGTCCATAACTTTTTGAGTTATCTTGCTAACCAACAGACAGACAAACAAACAGGTGAAGCTGCTGGGTGAAGCTGCTGCTTCACCCAAACAAACAGACAGACAGACAGACAGACAGACAAACGCTGGCAAAAACATAACCTCCTGGCCTTCGGCCTGGCGGAGGTAATAAAGTTGCAAATGCATGAGAAAGTTCCAATATTAAAAGAAAAAGTTAGCAAATTTGCATGAAAAAAGTTACAATTTTACAAGAAAAAATTTGAGAAAAACGTTGCAAATTTATAAGAAAAAACACAATTTTATGAGAAAAAAGTAGCAAGTTTACAGTAAAAAGTAGTTGCAAATTTATGAGAGCGCTTCAAATTTTCAAGAAAAAAGTGTCAAATTGGGGGAAAAGTCACAAGTTTACAAAGAAAATAACAAACGTTTGAGAGAGTCAGTTGAAAATAAGTGAGCAGGTAAAGCCCATGTGGGCAAACACAGATGGGACCAGCATGGAAGCTGCAGACCAACCCACACGTACCCATAAGACAGCCCAGGTGTGATCCTTGGTGGGTCCCACACCGTGCTCTCCGGTGGGTCCCACCTGTGCCCACTCTCACGTCATCACAGTGAACACCTGAGCTGTGCTGCTGCTCCGTGGATCACAGCTGCGCTGCACAGTAAAGCTCACAGTTCTCCTCCACTGACTCCATGTTGGATCAGCAAAGTGACGCTGTCGTGTGCGTGGGCAGTCAGGGAGCCGCGTGTATCCATGTATCGACTCGGTGAGGCTGGAGGCTTGGTCTCCAGGGAGCCGTGGCTTAGATGACGCCGGCGCGGCGTTAAAGCTAAACATGGCTAATTGACGAGACTGCCTACAGGCCCTCCTCTGTGTGTCTGTGTGAGTTCGGACAAGAGTGTGTGTTAGACAAAAAACATACAGAAAAACAAGTGGGCTGCTGTCTTGCGGTGTTAAATAAGACAGGGGTGAATGTGTCAGTCGCCCTTTCTGCTCTCTGGTTGACAATGTGCTGACATATAGCAGCCAAATAAAATCCACAAACCCACTGTTCCCTGTGACGGCCTCCAGATGTTACACATGTACTGGAATGTAAATGAGAGTAAGAGCGCTTTTTATTTTTGCAGCAAAATAATATTAGTCTAAAGTTGTGTTAGTATATAGAAGGGCGCAGGGCCGTGCAGAGACCATTTGAGGGACAGGGGCTGAAATTTCAAAAAGGGGCACATGGAACAAGTTTTATTAACTGAAAAAAATGATTTAAAAAAATCTAATAAATTTTACTGAGGTTAAAGTTTACTTATTACCAAAAGTTTACGAAGGACTTTATTTTTCAGGTAAAAAAAAAAATAATAATAATTGTGTACTGGTAGTAAATTTTACTCAGTTACTCTAAAAGCTTAAAATTTGTTTTCAGTGTTAATTTTCTGGGGTTTATATATAAAATAATTAAGTCATTTTTACTTTGTATATTTCCATATATGAATATGCTTCCCCTCTAAATTATGACAGATTTAATGTATTTACAGTATTATCATTTTAGCACATTTGCTAGCTGAACAAACTCCTGCATAAAAGTCTACAGAAGTTTCAAAGAACATCACATTAATTTTAGGTCATCAGCCATGGGTGACACAGCACAGTTCCATCAATCCTCCAGTCTGTTTCCAGCCTGAGACAACCGGGGAATATTCTAGAACAGCTTATCTTTCTGATGCTTTTGTCTTAACTGGCATTTTAAATAACACTATGAGATAATTCACAATGAAATATTAATATAAACTGCATCACTTTGCAAGAAATAAGTGCTGTCACTAAAATGTCACATTTATTTTTAGATTTTCATGATCAAAATTATAACATTACTGTACAGTCAGGACCAAAAGGTCTGACATTTACAGAAAGTTCCTCGGCTTTGTAATTAGTTTGATTTTTATGATGATCGAATTATTTCATATTTATCTACTATAGACAAAATGCACAAGAGAGCAAAAGCAAAAATTCTAAATAAAATTTGAATATTAATGAAGAAAAACATGGAAAGAAAACTAAAAGAATTTAAAAAGTAACAGATTTGTCAAGAAAAAAACAAATATGTAAAAAAAGACACAAAGTTATAATTAGGAGGAAAGTTGGGGGAAAGGTAGCACATTTACGTTTTTTAATTTATTTGGCTTTGCAGGTTCCAGGACAAGGCAGCCTCTCAGAAAAGTGATTTCTGGCAGTCCTCTTTCCGCCACCCAGAAAATGTCCTGTCTCTGCTTGTCGCCTTTCTCAGCCCCCTCGCTTGTTTCCACGGTGATGATGTGTCTCCATCTGGGGTACTATGTCAACACTCACCGGTCTGGTCCTTCAGAGGCCACTGGCGGTCAGTAACGCGTTACTCCCAACACTGACTAAGACAGGAAAAAAAAAATCAAAATAATCCCTTATATAACATTCTTAATAACATTAACATTCACTATATAACATTCTTTTTTAAACAACAACACCAACAACAACAACAACAGAACTTCAGCATATACTATGTACACCCCAAGTCTTTAAACAAGAAGGACATAACTGGCATGGGGGCCGAGGGCACCCTCTCCACAGATACACCCCTGGAAACAGTCGGTCTTCGGGGTGGTGGCTGGCCCTCCGGACGCTGAAGTCGCTCCTCCTAACAATCAACCTCATCCCACGTCCAACCTCGTCTCCCGGAGTCTTCTCCCGGACACACCAAAGCCAATTTGCATGCCATACCAAGCCATCAGACAGCCTGACGTGCACTGCACCCAGTTTCTCCACTATGCACAGATGCTCCCGATGCTCCTCAGGCCATTGTCTGGCCCGTCTTTGCCTTGGACATTCCTCATCTCGGCTCCGAACCCAATCCAGGACCCTTAATGGGTCCCAGCTTGGCTTGAGATGTTGTTGTCATGCACGCTGATCCTCTACGCTTCACAGTCCTGCCCGACTTCTTCTAATATCGTTGTAACGTTCACCATCATAGCTGCAGACCCTCCGTCCTTCCGCGGCCAGGCTCTGGAGGCATCTGGGGCCAGCCAAATGGTGTCGCTTGTTGGCATAGACCCTGGGCGAAATTGGTCTTGTTTGACCACCATGGTACCTGGTAGTTCTTCAGCCCACACCGTGTGGATGGTTGTCGGGTGCGGGTAGAGTGATTTCTTCCGCGGGCTATCCGGGTTAAATCCACAGCAGACCCTGGCAAACTGGTTCAAGCGACCACATCTGTTAAAACATGCTCCTCTTGCAGGACAGTCCTTAGCCTTTTTGTAGTGTGTTGCAGACCCACAGCCCATACAAAGGGACTTTCCTAGGGCCAACTCCCGGCCAGTAACATTGGCTGCCATCTCCTCACCATCCAAGCTATCTTCGCTGTCCAGGTCCGTGGCATTTGCTGCAACAAGAGGCTCTAGCTTGTCCGCAGCTTCCATCTGGAGAGCTAGCTTGATGGCTCTGGCTAACATGAGCTCATTTGGCGCCATATGTAGCCCAGCCTGCAATGCAGTACTACAAGTATGCTCTGCCAGTTGATCATGAATCATTTCCTCCTCCAGTGCTCCAAAACGGCACTCACTAGCCAGCTGCCTTAAATCGGCAACAAACTGCCAGACGGGTTCACCTTCCTGTTGCTGTCTCTCCCAAAAGCGGACCCTTCAGACCGTCACATTGTCCAGGGTGTCAAAATGGCTAGCTAGCAGCGCTGTTACCTCTTTGTATGTGTTGGCATCACCAAGCGTTCCCAGGATTTGCTGACCATCTATTCCCAAATTGTGAACCAATAGTGCCTGGGCTCTCTGTTGGTCAAGCTCCCCGAGACCCAGCACAGCAACATAGTTCTGATAGGCCTCGTACCACCTGGGCCAGGGCACCGGCAGTTCTCTGGGCGCCTCGGGGAAAGGGCAAATAGGGACCATGCATTCCTCCATGGTTTAATCCAACGTCACCAATAATATGAGTTTGCATGTTCTCCCCGTGTATGCGTGGGTTTACCCCGGGATTTCTCCGGTTTCCTCCCACATGCCAAAAACATGCAGGTTAGGTTAACTGGAGACTCTAAAGTGGCCCTAGGTGTGAATGTGTGTGTGAATGGTTAAGGGATAGTGCCGTATTGTGGCTGCTTCATCCATCCAGGTGGTGGATGACCCTCAATTTCCCCTCTGGGGATCAATAAAGTATACTAAATCTAAAAAAAAAAAAAAATATGTCTGGAATTACCTGCTGAACAGACGAGGCAAGGTGACTGGGAACACAGCTTTATTGAGCTCAGTCAGCTTGACAGCCACTGACAGATTGTCGGCTAAGCTCAGGTGAGATAGAGAGCCATAAGATGGCCGACCCGGCTTTATATAGGGCGGGGCAGAGGCGCCACCTGGAGGTGCATGTCCATCTTACATTTTCATATTAAACTAGAAAAGCACTCGGACAGCGCAGACCTCCGCCAAGCTCCACAGTTCCCCCCATACAGTGTTTGTGTGTACGTTTTCAGATTCCTTGACCATGAAAACATATGACTAGCAATTGGATTCACAATGATTATTTGTTTATTTGACAGGGACAGTGCAATAAACATAGACAATTAATCAATGACAATCAATGTGATGGTGATAGGATTAGTGGTTCAGTAGTAAAAGCATTGCCTCCTTGGCGGAGGTAATAAACTGAAGTGTTGGTGTTGTGTCCATCTCCTCCACTGACGGATGCAGATTGGGTAGACAGGTTGGCGTGGGTTTTATATTACAGTATATTATTGGGGTTGCGCGCCGCGGCAAAACAGAATTTAGAAGCTTCCCCGGCTGAGAGCTCGTTTTTGCGCAGCGCCTATGGCTGGCCGGTGAATTTCTGCCAAATGCGCAGCGCCTATGGCTGGCCGGGGAATTTCTGCCAAATAATCCGACGGCGGACAGCTGCCCGTGTCAGGTTTTCCAGCTGCGCGCCAACACAGGCACGCTGGCGGGCCCAGGCCACCAGTGTTTTCCGCGTGCTTTTGTGCGTAAAACGTTGAAAAACGCGGAGTTTGTGTTGGTCACACACAGCGACCAGCGCCCTCCATTGCGTCTGCGCACATGTTGAAAATGGCCGTATGTCACAGTGTTAAATGATGCTTTAAAAAATTCCTGTATCCAGACGGTGATGCGGATCATCCCCAAAATTTAATCAGTTCTTCCTTGTACCATTTCCAACAGTGCCTGAAAGTTTCATGGAAATCCGTCCAAAAGTTTTTGAGTTATCTTGCTAACCAACAGACAAACAGACAGACAGACAGACAGACAAACAGACAAACACACAGACAAACCCCGGCAAAAACATTACCTCCTCCTGGCCTTTTTGGCCTGGCGGAGGTAACTAGAAAAGCACTCGGAGAGCGCAGACCTCCGTCAAGCGCCACAGTTCCCCCCATACCGTGTTTGTGTGTACGTTTTCAGATTCCTTGACCATGAAAACATATGACTAGCAATTTGATTGACAATAATATGATTAGTGGTTCAGTAGTTATTCATGAAAATGACATTTTCCGTAATGGCGGCCACAGTTCCCCCCATACAGTGTTTGTGTGTACGTTTTCAGATTCCTTGACCATGAGAACATATGACTAGCAATTGGATTGACAATGATAGGATTATTGGTTCAGTAGTTATTCACGAAAATGGCATTTGCCGTAATGGCGGCCACAGTTCCCCCCATACAGTGTTTGTGTGTACGTTTTCAGATTCCTTGACCATGAGAACATATGACTAGCAATTGGATTGACAATGATAGGATTAGTGGTTCAGTAGTTATTCACGAAAATGGCATTTTCCGTAATGGCGGTTTTCTTCTGGACGGTGATCCGGATCACCACCAAAATTTAATCAGTTCTTCCTTGTACCATTTCCAACAATGCCTGAAAGTTTCATTGAAATCCGTCCAAAACTTTTTGAGTTATCTTGCTAACCAACAGACAGACAGACAAACAGACAGACAAACAAACAGACAAACCCCGGCAAAAACATTACCTCCTTGGCGGAGGTAATAACTATATAACAATTACATCCAAGCCAGCATGTCCATGTGGACCCCACTATAGGTTAAGTCCAGGCTGTCTTATGTTGGTTAGTCCGTGGGTTCCATGTTAGCCCAATCTGTGTTTGCCCACATGGACTTTACCCATGGTCCAGGTAATATGCTTACCTGCTTTAAACGCATATGGACCCTACATGGGTTTAATGTGGCTGAGCAGGTTTCAGTAACACTGACACCACAGGCAAAATTACAAGAAAAAAGTCACAAATTTGTGAGGAAAAAAGTAAACATTTAGGAGAAAAAAGTTGCAAATTTACAGGGAAAAAGTTGTAAAATTACTTGAAAAGGGTTATAAACTTACAAGAAATCACAAATGTATGAGGAAAAACATAGGAAAAGTTGCAAATTAAAAAAGTAGCAATTATATCTGTCTATTAATGCACTGGTGGTCAGGTCAGGCACTGGTTTGCTTGCTACCGGATAATCATGGAAACCGGTACTACCTGTCTCATGGGTCGGGCTGTTGGCCACTCAACCGGCAATCCCGCCCCTCCGAAGGCGTGGAGGGTGAAACTGGGCATCCTGGCAGAACTTAAAACAATGTCTGTCACAGGTTCTGTGGTGGACCACTCCCAGTTGCACTGGGTGAGACTGGACATCCTGGCAGATAAGCACATCTGTCACAAGGTCTGTGGTGGACTTTTGCCAGTTGGTGCATTGTGACATGCACTACACAGAGATAAACAAACCTATCATCTGGTCAGTCACTGCAACATATACTGGAGTCAGTTTGTCTCGGCCTGTCCTTGCCACTGATAATACCGCTATCTGCCAAGAATGTGCCGCTAGTCCAGCAAAAGCTAGTGGTACTCAAATACTTTGTAAGCAGTTTTATGAAATGGTCAGTCAGAAAGCAACTCATACCGGCTTGGACGTCACCCAGGTTAACAAGGTCAGGAGTTCCTAGTGACGGAAGGCGAAGGACAGAGCTGCGTGGAGGAATCTGATCAGACCTAAATGAAACAGTCATTGTCGCCTCCGACAGACTGCTATGATGATGATGATGATGATGTGATAAATGCACTGAATGTCTGTGTGTGTGTGTGTGTGTGTGTGTGTGTGTGTGTGTGTGTGTGTGTGTGTGTGTGTGTGTGTTCCTCGTTGGCATCACGACCAGTCACCACAGTGCTCCGTAAACAAAACAAGGAAGTTAAAAGCAACAAATTTATCAGAAAAGGAGAATACTGAAGATTTCATGTTTAAAGAATTATACCAAAATGTTGCTGTGACTGCATAGCTCTAAAGGATGATTTGGCATATGTGGAGAACATGAGGTGCACGGGTGCACTGCGGGGGAGGGGCAGCAGCCAGACTGCCTTACCGCAGTCCTTCCCAGAGATCTAAGCCCAGCCTGCCAGTTAACCGGAGTCTCAGCTGCTGCTTCACCCATGTGCCACCGTTGTCCTTTGCAGCACCATGGATTCAATATGGTGCTCCTGCTGGTGTGCTTGCACAACTATCTAAAGATAGATAGATAGATAGATAGATAGATAGATAGATAGATAGATAGATAAGATAAGATAAGATAAGATAAGATAAGCCTTTATTAGTCCCACAATGGGGAAATTCCAGGATTGCAACAGCACAGGGACAGCAACACTCAGAGCAACAATCAGAAGGCAAGAAAAAACAACATCTAGTAAACATATGTCCATATTACTATAAATGTATATATATATAGACACACAGTGCAGAGCATTATGGCTGGTGGATGTGCAGCAGAAAGTCTAAGCTCTCTCTCCGCGGATGCAGCGGGCCAGCTGGAAGTCTTTGGGCATGATGGTGACCCCCTTAGCGAAGAAGAGACCACCAGGTGGGTCTCGCTGGTCTCCTGCAGAGCCATGACGGCAAAACTCAGGAAACGCAGGACGGTCTTGAAGTCCTGAGCGATCTCCCTCACCAGGCGCTGGACGGGCAGCTTACGGATGAGCAGCTCCGTGGATTTCTGGTAGCGACGGATCTCTCTCAGAGCCACGGACCTGTGACGGCGAGGCCTCTTCACTCTGCCGGTGGCCAGAGCGCCTCTCCGAGCAGCCCTGGTGGCTAGCTGTCTCCTGGGGGGCTTCTTCCTCCAGTAGATTTTACGGGCGGTCTGCTTGGTTCTTGCCATCGCTCTTTATTATTCTGTCTTATATTTCTTTCACGCCGCCTAAACTCCAGCCCGGCACCCGCTTCGTTGTCGCTACAGCTCCCGGTATGTCGAGTTTCCCATTAGCACCGGGCGGCGGCCAAGTGCTAGCTAGATAGATAGATAGATGTACTTTATTGATCAAAATCTAGGAATGATCTTAGGATCATGGCCACACTTTGTGTTTATTTTTGCGCTGCTTGCAGTTGTTTATGATTATCATTTGCATTTTTTGCCCTCTATGTTCAGCTGAGTCCCCTGTCGTTGTCTTCTGTGTCAACCCCTGTTTGGTCCTGGGTCTGTGTGTATCTGTTCACGTATTGTTCCTGCTCCTCATGTTTTCCGTCCACCTAGCCACCTCCCTCTCGGTACTGTTGTCCTGTATGCTCATTGCCATGTTTCAGTTGCATCCCATGTCTGATTGTCTGCGCAGCTCCGCCCGTCCTGTTCTCTGCACCCGCAGCCCTTGATTGTTCGCCCAGCTGTCCTGCGTCTGTAATGATTAGTCTCCCTATACATGTGTCTGTGACTGTGCTCTGTGTTGGGTCATCATCATTTCTCCCTGTAATTACCTCGAGGGTTTTCTCCGTGAGTTTTGCCACCAGTGTCTCCTAAGTTTCTTCCAGCCCTCATGCTGTGTTTTTTGATTTACTCCTGAGTTTTCTGTTAATAAATCGTTATTTGCACCGCAACTCCTGCCTGCGCCATGAGTCCCGCCTACAAACCCTCATCTGCTTGGAGGGCAGATTCTGACACTGGGAAATTACAGAAAACCCTGATGAAAAGAAACACACTATATACAAGAATAAGCTAATAAAGACACTGCAGCTGCTGCTGTTATAGCTGCCCCTCCTTACGTCGCCAGAAAAACACGGTTGGAAAAAAGTTGGAAATTTGGGGAAAAGTTCGAAATTTACAAGAAAAAATGTTGCAAATTTATGGGAAAATGTCACTATTTCACATGAAAATAGCAAATTTACAAGGAAAAAGTAACAAATTTATGAAAAAATGTTGCAAGATTACAGTTAAAAAAGTGACAAATTTATGAGAAAGTTCAAAAATTACAAGAAGGGGTTAGCAAATCTGCAAGAAAAAAAGTCACAATTTTACAAGAAAAACTAACAAATTTATGAGAAAAAGTTTCAAATTTACAATAAAAAAGTTGCAAAATTATGAGAAAGTTTCAAATTTGCAAGAAAAATGTATCAAATTTAGGGATGAGCCAATACTACTTTTTCAAGTCTGATACCGATACAGTGACTTTGAGTATCAGCTGATACCAATCCAAGCCTTATATTTGTATTTTTTATACTGTCTGTCTTATTTCAAACAACAAAAGTACAGAACATACTTTAGTAATGACTGGTTGCATATTCTACACATATAAAAACCTAACAAGACTTTCGATCGGCCGAGAAGAGATTCTGGCAAACTATCCAGTGACTCAGGAGGGGGAAGCAGCTCCCTGTCCACACTGTGTATGGTGCAGATGGGGTGCATCTGACTTCACCTGCAGACATCATCGGGTGGTGGAAGAGATACTTTGAGGATCTCCTCAATCCCACTGACACACCTTCCACAGAGGAAGCAGGGCTTGAGGATGAGGGGGACAACTCACCCATCACAGGGACTGAGGCCACCAAAGTGGTTAAAAAACTTTTTGGTGGCCAGGCCCCGGGGGTGGACGAGGTTCTCCCTGAGTACCTCAATGCCCTGTATGTGGTAGAGCTGTCATGGTTGACACACCTCTGCAATGTTGTGTGGAGGTCGGGGACAGTGCCTTTGGCATGGCAAACCAGAGTAGTGGTTCCTCTTTTTGAAAAGGGGGGCCCCCCTTTGTGTTCCAACAAGGGGGATCACACTTCTCAGCCTCCCTGGGAAGGTCTATGCCAGGGTACTGGAGAGGAGAGTCAAACCGCTGGTCGAACCTCAGATTCAGGAGGAGCAATATGGTTTTGTCCTGGCCGAGGCATATTGGACCAGCCCTTACCCTCTTGAGAATTCTCGAGGGTTTGGGGGAGTTTGCCCAGCCAGTCCACATGTATATTGTGGACTTGGAGAAGGCATTCAACCATGTCCCTTGTGGTCTCTTGTGGGGAGGGCTGCAGGAGTATGGGGTATTGGGCTCGTTGTTATAAGCTATCCGATCCCTATACAACCGTTGCAAGAGTTTGGTTCGTATTGCCAACACCCAGTCAAACATGTTTACAGTGAGAGTTAGACTCCACCGGGGCTGCCCTTTGTCACCAATCCTGTTCATAATTTTTATGGACAGGATATCTAGGCTCAGCCAAGGATTGGAGGGTGTCAGGCTTGGTGACCAAAGGATTTTATCTCTGCTGTTTGTGGATGATGTTGTTCTGTTGGCTTCATCAAGCAATGACCTACAGTTCTTACTGGGACGGTTTGCGACTGAGTTTGAAGTGGCTAGGATGAGAATCAGCACCTCTAAGTCCGAGTCCATGGTCCTCAGCTGGAAAAAGGTGGCTTGTCCTCTTTGGGTTGGAGACAAGCTCCTGCGCCAAGTGGAGGAGTTTAAGTATCTCGGGGTCTCATTCACGAGTGAGGGCAGAATGGAATGCGAGATTCACAGACGGATTGGAGCAGCATCTGCAGTGATGCGGACGTTGTACCGGTCTATTGTGGTGAAGAGGGAGCTGAGCTCTAAAGCAAAGCTGTTGATTTACTGGTCAATCTAAGTTCCTACCCTCACCTATGGTCATGAGCTTTGGGTAATGACTGAAAGAATGAGATTGCGGATACAAGTGACAGAAATGAGCTTTTTCCACTGGATTGCTGAACTCACCATTGGAGATAAGATGAGGAACTCGGTCATCCGGGAGAGGCTCAGAGTAGAACCGCTGCTCCTCCACATTGAAAGGAGCCATTTGAGGTAGTTTGGCCATCTGATCAGGATGCCTCCTGGACACCTCCCACTTGAGGTGTTTCGTGCACGTCCAATGGGGAAGAGACCCTGGGGCAGACCCAGGACACGTTGGTGAGACTACGTCTCCCCAGCTTACCTGGGAATGTCTTGGTATCCTCTCTGAAGAGCTGGAGCAGGTGGCTGGGAAGAAGGAAGTCTTGGCTTCTCCTCTTGAACTGCTGCCTTTGCAACCCGGACCTCTGGAAAAACGGTAGAAGATGGATAAAAACCTAAATCTAAAAGTCAAAGAATATATTACAAATGCGACTCAGTTCAGCAACAATGCGCCTTTTTTTTATTTGAAACTTTGCAACAGTGACAGAATTTCACTGGTCAGGACTATGTAAACATGCATTCAGAAGTTTTAAGTGCAAGTTTATGCAGAACTTAAAAGCAGAGTATTTCAGTAAACACTCAGATGAAATTCAAAGTGCCACTTTAACTGTAGATGAGGCAAAAATACTGTTGATCTGAAAATAAAGGAACTAACCATTTAAGTTGTATTTTTGACATTTGTTATTTTTACCTCCGCCAGGGAAGTAATGCAGTCGGGGTGTTTTTCTGTCTGTTAGTAGTATTACACTAAAACTACTGGATGGATTTTGGTGACATTTTCACCAGAAGCAGCCCTTGGGCCAAGGATGAACCCATTAGATTTTGGTTATGATCTGAGAGTGCATACCTCCACCAAGGCTGTAGCATAGGGCCTGCTAGCCATCCCCAGGATGGCTAGCAGGCCGTATGTGAGGATCCTATGTGAGGATGCTTGACTGGCAAAGGCCGCTAAAGTACAAGCATTGCTGGCACAACAAATTGGGTGCACCTGGGCGAGGCATGGGAAAAGCAATTACCGGAGTGGAACCAGCTGGCTGTCAAGAGAGAGGGGGCGTGGTCGGACTGGCAAGTGTTAGACAATGCCCACACGAATGTCGGTCAAGGAGACTGCCTAACAGTTGCCGGCCAGAGCGGTGGCTACAAGCACGGAAAAAAGAACAGACATAGAAACAACAAGAACTCAAAATATAACACAATACACAAATATACCAATAACCTGAGCCACAGAGAACGGTCAGAACCAAGCCTAAAGGACAACACCGGCTTGGTTTGTGACAGATTTAGTGCTGAAATCAGATAGAATAATTATAGTAGGGGACTTTAATATACATGTAGATGCAGATAGTGATTGCCTTAATATGGCATTTAATTCAATATTAGACTCGATGAGGTTTTCTCAGAAAGTAGAAAATTCTACCCATTTTCTCCTCCACACATTGGACCTTGTGCTGGCACATGGCATAGAAACGGAAAATCTGGTAGTGTCTCCTCATAACCCTGTACTGTCAGACCATTGTCTGTTAACCTTTGATTTTACTATTTCTGACTATTTGGCTCCTAAAGAAAATTATTACTACAGTAGATGCCTCTCAGATGATGCTGTTACCAAATTTAAGCAGATTGCTTCCTCTATGCCATGTATCAACACTACGGAGATAAGCTATAGAGGGCTTGCTCCTTCTGTAATTGATTGCATGGTAGATAGTGTTACAGCTTCTCTGCATCAGACTCTAGACATGGTAGCCCCTTTTAAAAAGAAAAAGTCTAATCAGAGTTTTCTAACTCCTTGGTTCGCACATAAACTCATAGCTTAAAACAGAAGACTCGTCAATTAGAAAGAAAATGGCGCTCCACTAAATTAGATGAAATACAGTATATTTAGCTTGGAGAAATCATCTTCTAATTTATAAAAAAAAAAAATATATCTTAGGAAAGCTAGAACAAGTTATCATTCCGCATTAGTAGAAGAGAACAAGAATAATCCCAGGTTTCTTTTCAGCACTGTAGCCAGGCTGACAAAGAGTCAGGACTCTGTCAATCCTAGCATTCCCTTAGAGCTTACTAGTCAGGACTTTATGAACTTCTTCAATAATAAAATTTCATTGATCAGAGATAAAATCAGTCAGATTCTTCCCACCGTTACCTTAAATACAATAACTACTACAACTCCTTCAACTGATATCTGTTTGGATGAGTTTACTCCAATTGACCTTTTAGAGTTCGATAAAATAATTTCCTCATCCAAGCCTTCAACTTGTCTTTTAGACACTATTCCTACCAGGTTATTTAAAGAAGTCTTCCCATTTATTGGTAGCTCTATTCTTCAAATAATCAATTCTTCATTAAAATTAGGCCATGTACCGCAGGCCTTTAAAACTGCTGTAATTAAACCCGTACTTAAAAAGCGAACTCTGGATGTAGAAGTTTTAGCTAACTATAGACCAATCTCTAATCTACCTTTCATTTAAAAATCTTAGAAAGAGTTGTTGCAATGCAATTTTTTGACCACTTGCAGGGAAATGGTTTATTTGAAGAGTTTCAATCTAGGTTTAGAATCAATCATAGTACTGAAACAGCCTTAGTGAAGGTCACTAATGAACTCCTTATCACATCTGATAATGGACTTGTGTCTGAACTTGTCCTTTTGGACCTTAGTGCAGCTTTTGATAATATCAATCATAATATTTTACTTGATAGACTAGAACACCTTGTTGGACTTAACAAAACTTTGATGCAGTGGTTTAGATCTTATTTATCTGATAGGTTCCAGTTTTTTCATGTCAATAATGAGTTTTCTTCCAACTCAAAGCTCAGCCACGGAGTTCCACAGGGATCTGTGCTGGGCTCTATTCTTTTTAGTTTATATATGCTTCCGCCAGGCAACATTATTAGAAAGCACTGTATACAATTTCATTGTTATGCAGATGACACACAATTACACTTTTTTTTTTTTTTTTTTTTTTTTTGTTAC
Organism: Pholidichthys leucotaenia; assembly: GCA_020510985.1. Taxonomy (NCBI): domain Eukaryota; kingdom Metazoa; phylum Chordata; class Actinopteri; order Cichliformes; family Pholidichthyidae; genus Pholidichthys; species Pholidichthys leucotaenia. The sequence continues at coordinate 482,021,691 of CM035837.1, forward strand.
TTATTTGTACCCGTAGGTAGACTTGGTTTGCAGTCTGGTGACAAGCCACTGGCTGCTGGTCGCTGCGTGCGCGAGCGCCCTAAACCTACATGTTTTTTTTTTTTTTTGGTGTGCGGGAGGAAACCGGAGAAATCCCGGAGTAAACCCGCGCAACACGGGGAGAACATGCAAACTCCACACAGCTCACTGTTGGTCGGGGGCTGGGATCGAACCCACGATCTCATGATCCCCGCGGTCCCCCGGCCGAGGGTAAAACTGTGCTGCCACAGTGCTAAACCACTGCGCCACCGTGCAGCCCTTGTCAATGAAGCCAGAAAACAGTAATTAATTAGCCAAGTGAGAGGCCTGTCTTAAGGAAATCAAAGCTTGAATGACTTGTAATTTCTTGCTATTAAATTCAGATAAGACTGAAGTCATTCTAGTTGGTCCAAAAACCTTAGAAATATATTTTCAAATCAAACTCTTAGTTTGGATGTGGTTACGCTTTCTCTTAATAGTTCTGTGAGGAACCTTGGAGTTATTTTTGATCAAGATCCATTTTTTTTAATTCACATATTAAACTTGTTTCTAAGGCTGCCTTCTGTCATTTGCGTAATATTGCCAAGATTAGGAGCATTTTGTCTCAGAGTGATGCTGAGAAACTAATCCACCCTTTTGTTTGCTCTAGATAAGATTATTGTAACTCTTTATTATCAGGTTGTCCTAAAACATCTTTAAAAAGTCTTCAGCTGATTGAAAATGCTGCAGCAAGAGTTTTAACAGGTACTAGAAAGAGAGATCATATCTCTCCAGTTCTGGCCTCCCTTCACTGGCTTCCCATAGAATTTAGAGTTAAGTTTAAAATCCTTCTTGTCACTTACAAAGCTTTAAATACTCAGGTCCCTTTTTATTTAAAAGATCTGATACTACCCCATTATCCTAACAGAGCACTACACTACCAAAATGCTGGATTAATTGTAATACCTAGAATCTCCAAAAGTACAATGGGAGGGAGACCCTTCAGTTATCAAGCTCCTCTCCTTTGGAACCAACTGCCAATCAGGATTTGGGAGTCAGACTCGATCTCTGTTTTTAAGAATAGGGTTAAAACCTTCCTTTTTGATATAGCCTATAGTTAGGGAGGGATCATGTGCCCCTGAACTCTCCCTTAGTTATGCTGCTAGTAGGTTTAGACAGCCGGGGGACCTCCAACAGTGTACTGGGCTTCACTCCTTTCTTCACTCTCAATGAAATATTTTTGCTGGCCCTCCGGAATGTCTGGCAGGAAAACGTAGAGTTTGACCTCAAAATTTCAAATGACTAGCTTCAGAATGGTGAAAGATAGAGGATAACTGTCAATTAGAAAAATGTTGCAGATGAACCAAAGTTCATGACTGGTGAACTGGCACCCATGCATTTTGCATAATGTGACCTAATTTGCATATTGCGACAAAGAAATGTTCATAAGAGAACCCCTTCAAAATGGTAAAAGTGCCAATTAGAAAAATGTTGCGGATGACAGAAAGGTTGTGATTTCAGAAATGTTATTCACCAATGTGCATCACACCAGGCAATGACGTAATTTGCATATTTTGATCATGACAATCCACAGAGCCATTGTTTTTTGGTTTTTGATCATCCTATCCTACAGCTATATACAGAAAATCAGTAGAATCAAAACACACATTAGTAAAAAATTGGTAAGAAATAACAAGAAATGTGACATATAATTTGACCATTACAATCCACAGAGCCAACTTTTTTTTTTTTAGTTGGTAAATAAAAACTCAAAAAAAAAGAGTAAAAAAGTGAACAAGAACAGCACAATGGCAGCCATATTTACATTTTTTCCCCGCAAGTAGCAGTGTACTCCAATCTCCCTTCATTTATCAAGGTGGCACTGTTTGAAGTTCTTGAGTGTGTGGTATCTCTCAAAGCAAAGTGTAGCACACAGACCTACCCCACACTGAGCGCACCTGAAGCGCATCTGGCAACGACCATGGTGACGGCTGTGATCACAACACACTACACAATCTGGATGTTCATCAGTTTTGGCAAGAAAGTGCCATTCAGTGAGTTGCTGTGGCGTCTCTAATGGTTGCTGTGAAGGCCTTCTAGTTCTCTTGCCCTCACTTCTTTTGTACTCCTCAAGCAAACATATGATTAGTTCCTGAATGAAGACCTTCAGGGGCTTGTGTGAAGCTGCAGTACACCTAGTGTATATGATGTGTGCGTTGACAACGCAGATGCTCATCAGTGTGTTGAAAATGTGGCTGTACCACTTCTTTGCTTTGTATGGAAAGAGGTAGGTTTTCATCCTCTGGTCAGCTCTGTCTCCTCCTCCCATATAACTGTTGTAGCTGTCTACACACACAGGCTTGGTGACCTCACGGAAACCAGTCGCACTCCCCTTTGAGCGAATGTGTTTCTGGACACAAGTGTTGCCATGAATGGATGACAGCATGGTGATACGTTTCGTGTCATGCCACGCACAGGCCAGCAGTTTGTTTTGCCACATGAACACTGGGTCATCTCCCCTTCTCAACGGCAACTGGGCTGGTCGCAGATCCCTTGGCATACCTAAAATAATGGCATAAATAAATAATGGTATAAATACATTGGCATATATAACATAAAAATACATAAATAAAAAAAATACCTCTCCTGTTGCTGTTCACAGTTGCACACAGTCCAGTGTCCTTAGCTGCAAGCTCCATAGTGATTGCTGGTGCTGTGTAATAGCTGTCCATGTACACCTCATGTCCCTTCCCACTGTATGGCTCCATCAGCTGACACACAGCAAGATGAGTAAAACCCAAACCGTCACAGTCATCGCCATTTTGTCCTGCGTACAGTGACACTGCAACACATAATCTGTGCTGGCTTCGCTCAAGACAAATGCCTTGTAGCCGTATTTGTCCGGTTTGTTGGGGTTGTACAGCTTCAAGCTGGACCTTCCCTTGAATGCAATTGTCATTTCATCCAGGGAGCGTTCCTTGCCTGGAGCATAAACAGCAGCAAAACACAGAACTATACAGTCAATGACTGGACGGATCTTGAACAGACGGTCATGCCCTGGCTTACCGTATGCAAGCCAGTTTTCATTGTTCACAAAGTGGAGGCAAGACAGGATCATTGTAAACCTGCAGTGAATCATCACTTTGGCAAATCCAGGTGTAAAAACTGGCCAAAACTCTGCCCAGTAGTCCCCCAATGGGGGCTTTGTCACAATTCCCATGCACAAATGGAGTGCCATGAATGCCTTCATCGCCTCCACAGTTACAGCAGTCCAATTCTGCAATCTGGACTGGGGTTTCAGTGCATCGGTTGCTTTGGCTTGGGCTATGAACTGCTCAGCGTACTTGTTTGGGAAAAACAAAGTTTGACCTCAAAATTTGCACTGGAATTGGAAATTGGAAATGGAAAAATATAGCAAATGAACCAAAGTTTATCAATGGGCAAATTTCATCCATGCATTTGGTATGCTGCCATCAAATTTGCATGTTGTGATCAAATTTGGCTATTGTGCCATTCAAACTTTGCAACAGCAGTAGCCTGACAATGGTACAACTTACATTCATTGTCAACCATTTGGTATAGTGTGATCAAATTAGTATATTGTGATCAAATTTGGCTATTGTGCCATTCAAACTTTGCAACAGCAGTAGCCTGACAATGGTACAACTTACATTCATTGTCAAGTATTTGGTATAGTGTGATCAAATTTGTATATTGTGATCAAATTTGGCTATTGTGCCATTTAAACTTTGCAACAGCAGTAGCCTGACAATGGTACAACTTACATTCATTGTCAAATATTTGGTATAGTGTGATCAAATTTGTATATTGTGATCAAATTTGGCTATTGTGCCACTCAAACTTGGCAACAGCAGTAGCCTGACAATGGTACAACTTACATTCATTGTCAAGTATTTGGTATAGTGTGATCAAATTTGTATATTGTGATCAAATTTGGCTATTGTGCCATTCAAACTTTGCAACAGCTGTAACCTGAAAATGCTACAACTTACATTCATTGTCAAAATTAGAAAAAAATATAGCTGAACCACAGTTTATGCCACAATATTTACCTGTTTGTTTTGTCGGTGACAATCCTCCAGAATTCCTCAGTCCAAAACAAAGACAATAAAACCGATGGGGCACGCAGATGACATATCCAACTCTCCATGATATCCAACTGGCTTTTTAAATGGTTTGAGCCATGGCTGATAATCTTCTTCATCTGTATTAAGCTCCCAGGCATAATTGTCCAAACCTCCTGTAGGATTTCTACTGCTCGTTGTTATTTTTTGTCCACGGGACACACCGGATACTGTGCGCTCCGGCCCACCCAAACGTCACCCACTAACTGTTCTGGGCCTTTTCACCCCGCGGCCACAGTTCGGCAAAGCAGAAAAATCTGCAGATGATGCTCCTATACAATTTTGGGCTCGACAGAACACAGAAAAAAATACCTCCAGTCTCGCACGCAGGACTCCCGTCTTCTCCACTGTCGCCAGACTTACTTGGCACATAATCTTACCTGGGGTCTTCCTCAGACAATGAATTTAGGCTAATCTCTTCCTCTGACCCCGGAGCGGCCCACAGCAGAGCTAAAACCTCTTCAGTAGTGAGCATTTTTCTTGCCATCTTGTCTCGTCTGCGACAAATGACAGAATGAGAGGGGTCCTTCTGCAAACGGAAATTTGAACCACTAGTTGCATTGCATCATATCCGGTTTTTGTAGTAAGCGAAAAGCTATACCTGTCTGCCATCTTGTGGTGTTAAAAGGTCGGTACATCTCTGACTCTATTTAGTGGTACTGGCTTTGTTTGACTAATGAGCTGATAGGCGCTAACGTGCGCCTGTGCCAGTCAAATGGTTAACATCTGTTTGTTCTCTCCCATAGATTGAGTCCCCATCGTGCTGTTTGCTCTCTACATGTCTGTTCTTTTCTTCTTCTTCTCTATCCCCTCACCCTCCAGCCAGTCGCAGCAGATGACTGCCCTTCCCTGAGCCTGGTTCTGCGGGAGGTTTCTTCCTGCTATAAGGGAGTTTTTCCTTTCAACCTCGCCAATCTCGCCTCTTCAACTTTTTGAACTATGGCCACATGTTGTTTTTTACGTTTTTGTTTACATGCACGGGTATTTTCGCTTTATATGATGAAAAATTCTTTTTTATTTCTTGAAATTTCTCAGACGCTGAAGAGTTTGCATGTGCCAATTTATGACATTGTCATGATGGCTGATTGCTGTTGGACTTTGAAGAGAGACATCCCTGCCGCTGAGCATTCTAGAGGTTCCAATAAACGGAAGCTGAAGCTTTGAATTTTGAACAATGATGACGTAACATTCAATTTACATGTACTTACCTTTATCAATGTCTACTATTCTATTTACAGTAATCAAAGTTTGTAACATTTAATCAAAAAATTGTGTTAGAAAACAATTTTTTTCTCTTAAAAATCTCTTTGGGATGAGAAATATTAACAAAAATCAACCGATAATGTCACAAAAATGTAATCGATTTAGTCAGAAGATCAGATTTTTTTTTTTACCTGATCGAGAGAAACGGTTGTTATTTTCAGATTCAGCGGTGCAAAATTGTCTTAAATCAGCTGAAAAAACACAGACAACTTACAAAAAATTATTTTTGTAATCCTGTGTTATGTATACAGTCTATATTTCTGCGCTGATCAGCTACCTCCCTGTTTTGTGGAGGTTCACCTGGGACCAGAAATGTGTAGAAGGCCAGTTGGTCTGTGGTCCTGTCCAGCTGTATTTATCTGCTGGCTGGTAGCTCATCACTGGTGCCACTTAGTCACGGCCCGGCTGCTTCACAGGAACCTCAGAGAGTTCCTGTTGGCCCAGCTTCAGCCACAACTGAGACGTTTCATTGGCTGCTCAGAAAGCCGTCCGGATATCCAGCATGTGGACATGCACTCACAAGGATGAGTTTGCATTCATATGTGCTTTACCACATTTATATTCATTTATTTTATCTGCAGAGGGATTCTTTTAAATTGCTTAGCCATATTTTGATGATCAGTGCTCAAACAAACTGATGAAGTTCATAACTCGCTGTGTTTCCACAGCTTTCATGAGCTTTTATGAACCGGAGGTTTCAGCATGTCCATGTGGGCTCCACCAAAGCTTAAAGTGGGCTGCCTTCGGGGTCCATGAGGGTTCGATCATAGTGTTGGCCCATCCTGTGTTTGCTCACATGGACTTTACCTGTAAACCCATTGTCAACATTTTTCTCATGAATTTGTTATTTTCTGGTAAATTTCTGACTTTTCCCCCTAATTTGATACATTTTTCTGGAACATTTGAAACTTTCTCATAAATTTGCAATTTTTTTTCCTGTAAACTTGCAACTTTTTCTCATAAATTTGTGACTTTTTTCTTGTAAATTTGCAACTTTTTCCTGTTTGTTCGCTTTTCTTATAAAATCTTGACTGTTTTCTTGCAAATTTACTAACTTTTTCTTGTAATAATGGAACATTCTCACAAATTTGCTAATTTTTTACTGTAATCTTGCAACTTTTTCCTCATAAATTTACTACTTTTTTCCTTGTAAATTTGCTCTTTTTTTGTAAATTTGTGACTTTTCTCATAAATTTATAACATTTTTCTTGTAAATTTGGAACTTTCTCAAAAATGTTCAACTTTTATTCCTGTAAACTTACAACTTTTCCTCATAATTGTTTATTCATATATTTACTAGTTTTTTCTTCATGTACATCTTTTTCAGATTTTTTCCTCATAAATTTGATGTTTTTCTTGTAAATTTGAGATTTTTTTTCTCCTAAATTTTCACTTTTTACTCATAAATTTGCAACTTTTTTTTTGTAAATTTGTCACTTTTTTTCAAATTTATGAGAAAAAAAATGTGAAACTGTCCCATTTTTGTTGCATAATTTTGCGTGTGGGACAAGTGTTAGTGACAGCTGCTCAGCCATTTCAAAGCACGTGGGAAACCGATGAGCCGCTCACCCGCACTACCACATGGTAAAGTCCATGTGGGATGGGGCCACTATGGAACCCGTGGACAAACCCACATGGGACCCATAAAACAGCCGTTTAACCTTCGGTGAGGCCCACGTGGAAACGCTGGCTGGGTAGTACCTTGACTTTTATTGTGATTAGGTGCTGTACAAATAAAGCTGAGCTGAACTGAATAATGGAGTGTTTGAAGCAAGAGGGCACTTCGCACAGTTCCAGGGAGCGGTTGAAGATCCAGGTGGGAGATGGGGGGGACTTGGCCGCTCAGGGTCTCTGGCAGGAGGGGGAAACGCCGTCGGTGCCCGATGAGGAATGATGCCACTCTTCACCGCAACAGCTGGCTGCCAAGGACTTGCACGTGTGTTTTTCACTGAAGCTGCGGGGCATATGGCAGAGCACGTCTGGCAGTCGTCCACAGCACTGAGCTGCAGTTGCTCTTGGCAGGATATTGTTCCAAGGAAGAGTGCTCTCCTGTGCTGGGAGGATAAATGTAAACCAGGTAGACCGCTGGTATGCCCTGTGATAAATCTCTGTGGTGCCGGAGGGTGCGCGCACATGCACACAGTCAGACCTCAGTTTCACGACGACAGCGGAGACTTCCAGCGCTGTCAGGTAGTTTGGTGTGAGGCGACGACTTCCTCGCCTCATATGTGAGAGTGTTTAGTTTAATCTGTCCGCTGATAATGACTGTTTTTGTCTTGGCCGTGATGAATGTGTTGAGGACCACCATCGGCCAAAGTTGGGCTCACTCCTCACGCGGCTGATTAATGCACACAGTAAACTGCCCTGAGGGGACCCTGTGTGTGTGGCTGAGTGCGTGTGTGAGTAAAATTTTGTTATCTCTTCTAGATTGAAAGGGAAAATGAAGAAAATTTCTTAAATGGTTATAATTTTTCCAGATACACGTGTCTTTCAGTAAGGTAATTCATTAAGCTTTTCATTCTCTTCTAATGATTACTTTAATCTCAAACTTGTGCTATTTGTGACCTAATGACCTGTGTGGTGGATGTGCATGATGTACAGCCGGACCTTTGTGCCAAGGCTGACATCTGGTGGTCAGATGTGATTACTGCAGCAAAGCAGAACATTTTGAATGGCATCATGTGGGGGCTGCACAAAGGAGTGGCAGTCAGTATATAAGCCATGTGCTTTTTTTTCTGTTTGTATCAGCACCCTGTGGGAAAAATAGAACTTTAAAAATGTAATATGTCAACTTGTCTATTTCTGAAGAAATGTAAATGTTTCATTAAAAAAGCCCCAAACTCTTACCTTTGGAAATGGTTAAACTGCCAATGATTAAGGCATATTTATGTTTTTACGGCAATGTTTTTCAGGCAGAGTTCCCTGGAATGTTCAGGTTTCTTTGGGAAATTTTCTAATTTAACTGGTCCAAAAAATTGGTAAAAAAAAAAAAAAGATGCTGTTGTTGTGCATGGGTGCCTACAGAACCCATCCATGCACCTGGATGTTTGCCCCGACCCCTGCGGCAAACATCCAGGATGCATCTCACCATATAGATGGGGTCTCTGTCAGGCAACCTGGGAGGAGGAGGGGGTCTGGTGGGGCCACACAGAGGACTGGTGAACACCAGCTTTAACTGGGAATCGTGGAATGTAACCAAGCAAGTTCATTTATATAGCACATTCCATACACAAAGGCAACTCGGTGTGCTTTACATACATAAAAAGAACATGCAGAGGAAATAAAGCAAAAAGCTTGAACAATAAAAAAAAAACAAGAGGTTAAAATATTATTAAAACATTATACAATGGAATAAATAGAATAACTAAAATATATGTAATAAAATGATTAAAATAATTTTTGACAGTTTAAACAGTATTAATTTCATGCATAAGCACATGACAAGAGAAGTGTTTTTAACTTAAATTTAAAAGTTTCCACATTTAATTTTCCACATTAATGCAAAGCTCCAGTGGCAATTTGTTCCATTTATGTGAAGCATAACAGCTGAATGCTGCTTCTCCATGTTTAGTGAGGACTCTTGTCTCAACTAGTTGACCTGAGTCTGCGAATCCAAGAGCCCTGCTAGGTTTATAATCTCTAAACATATCACAGATGCAGTGCATCCGGAAAGTCTTCACAGCACTTCACTTTTTCCACATTTTGTTATATTGCAGCCTTATTCAAAAAGGGATTACATTAATTTTTTTTTCCTCAAAATTCTACACACAATATCCCATAATGACAATATGAAAAAAGTTTTTTTTGAAATTTTTTGCAAATTTATTAAAAATCAAAAACTAAGAAATCACATGTACATAAGTATTCACAGCCTTTGCTCAACAGTTTGTTGGTGCACCTTTGGCAGCAATTACAGCCTCAAAACTTTTTGAATATGGTGACAAAAGCTCGGCACACCTATCTTTGGGCAGTTTCGTCCATTCCTCATTGCAGCACCTCTGAAGCTCCATCAGGTTGGATGAGAAGTATCAGTGCACAGCCATTTTCAGATCTCTCCAGAGATGTTCAATTGGACTCCAGGCTGGGCTATGGCTGGGTGACTCAAGGACATTCACAGAGTTGTCCTGAAGCCACTCCTTTGATATCTTGGCTGTGTGCTTAGGGTCGTTGTCCTGCTGAAAGATGAACTGTTGCCCCAGTCTGAGGTCAAGAGTGCTCTGGAGCAGGTTTTCATCCAGGATGTCTCTGTACATTGCTGCATTCATCTTTCCCTCTATCCTGACTAGTCTCCCAGTTCCTGCCACTGAAGAACATCCCCACAGCATGATGCTGCTACCAGCATTGGCGTAGTTATGAACGGTGCCTGGTTTCTTCCAAACATGACGCCTGGCATTCATTCCAAATAGTTCAATCTTTGTCTCATCAGACAAGAGAATTTTGTTTCTCATGGTCTGAGAGTCCTCCAGGTGCCTTTTGACAAACTCCAGGCAGGCTGCCATGTGCCTTTTACTAAGGAGTGGCTTCCATCTGGCAACTCTACCATACAGGCCTGATTGGTGGATTGCTGCAGAGATGGTTGTCCTTCTGGAAGGTTCTCCTCTCTTCATAGAGCAATGCTGGAGCTCCAACAGAGTGGCCATCGGGTTCTTGGTCACCTCCCTGATGAAGGCCCTTCTCAACTGATCAATCAGTTTAGACCACCGGCCGCTCTAGAAGAGCCCTGGTGGTTCTGAACTTCTTCCGTTTACGGATGCTGGAGGCCACTGTGCTCATTGTGACCTTCAAAGCAGTAGAAATTTTTTTGTACCATTCCCCAGATTTGTGCCTCCAGACAGTCCTGTCTCAGAGGTCTACAGACAATTCCTTTGTCTTCATGCTTGGTTTGTGCTCTGACATGCACTGTCAACTGTGAGACCTTATATAGACAGGCGTGTGCCTTTCCAAATCATGCCCAATCAACTGAATTTACCACAGGTGGATGCCAATTAAGCTGTAGAAACATCTCAATGATGATCAGTAGAAACAGGATGCACCTGAGCTCAATTTTGAGCTTCATGTCAAAGGCTGTGAATACTGATGTACATATGATTTCTTAATTTTTTATTTTTAATAAATTTGCAAAAATCTCAAAAAAACTTTTTTCATGTTGTCATTATGGGGTATTGTATGTAGAATTTTGAGGAAAAAATGAATTTAATCCCTTTTGGAATAAGGCTGTAACATAACAAAACGTGGAAAAAGTGAAGCACTGTGAATACTTCCCGGATGCACTGTATATTCTGGAGCTAAACCATTCTGTGATTTGTAAACCAGCACCAGAGTTTTAAAATCTACTCTGTAACTGACTGGAAGCCGGTGTAAAGATTTTAAAACCGCTGTTACTGTATATGCTCTGTTCTCTTATCCATCCATCCATCTTCTTCCGCTTAATCCTTTTTGGGTCGTGGGGGTGGGGGGGGTGCTGGAGCCTATCCCAGCATCTTTGGGCGAGAGGCAGGGTACACCCTGGACAGATCGCCAGTCCATCGCAGGGCCAACACAGAGAGACAGACAACCATTCACTCTCACAGTCATACCTAAGGACAATTTAGAATCCCCAGTTTGATGCCAATTAACCTAACTTGCATGTTTTTGGCATGTGGGAGGAAACCGGAGAAATCCTGGAGTAAACTCACGCAGATACGGGGAGAACATTCAAACTCCACACAGATCACTGTTGGTCGGGGGCTGGGGTCGGGGGCTGTTCTCTTAGTTCTGGTTAAAACTCTGGCAGCAGCATTCTGGATGAGCTGCAGCTTTTTAATGTTCTTTTGGGGGAGTCCAGTTAGAAGACCATTACAGTAGTCAAGTCTACTGGAGATAAAGGCATGGATGAGCTTCCTCCAGTGTTTTTGAGACACAAAACTTTTAATTCCATTAATCTTTCGAAGTGGGTAAAATGCTATCTTAGTGACAGCTTCGATGTGACAGTCAAAAGTCAGATTTGAATCTATTAGCACACAAAGGTTACGAACTATGTAGGGTGAACTCTCATGGAGGCAGGGAGTTACAGACAGACAGAAACGGGGATGATTATCCATTCAATTTCAAAGGGGCCGATAAACCATGAGGAGAGCTTCTTAGATTCAGTCTTGAGAGAAATGTGCCTCGTTGCCAACCAGACCTTCTGACCTGGATGATATGTAGGGGCCGGGGTCCTCCTGTGATTGGCGATTTGGGTGTTCTCCTCAGCAGTCCGGAGGACAGCTGCTCGGGCATCCCGCCAAAGATGGCGGCAGCGTTACTGGTGGTGTTGCATGGAGGGTACCACGATGTCAGTCTCCAGGATGGGCATTAGTGGAGGATTATATCCCAACGATGCCTCAAAGGGGGTGAGACCAGTCGCAGTTGACGTGGAGACGTTGTGGCCATATTCCACCCAGAAGAGGTGGGAGCTCCAGGTGGTAGGGTTGCCGGTGCTAACGCAGCGGAGCGCTAGCTCCACCTCCTGGTTTGTTTGCTTGCATTGTCCATTGCTTTCTGGGTGGTAATTAGATATTAAATGGACCTTGATGTCTAATGCAGAACAGAAGGCTCTCCAAACCTGGGAGATGGATTGTGGGCTGTGATCGGAGACAATGTCCATCGACATACTATGGAGGTGGAACACATGGGTTGTGAGCAGGTTGGCAGTCTCAGTAGTGGTGGGGAACTTGGGTAGGGCTACAAAATACAGTGCCTTCGAAAAACGGTTGATAATGGTGAAAATGACAGAATTACCTTGGGAAGGGGGAAGGCCAGTCAGAAAGTCCAAGGCGATGTGAGACCATGGGCGGCTTAGCACAGGAAGGGACTGGAGGTAACCTGCGGGTGGATGATGAGAAGATTTATTGGCTGAGCATACAGAGCACACTAGGACATACTCCTTCAAATCCTTACAGAAAGTGGGCCACCAAAAGGCTCAACTGACTAGGGCTGTGGTGCAGTTGATGCCAGGATGACAAGCGAGTTTTGATATATGAGTCCAGTGAATAACATCTGCATGCAGAGAGGATGGAACAAAGAGATGTCTGGATGGACCCCCACCTGGGTAGGGCTCCTGTTATTGAGCTTGGCAAACCTTTTCCTTAATCTCAAAGGTAAGATTGAGGAAAGGGTTATGCACGAGAGGGACTGGATGCTCTCAGGGTACAAGATATTCAAAATGTCCCAGCGGTTTATGAAACACTGTCATCCATTCACCCCCCACCCGTCCTGCCCACAAAGAAAAACCCAGCACCTACCGGGGAGGAAGAAGGTCGGATTATCTCTGCGTTGAGTGATTCCTTGATGTAGCAATCCATAGCTTCTCTCTCGGAGCCGGACAGGTTGTATAAACGGCTTGCTGGCAGCCTGGCCCTGGGGAGGAGCTCTATGGGGCAATCGTAGGGTCTGTGGGGAGGCAAAGATAATGTTTTGGATTTACTACATACCTCGGAGAGAACGTGGAAGTCCTTGGAAACAAGACTCAGGTCCAGAGGCTCCTCAAGTGCCGTGGTCAGGGGCTGCCTGGGGGAACACACGGCTGATTGGAGACAGGAGGACAAACAAAACTTACTCCAGGCAGACACACTGTGATTTCCCAGTATATGGTTTGGTTGTGCAAGCATAGCCAGGGGTAAGCAAGGATAATGGGTGAGGAGGTCGCAGGGAGGACAAAAAATTTGAGATAGTCATGGTGATTGCCTGACAACAACAGGGAAACTGGCAGAGTTTAAGTTGAGACGGTGGCAAGACGGGCGCCAGAGAGAATTATGACAATGAGTGGGTTTGGGAGCTCTAGGGTCTTGCTTCCAAACTGCCTCACTAACCTAGCATCAATGACATTTTCCTCAGCGCCAGAGTCAGTAAGAGCTTGTGATGTCCATTCTCTACAATGCACCCAGAAAGTCTTCACAGCGCTTCACTTTTTCCACATTTTGTTTTGTTACAGCCTTATTTCAAAAGGGATTAAATTCATTTTTTCCTCAAAATTCAATACACAATACCCCATAATGACAACGTGAAAAAGTGTTTTGGGTTTTGTTTTTTTTTTTGAGATTTTTGCAAATTTAGTAAAAAAAAACCCAAAAAACTAAGAAATCACATGTACTGTACATACACTACCGTTCAAAAGTTTGGGGTCACTTAGAAATTTCCTTATTTTTGAAAGAAAAGCACTGTTTTTTTCAATGAAGATAACTTTAAACTAATCAGAAATACACTGTAATATCTAATATACATTGCTAATGTGGTAAATGACTATTCTAGCTGCAAATGTCTGGTTTTTGGTGCAATATCTACATAGGTGTATAGAGGCCCATTTCCAGCAAATATCACTCCAGTGTTCTAATGGTACAATGTGTTTGCTCATTGCGTCAGAAGGCTAATGGATGATTAGAAAACCCTTGTGCAATCATGTTAGCACAGCTGAAAACAGTTTAGCTGGTTAGAGAAGCTATAAAACTGACCTTCCTTTGAGCAGGTTGAGTATCTGGAAAAAATTATTATTTCAAATACAAATGGAGTATTCCTGGATCTTAAAAAAGCATTTGATACAGTAGATCACAATCTATTATTAAAGAAATTACAAAACTGTGGTATAAGAGGGGTAGCACTGTCCTGGTTAAGTAGTTACTTAAAGAATAGATATCAGTATGTATGTGTTAGCAACAAAAACTCAGAGTTACTGAAGGTCACCTGTGGAGTCCCACAGGGTTCAGTTTTGGGACCATTATTATTCAATATGTATATAAACGATATATGTAAAGTTTCAGAAAAAATGGACTTAATATTGTTTGCTGATGACACTAATCTGCTATGCAGTGGAAACAATTTGGAACAACTTCTGGATACACTTGGAAAGGAATTAGGAAAGTTTAAACTGTGGTTTGATTCAAACAAATTAACGCTCAATTTAAGCAAGACAAAATTTATAGTCTTTAACAACCATCACAACAACCCAGTACCCAAACTCAGTGTAAATGGTGTAGAGATTGAAAGGGTATCCGAAACTAAATTCCTTGGAGTAATAATTGATAACAAACTGTGTTGGAAGCCACATATTAATTATATTAAAGGTAAAGTATCCAAATCAATTGCAATATTACACACAGTGAAAAATTTGCTGAATCAACCCACACTATACACCTTGTATCATTCATTAATACTCCCATACATGACATATTGTAATGAAGTATGGGGAAATACATATAAAACAAACATATATCCACTCTTTATGCTTCAAAAGAGAGCTATTAGAATAATCAACAAAGCAGCTTACAGGGAACCAACAAACCCACTTTTTCTTAAACAAAAAACTCTCAAGTTGAAAGATCTGATTGACTTTAAAACTGCAATAATAATGTTCAAAGTGAAGAATCTATCAATGCCCGCAAATATCCAAAAGTTGTTCCAAACAAGGGAGAAACGATATCACCTCAGAGGAACATGTATATTTCAAAAGCCTACAGTGAGAACAACCACCAAGCAACACTGTATTTCAGTGCAAGGAGTCAGATTATGGAACGATTTTGGACCTGAATTAAAATCATGTACAACGCTTGGACAATTTAAACAAAAACTAAAGGAAGAAATACTCCAAACATATTTACAAGACGACATGTAAACTCACATAAGGACTGACATTTCCAGCCTGTGTTATGTTGTAGCTTAGTTTTTCTTTTTTTCTTTTTTTCTCTGTGACATTATGTCTTAGATTTGTTTTTGAATAGTAACCGCTTAACTTAGACTAGCTCAGTTTTCTTTTTTCTCCCAGTCACATTTTGTCTTAGCCTTGTTTTAAACTGTAATCGCTCTTGTCTTGTTTTTCTCTTTTTTCTCCTTTGAATTCTTGGATGGAATATGGGTGGGCAATATAAGCTGCGGCTTCAATCACCCATTTCGGATAACTCACGTGGAACTGTATAGTAGAAGGAGTCTTTGTCTAATTTGACCTTGTTGTTATATCATACAGTTTCTTTTAACCTGTAATGTACTATCCGAAATAAATAAATTCAATTCAATTTAAAAAAAAATCATTATTTCTAACCTTGTCAATGTCTTGACTATATTTTCTATTCATTTTACAACTCATGGTGGTAAATAAGTGTGACTTTTCATGGAAAACACAAAATAATTGTCTGGGTGACCCCAAACTTTTGAACGGTAGTGTAAGTATTCACAGCCTTTGCCATGGAGCTCAAAATTGAGCTCAGGTGCATCCTGTTTCCACTGATCATCCTTGAGATGTTTCAACAGCTTAACTAGAGTCCACCTGTGGTAAATTCAGTTGACTGGACATGATTTGGAAAGGCACACACCTGTCTATATAAGGTCTCACAGTTGACAGTGCATGTCAGAGGAGGAACCAAGCATGAATATAAAGGAATTGTCTGTACACCTTTGAGACAGGATTGTCTCGAGGCACAAATCTGGGGAATGGTACAGAAAAATTTCTGCTGCTTTGAAAGTCCAAATGAGCACAATGGCCTCCAGCATCCGTAAATGGAAGAAGTTTGGAACCACTAGGACTCTTCCTAGAGCTGGCTGGCCGTCTAAACTGAGTGACCAGGGAAGAAGGTCCTTATTCAGGGAGGTGACCAAGAACCCAATGATCACTCTGTCAGAGCTCCAGCATTCCTCTGTGGAGAGAGGAGAGCCTTCCAGAAGGACAATCATCTCTGCAGCAATCCACCAATTAGGCTTGTATGGTAGAGTGGCCAGATGGAAGCCACTCATTAGTAAAAGGCACATGGAAGCCCGCCTGGAGTTTGCCAAAAGGCACCTGAAGGACACTCAGATCATGAGAAACAAAATTCTCTTGTCTGATAGGACAAAGATTGAACTCTTTGGTGTGAATGCCAGGTGTCATGTTTGGAAGAAACCAGGCACCACTCATAACCACGCCAATGGTGGTAGCAGCATCATGCTGTGGGGATGTTTTTCAGAGGCAGGAACTGAAAGACTAGTCAGGATAGAAGGAAAGATGAATGCAGCAATGTATAGAGAAATCCTGGATGAAAACCTTCTCCAGAGTACTCTTGACCTCAGACTGGGGCTACAGTTCATCTTTCAGCAGGACAATGACCCTAAGCACACAGCCAAGATATCAAAGGAGTGGCTTCAGGACAACTCTGTAAATGTCCTTGAGTGGCCCTGCGAGAGCCCAGACTCCATCAGCGATGGAGCAGCTGTGGAGAAGGTGGGCAGCACAAAGTTCCTGGGGGTGCACATCTCTGAGGACCTCTCCTGGTCCAGCAACACCACATCACTGGCCAAGAAGACTCAAACTTGCCTCCATTTCCTCCGCAAACTGAGGAGAGCACGAATGCTACCCCCTATCATGTGTTCCTTCTACAGGGGCACCGTTGAGAGCATCCTCACTAGCTGCATCACAGTGTGATATGGAAGCTGCACTGCCTCCTGCCGGAAGACACTACAACTTACAATGAAAGCAGCCAGCAAGATCATCGGTGCCCCCCTGCCCCCTCTTGGACATCTACCTCACCCGCCTGACCTGCAGAGCCATCAACTTTGCAGGCAACACCTCCCATCCCTCACACTCTCTCTTCAGCCCCCTGCCCTCGGTGAAAAGGTACTGGAGCCTCCAGGCCCGCTCCACAAGACTGTTAAACAGCTTTGTTCATCAGGCCGTCAAGAACCTGAACTCTATCCATTCCCCCCTCCCCCCAGACCGTAATACAGTCACCCGCACAATAACTACCTCAGCTGTTGGTTCAGAAAGACACTCCAACAGTAATACATTTGCTGCTGTATGTTTCTGTACTTTACTGCAACCATTTGCACAAATGCCATATCTGCTGCTGTCTGTTATCGCAATACTGATCATATGCAGTCCTATCTGTTACTGTCTGCACCTACACTACAGCATTGAACTTGCAATTACAAGTATTACTGCTCTACATTTCTGTATATAAGATTGCTGGGTTTTATTGTTTATCTTTGTTTGCCCTATGGGAAGTCTGGGTCTGTCTTTTGTCACTGTTTGCACTACGGGTAGCATTACTGTACATAGACTGCTGTTGTTGTTTTTCCAGCCTTATTCCTTTTTCATTTTTATATTGTGCACACCACTGACGAGAGAGATAAATGCCATTTCAATTCTCCTGTATGTCCTGCTTGTATAGTATTATTGACAGATAAATTTTTTTAATCTTGAATCTTGAAAATGGCTGTGCACTGACACTTCCCATCCAGTCTGATGGAGCCTGAGAAGTGCTGCAAAGAGGAATGGGTGAAACTGCCCAAAGATAGGTGGGCCAAGTTTGTGGCATCATATTCAAAAAGACTTGAGGCTGTAATTGCTGCCAAAGGTGCATCAACAAAGTATTGCGCAAAGGCTGTGAATACTTAAGTACATGTGATTTCTTAGTTTTGTTTTTGTTTTATAAATTTGCAAAAATCTCAAAAAAAAAAATCATGTTGTCATTATGGGGTATTAGGTGTAGAATTTTGAGGGAAAAAAAAATTCCATTTTGGAATAAGGCTGTAACATAACAAAATGTGGAAAAAAGTGAAGTGCTGTGAATACTTTCCACATGGACTGTATGGGGGAAAATGAGAGCAGGAAGGGTAAATTTATTGGAGGATTTTGGAAAAGAATTACCCACCAGACCTCCAGCAGTTACTGGTGGAGGTTGTCTTTTGGTCACACTGGGCAATTGGCCAAATAATGTCCAGTGGCACTACAATAAATGCGTTTGCCTGCTGCAATTCAACTCGCTTTGTCAGCCGGAGTGAGCTGGATACGATCGATAATCATTGGCTCAGGAGCCGGGAGGGCGAGAAGGCCAGGAGAGTCAGGGCGACGGGAGCATGCAAGTGATTCAGGTGGTGAAGTAAATCAGGCATGTTCCCAAGCACGGCCACTCAGCCTGTTATCGAGGCGGATAGCAGTAGTCGTCAACGTTTCCAGGGAAGGTGGTTGGTCATGAGTGGCTAATTAATCCCGTAAGTCTGAATTCGGACTGAAGAGGAAGACTCCCCGTAAGGCAGTGTCATTCCAGGCTGACTCACGGGGAGGACACGGAAGTCCACTCAATACTCCGCCATAGATTTAACTTCCTGGCGGAGATTCAGCAGCCAATTGGTAATATTCCCTTCGTGGTCGGAGTGGTCAAAAACACGCTGGAGCTCGGATTGAAACTGTGGAAAAGTATATGCATCATACTCAGGAGGCTGTATTAATGCTTGAGCCCAAGCTAGGGCACGGTCATGGAGGAGCATAACGATGAACAAGATTTTGCTCTTCTTTGCTCTTGCTCTCATCGGGGAAATCGCCGGGTGCTCGCTGGAACACCAACTGGCACTGTAGCAGGAACCCTTGACACTCCCCCAGACGCCCTGAGTACGGAGCGGGAGTGGGAAAGGTGAGGGCCCGTGCCACAGGGAGGGATGGTGGCAGCGAAGATGGACGCGCCGCCACGGTGGGGAAAGCTGGCGAGAGTGCGAGTGATAATTGGGCTAATTGCTCGGATATGTGGTGTAAGTAGACATTGGTGTTGCTCATTTAGCCAGATAATTGCCGAATGCTTGCCTCGGCCTGGTCTAACCGAGCAGGGGCTGTTCCTGGGGTCATATTTACTGGGTCCATATTTTGGTGGAATCGTTCTGTTAGTAGTGAACAAGGGAGGACCCAGGAGTAAACACGACACAGGAACACAAAGGTGAAATGCAACAGGTGAGTGAATATATTTTTCTCTTTTTTTTTCTGGTGCAGGGGTTTGTTCTTCCCGGGGAGGAGAGTGTGTGCCTGGAGGGAACAGGAGGAGAGGTAGAGGTAACCGGGGCAAGGCTGACAGTAATAACAACACTGAGAATTTAGGGGTGATTGGGCGGCTGAGATATTGAAGGCTTACTTGTTTCCACAGTTGGGGAAGCTGTGAGTCAAGTCCTCTTATGGTGCTTACTCAGGGGAGTGACCAAAGTCCGGGGGGGAGACTGCTCCGGTTTGGAGGATTACAGCATCCACAGGTAGGTAGTAGGGGGGAATTACGTGAGCGGGCAGGTAGGGTGATGAGCGCGGGCAGGAGCCAGGAGGAGCTTGGGTGGAAGAGGTTCCTGGAGACAAGGAGCAAGGAGCTCAAGCAGAAAAAGTCAAAGGGTTACACTGTCAAGCTAGGAGCTATCAAAGTTTGCGGTAATCACACGGTCTGACAAAGGTTACCAGTGTAACGATTCCACGGGGTTCCAGTCTCATGCTGGCTCTTAACCTCTTGCACTCCGGGATACCGCGGGCGGTCACGTCTCTGAGTCCTAATGCGTCTCAGTGCGCACTATGCGTCTCAGTGCGCACTGAAAAAAAAAAAGAAGCTGCATTTCCGTTCTTCCAGTACAGACACAGCGACGAACAGAAAGCCAAAGGAGTGTTTTGATTGGTTTAGATTTGATTGACCTCTCATTCGACTAATAAGAGCCTTGAATTGGGTTTCTGAAACCTTGAAGAACCAATGACTGAAAACCTAGCAAGAAGGACCCGCCTACCAATGACTGCGAATACAATGAGCCAATTGAAGCAGAGAAGTTTGACGATTGAAAGCGTGCGTCCCGTGCATAAAATCTGTTTTGTGTAAGCCGCTGTGTGTAACGGTAGCGTTCGCCAGTCTTTTTTTATTACTACTGTTCTTATTTGTTTTGAAAAATCGTTTGCCAAAACCGCAATCATGGAAGCGCAAAACCGCAATCATGGAATCATGGTTTGACCGGGTCGCGTGACCAGAGCCACGAGTCGTAAAAAGCAGACCAGCTTCATGTTCGTGTGACAATGAGGAACAAATGTTCGCCAATGACACTGCTGTTGTGGACAGGTAAGTGTTATAAGCTAAATTATTCTTTATCACTGAAAATAGTAATAAAAATGACTTTTGACCGATCGGTAATTACAACGGTGCGTCATGGCCACATGACGGACCGTTTTTTTTGTGTGCCGAGCTCCTCTGTAGTGGGGGGGGGGGGGTGTTATCCTCTACATTGCAGATTTTAGTATAATTTTTATTGTACTGTAGGTTATTTTTTCTTGTTAAAAAAGGCCATACATTTTTTACGTGGCATGCTTCTTTGTGTGTGGGGGGCTTGTTTGTTCATTCATCCATTCATTCATGAATAAACAACCCCACCGCCACACACACACACACAGCCCTGAGTGTCTACCTTTCATTAGAGCCCAAGATCAAGCTTCTATGTTGAACCATTCAAAAGTTACAGACGTTTTTCCAGACTTTGCCATTTGGCCCAATTTGGCACAGTTCAAAAACACCTGGGAACAACCTGAGAAAAAAGTTGTGTAATATATTCATTTTTTGTGGTATTGTTACAAAATTTTGACCTCAGCTTGATAACACTTGGTTCTACATTTCTGCTGCATTTTCCAGCCAGTATCTGTCAGCTGTGTGTTATTTGCAAGCATTTGCGTCTAAAAAAACACCCAGGCGAACTTTATTTTCTTCAAGTTCAGTATGTTTAGATGACTGTTACTCAGTGGCAGGAGCACTTAGAGAGATTATGACTGTTTTGCCAAAAAAATCAAAGTGTTTTCTTTTAAATGAGACCAACCCCATCAAGATGCTGCAAAGGGTTGAAGAACAGCTTTTGATTTACTTTGGGTATGTTATTTTTTGGCGTTTTTAGGGAAATTGACCAGAGTGCAAGGGGTTAAATAGCTTGGGACTAGGGGTCTGCAGGTGAGGGTAATTCTGTTAGCTGTCACTAATTACCTCCGTCCCGGCTCCTGAAAGGGAAAGAGAGAGAGAAAACATTGCCCAGAGACTGATTACAAAACAAAGAAAGCTAACCATGCTCATCCAACCATATACCAGTAGTTTTGGAACTTTCTCATAAATTTGCCACTTTTTTACTGATCTTGCAACTTTTTCTCATAAATTTGTTACTTTTTCCTTGTAAATTTGATATGTTCTTGTAAATTTAGAACTTTATCAAAAATTTTATTTTTTTTACTGTAAACTTACAGCTTTTCCTCATGAAGTTGGGACTTTTTTCTTATACATTTTAAATTTATTTACTCATATGCTATTTTTTTGTTTTTGTTTTCCTTAAAATTTTTGACTTTTTTTTTAAAAGTTTGAAACTCCAAGTAATTTTACTTTTCTCATAAATTTGTGACTTTTTCTAGTAAATTTATGACTTTTTTCTCATAAATTTGTTACTATTTTTTGTAAATTTGTCACTTTTTTTCTTACAAACTTTCACATTTTTTCTCATAAATTTATGACTTTATTGCATAATTTGCCTATGGCACAAGGGTTTGAATGTAATTTCCCAGTTTGGGATCAATAAAGTACATCTATCTATCTATCTATCTATCTATCTATCTATCTATCTAAAGTGGGTAAACAGATTACCTGTTTACCTGCACCACACGTAAAGTCCATGTGGGCAAACACAGATGGGGTGAATATGGAACCCACAGTCAAACCCACAAGGGACCCATAAGACAGCTAGTTTAAACCTTTGGTGGGGTCCACATTTTCATGCTGGCTGGGTGAGAACACAAATATTACACAGCACACAACTCCTTATTCAGGGTTTTTTTTAAATGACAATTTAACCGTTTGATTTCTTTCAACACTATTAGCAACTAGCAAAGTCACTCAGGCTCAGTCCACATTGTGGTGTAAGGAACCACAGGGTTGGTTGGCATTGGTGTGATGACACAGCTGTTTGGTGATGTCATCATGCCAAGCTCATATAATGTGAGGGTTGGCTATCTTATAACTCTCTCCTTCTCTCTTTGCTCAGCCTCCCGTAGCAGACACCAAGCTGTAAGTTTATACTAATAAAGTTCGTGTTCTAAGCAAGCACCACTTTCCGTTGGTCATTCCCGATTCCCAGACAACTTTTAGCGACAAGAGTAAAATCATGGAAGCATGCGTGAGGCCACTACGACCGTTTCTGGAGAACCCTGGTGAGCCGCCCATACCATGGCTGCACTGGCTCAATGTTTTTGAGACTTATGTGACAGCACTTGACTTGGGAAAGCTGGATAAGGTATGGAAGCGAGCTCTACTGATTCACAATCTGAGCATAGAAGGCCAACGTAATTTCCACACGCTAGGACCAACAGAGTCATTTGCTGATTCAGTCGAGCTGCTAGCTAGCTACTTCACTACACCTGACAACATATTGGCATGGCGCATTAGATTTCACCAATAACGACAAAATCCTGGAGAGACGACACAACAGTCCG
The DNA here is from genome assembly GCA_020510985.1 of Pholidichthys leucotaenia. Taxonomy (NCBI): domain Eukaryota; kingdom Metazoa; phylum Chordata; class Actinopteri; order Cichliformes; family Pholidichthyidae; genus Pholidichthys; species Pholidichthys leucotaenia. Next base: position 482,044,317 of record CM035837.1, read on the forward strand.
TTGCGGACCTTCACAACCTAGCTAGCATGTGCAGATTTGGTCTGTTGGAGGACAAAATGGTGCAGGACCAGTTGGCCTAGTATGCCTGCAACCTGCGGCTGCGGACAAAGATGCTAACTGCACCGAACGACATGATGCTAGCTAACACCATCAAACTAGCATTTCAGCTGGAGTCCGCCGACAGGTTAGTATCAGAGCTAGGTGTGCAGCAACAACAATGACAGCCGAGCCACACACCACTTACATATGCGGTAAGCACAGAAGAACCCGGTGATGAGGCAGAAGAGGCTGAGGTAAACACATCGAATCAGAAGGACGCCACAGGGCGCTTCTCATACGGCAACTGTGGTTCCCCAACACACCGAAAGAGAGCACATTTTTGCCCAGCAAGGGGGGAACGATGTAAAAGATGCAGAAAATTCAACTACTTTGCCAAAGTTTGCCGGTCAGCACCACTGTTGAACCTGCTGGTCAACTCAAGTCTCTCGCATGCAACAACCATTCATACAGTGAGGTCCGGAGGTGCGGCGTACGCATTCTGCATGGTGAGGCTGGATGATATAAACTTGCCACTTCTGCTCGACACTGCTGCAGTGAGATTGATGTTAAACTGGGCCAGGGTGAGGAAGTTCTTTCCCAGCCACCCAGTCAAAAAAAAACCAGCAGTGCTGTATGGGTATGACAGCTCCTGAGTCAGCATTGTAGGGACCATCTCACTAACGGTCCGCTACGCATCAAGAGTCATTACTGACTGTTCTTCAAGTGGCCACGTATGGAGACAGCATATTAGGATGTGACCTATTTTATCAATTGGGCTTCTCCATCTGTGACAGTAACAGGGTCAGTTTGACCAACATTGACGAGTGGGACGTGACACATCTGGATGATGGTAACAAGGGTACAACCGTCCCGTGCTCACGGGAGGTGCACTGCCCGGAGAAGGGGCAACAACCGGACTCGTCTCAGATCTTCGCCCAGCATAAGCCTCCAGGGGCCACTGCGGAATTGCAGGAAAGGGAGCCTGAATCTATCGGGAACCCCGGGACACAACATACCTGTGCAGATTTGACCAACGGCAATAGCGACACATCACCATGACCGGACTCTCCAGGTAAGGGGGAGAAGTGGCTGGACTACTTTCGAATCCACGCACAACAACAGCCTACAGGAGCTGCCGCTGAGCCGCTGGATGAAGAGTCCGTGATCAAACAAAATGGAGTAGAGTAACGGGACGTCTTCCAAATCCATGACCAGCATCAGTCTCCAGGAGCTGCCGCTGAGACACAGGATAAAGAGTCTGTGACCCAACAGGATGTTGCAGAACCACCACAACCTGGTGGATGCCCCACAACAGACATAAGAGCTACACTAGCACAGTCCAAAATGCCATGTGCACCTGAACAGAATGCCGTTTACAGTGATGGACTGAGTTTGGGTCTGCAGAACCAAACAGCTGGACCGACAGTCGGCCCCAACACAGCCCCCACCACCACTGACACCCATCAGGATCATCGTGGAACTGGGCCCAGCAACCTTCAAGCTGGCAGATGGTTTGGTGTAACACACCAACCGTCTCCATCGGGTTTGAACAGCAACCCCAAATGACAGGGCTTCATGGGAGGCGACTCGTATGGTGTGGGACCAAGACTGGGGTTTCTTGAGAGATGATCCCAGTCCACGGGCCCCCGCACCTCCAGGGAGTCCACCACGGACTTGCTACAAGGCCCCTCCAACTGGACTGTCTTCCTCAAGAAAGAAAAAAAAAGAAGACTGTTTAGCTAGGGGTGCGGCTGCCAGCAGATAATGGCAGAATAAACCACTCAGCCACGTTGGGCTACGCGGTAGTCTACCCGCTGGCCCTAGGTACTTTTGGGGATTTTGTGACATTAAATTGGGGAGGATTGATTTGGTCATGCATGCTGTTCTGCTTGTCCAAGGGGGATGGGGGTGAATGTGGTGTAAGGAACCATAGTGTTTGTTGGCAGTGGCGTAATGACGCAGCCGTTTGGTGACATCATCACACCGAGCTCATATAACTTGAGGGTCGGCCATCTTTGGCTCGCTCTCTCTTTCTCTCTTGGCTCAGCCTCCCGTAGCAGACACCAAGCTGCAAGTTTATACTGTTTGTAACAAAGTTTGTGTTCCAAGCAAGCACCACTCTCAGTTGGTCATTCCTGATTCCCAGACATAACACACATGTACACGGGTGCTTTTACAAACTGAGTTTTCCCTCCTCATTTCATCAAAAACAAGTAGTGTCTGCACAGCACTGTTTAAAAGAAATCCCTGTCAACAAGAAAAGGCACACACTCCATTCTGATGCTTCTGTTCCTCAGTATAGTAACTGGTGAGTAACTGTATACTGTATTTCCTAGTGCTATTAAATTATCATGATTTGCAGTTTAAATTAAAAAAAAAATGAAACTTGGGGTCCAGAATCACCGGACCATGTTTGAACCTCTTTATGACTGTGATTCTCATTCAGCAGTGAACCAGTCCTGCAGACACAGTCCATTCTCCCACTGTACCTAAAGGATGAACCTCCATTTAGACATGGTCATTAATAATAAAAGTGAGTACATGTGTGTTGGTTCACGTAAGTCTTACCAGTCTTGCACTGTGACAACAGGCTCTGTATGCAGCTCTTCAAATGAGTAACCCTCAGCTAGCAGGTTGATCACCTGTTTTCAGAGTCCATGAGACACACATTTAAAACAAAGCAGTGACAGGTTTTAATTTTTGCTGTTTTAGCTCTAAATCAATTGTTACAACAGCAGGGCTGGACTGGGACAAAAATTACAACTATTATCTGTCATAAATGCCCCTTGGGGGCGAAAAGGAGGAGGACCCAAGTGCGAGACGAATATGGTAAACCATTATTTATTGCACAAACACAACAGAAAATAAAGCAGCAGGTGGGCTGAAACAAAAGGGCAAAAACACGGCAGACTTCTGACACAAGATTGACAAACAGACTAGAAAGCATGGGTGAGACGCCAACATGAGACAAGGACACCACACAGGAAACAGAGTGAGACACACATATATAGATGGGGGGGTGATTAAGACAACATAGGACAGGTGGGAACAATCAGGGGCAATCAGAAAGCAGGGTGTGGCAACAGGTGCAGGAGACATGAGGGATTGAGACAAAAGGTAAACAGGAACAGAGGACATACAAGATACATGAACACAGGACCAGGGAGTAGATAACCATGACAAATAATAATGATAATAGTCACAACTCAAAACCGGCCAGGGACAAATCCCCATAACTAAAGACATGATTATGGAAATAAGCAGAGGTGACGACAGATATGGTGAGGAGGGGATTCCAGGTGATGGTGATCAAACCTAAGGACAGCGGGCTGGAGAGAATCAAATGGTTAACATGGCAGGCCAGCTGAACAAATAAGAGACAGACCCCTAAAGAACCAGAACCAGGACTTAAACAAAGACTACAATCCTCTAGGAGGAACTAGGACAAAGTCTGATGGTCATGGGACCTACGGAGGACTAGATGATTCTTTGGCATTTGGACTGTATTCCTCGCAAATCTAAGGGGAGAAACGGACCATTTTATATTTAAGTTAATTAAAGTCCTTTACTCAGGGCTAAGGTCGATTGGATAGCCTCTATATAACTTACAAAGTCGGGGCTCCTTTTTTTTCCTCATTTATGCTTTTCTTTTGGTTTTCTACGAGCTGCTGAACATGTATCGACAAAGCTTACCACAAAAAAGAGGGCCAACTTCTCCTAGGAGGAAGAGAACATCCCTCAAGGCGAACTTGTCACCAGGGCTCATTTAGGGTCAACACGCAGACCCCACACACGGAAGTTTTCTTGTTCATAATTACTTTAGTATTTAGTGATGGTTTCAGTTGTTTGTTCTACACTGTTCAGTATGATTTACTGTAGCATAAGGGGTCATCATGGAGTGGAGATGGGAGAAAAATGACAACCCAGAAAAAGTTGGAAAAGGTAGCTTCATATAATGTGAAAGGGATTTTGAATCCTATTAAAAGTCTAAGGTTTTGAATAAAATGAGAAAAGAGGGGGTGGGGGTGGTTCTGTGGCGGGAGGCTCATCTTTCTGAGAGAGAACATGAAAATCTTAAAAGGTGTTGTGTCATGGTCTGTGCGCTGATATTGTCTGCACTCGGATCATGCAGTATTTTCCTCCTGTTTCTGTGTTAGTCTCCTTATGGCCTTCCGGGCTCTTATTTTGACAGCATCTCTGTGGGGCTTCCTGCTGTCAGAGCCGAGCTGCACAGTGACAGCTGGATTACATTCCACTGATTAATGCTCATTATCTGTTTAATCCTCTAAGCCCTATTTAAGGGAGCAGCTGAGGTTACTTGGGGCTGCGACCTCACACACGTAACGTTGGCCTCTCCAACATTCGGCTGGAGTCCCTACGCCCGGCTCCAGTCCTCCTCTTGAGCTTCACGTCCTCACTAAGTTTATTCCTTAGTCAAAGTATTTCTTCATTGTGTCTAAGCCAAAGTTCATGTTTGTGTTTTTGCCCTAAGTGGCTCTTTACTTTGTAATCGTCATCTTTCACTAATAAATATGCAAACTCTTTGGCTGCCTATAGCGTCTCATTAATGGCCCGCGAGGGCCACCCATGACATGTTGCTTAACTCGAGTATTCTCCTCCTCTTATACAACAGGTCAGAGGAGAGGTGTGGCCATTTTAATATCAGGGAAAATTACATTTGAAAAACTATCAGTTACATCAGATAAACAGGGAAGGTGTACACTGATTAAAGGGAGGCTAGAGGGTGAACTGGTCACAATTCTCAATGTTTGTGCCCCACCAGGGTCAGATTGGTTGTTTTAAATACAAGCATATTTAAAAAAAAAAAAAAAAAAAAAAAAAAAAAAAACTAGAAACGGAACACAAAAATAATTTGAATGAGAAGATAAACCAAGAAATCTAAAAGATTAAAGCAGAGATAAATGAAATTCTAACAAAGGAGATTAAAAAAAAGCTGTTCTCTATGAAAGTTGTGAGTTATTGTGAAGCTGGGAGTGAGTCGTCAAGACTATTGGCCTATAGGTTAAAAAAAACAAATGGCAATAACAATATCTATAAAATTAGGGACCCACATACTAATCTGACAAAATATAGGACAGAAGAGATACATAAATGCTTCCAAACATTCTACAAAAATCTATATTCACAGCCAAAAATAAACAATGAGAATCAGATACTCTTATTTTTAAAATCCTTAAACTTACCAAGAGTAACAGAGGACCAAAACTTGACTCTAATAAAGAGTCAATATATATATATATATATATATATATTGACAACAATTCAAACGTTTGGGGTCACTTAGAAATTTCCTTATTTTTGAAAGAAAAGCACTTTTTTTCAATGAAGATAACTTTAAACTAATCAGAAATACACTCTATACATTGCTAATGTGGTAAATGACTATTCTAGCTGCAAATGTCTGGTTTTTGGTGCAATATCTACATAGGTGTATAGAGGCCCATTTCCAGCAACTATCACTCCAGTGTTCTAATGGTACAATGTGTTTGCTCATTGCGTCAGAAGGCTAATGGATGATTAGAAAACCCTTGTGCAATCATGTTAGGTCTGCAATGCTGTAATTGCTGCAAATGGAGGATTCTTTGACGAAAGCAAAGTTTGAAGGAAAAAATTATTATTTCAAATACAAATCATTATTTCTAACCTTGTCAATGTCTTGACTATATTTTCTCTTCATTTTACAACTCATGGTGGTAAATAAGTGTGACTTTTCATGGAAAACACAAAATAATTGTCTGGGTGACCCCAAACTTTTGAACGGTAGTGTATATATGTATAGGCCTCTCTACCCTTACGGCTACCACAATTGTGTTTAGACTGGATTGTCTCTACGGTCAGTCTCCCCCTCCTTCATTCTCCAGAGATTCCTTAGCTCTGGAGAGTCATCTGCGTAAGTCTTTTCATGTTTCCTCTGCTTGGTATTATCTGCACAGTTATTTTTGGACTGTTTCTATTCTTTCCTGTAATAAAAGCCTGAACTGCAGTTAAGCACCTGGGTTTGTTTTTGACCTGGAGACACGTTCATGACAGTTGGCAGCCATCAGTAAAAATCCAGCTTCTGCACTAGGGCATTTTTTTTCAACTTTTTGTGTTTTTTCCACTCACCTGTTGTAGGAGCGTGTTATGGGTACTGCAGGACACAGTTACCCCATGCATCTCGGGTGGGAGTGCTGCCGAGCCCTAATGGAAAGAGACAGACTAATTTCCATGCACATATTCCACCCCAGAGGATGTGCGGTGGTATTTGGATCTGGCAGAGGCAGCAGCTCGCCGATGCCCTCAGCTCTCGGAGCACGCTGAAGGAGTCAAGTGACATAACGTTCGGCTCAGGAGACGCACACACACAGGCTCAGAGTAGTTCAAACTGTTTATTAACAACAGGGATGTTTGGGTGCGTGTCTGCGGAATGTTAATGTGTTGGTGGTGGCGTCTGCTTCGGACCCAGAGGCAGGAGACCGTTCAGCCGGCAACCCTATGGGAGAAATTAGACACAGGGTGATGAGCACACACCAACACAGGAGGAGAATAGGCGAGGGAGAGAAGCTTACTTGTTTAGGACAGATGACTGGCGCTTCAAGGATGGAAGCCCGGGAGACAGCCACCTGCAGGGCTCGGTGCAGCAGCGAGGAGAGACGAGGGACGGGATAGTCCGCCGCCGAGGAATCCACCTGTGCACAGGGGAGCAGACTGGAAAGATGAGGTAAGTGATCTTCTTACCGGTAACGAGGATGCTGAAGAGAATGTGGTAGAAGCCCATGGAAGGGAAATGAAGTCTACGGCTTCAGACCGAAGCTCAGGGCGAGGCGGCTTATATCCCTCGCCGCTGATGACTGACAGGTGTGTGAGCAGGTGGCGCCGTTGATGAGCGGCGCGACGTGACAGTACTCCCCCCTCTAGCAGCGCCTCCTGGCGATGGCTTATCCGGGTGCGCTCGGTGGAAGTCCGCGATGAGCGATGGGTCCAACACAAACGACGGGGGGCACCCACTGTCGATGCTCGGGCCCATAGCCCTCCCAGTCCACCAAGTATTGCAACCCACGACCCCGGCGCCGGGAGTCCAGGATGGAGGAGACGGACCAGGCCGGATGGCCACCAACCATCCGGGGTGCGGGTTGCGCTGCAGGAGGAGGGCAAAGGGGGGTCGGTAACTGCCAGCTTCACCTTCGACACGTGGAAAGTGGGATGGATGCGAAGGGAGGGGGGAATAGCCACGCGCACAGCCACCGGGTTGATGATCCGGGAGATGGGAAAGGGACCCATGAAGCAAGTTGCCCAACTCTGTATGCCGGGGCAGGTCTTCTACGCCGGTCCGCCACAGTCCTGTTGCGCTCCGCTGTGCGTAAAAGCGCATGACGCGCGGCGGCCCAGATGGAGCGGAACTGCCTCAGGTGCGCCCTAACTGACGGGACAGTTACCTCGCTCTCCTGCGCTGGAAGCAGCGGGGGGTCGTAACCCAGGGACGCCTTGAAGGGGGACATCCCCGTTGCAGAAGAGCGGGCGGTGTTGTGGGCGTACTCCACCCAGGCGAGATGGTTGCTCCATGACGTCGGCTTGGATCTTGCAACACAGCGGAGCGCAGCCTCCAGCTCCTGATTGGTCCTCTCACACTGCCCGTTAGACTGGGGGTGATGGCCGGAGGAGAGGCTCACCTTGGCTCCGATGGCGTTGCAAAAGGACCTCCAAACCTTGGATGAAAATTGGGGACCCCGGTCCGAGACCACGTCCACCGGAATCCCGTGCAGCCTGACCACGTGTTGGACGAGGAGGCCCGCCGTCTCCAGGGCGGTAGGAAGACCTCGCAGGGGGACGAAGTGTGCCGCCTTGGAGAAACGGTCCACGATGGTCAGGATGGTGTTAAAGGAGTTGGAAACGGGGAGTCCGGTGACGAAATCCAGTGCGATGTGCGACCAGGGCCTGCCGGGGATGGGCAGAGGCTGGAGCAGACCCGCTGGAGGGGCATTTCCTGATTTGCTGGTGGCACAGACTGGGCAAGCCCGGGCGTAGCGGGCTGCATCCCTCCGCAGGCCTGGCCACCAAAAAGACCGTTGGAGGAGGCTGATCATCCGGGAGGTGCCGGGATGACAGGTGAGCCGGGAGGTGTGGAGCCAGTGGATGACCTCTCCTCGGACCGCAGATGGGACGAACAGTCTTCCCTCCGGTCCGCCGCCAGGATCAGGCTCCACCTCCTGTGCCTTCCGGATCTTGGCCTCGATATCCCACGAGATGGCTCCCACGACGCACGACCTGGGCAGGATGGAGTGGGGCATCTCCTCCGATTCCACGGGAGTGAACTGCCTAGAGAGGGCGTCAGGCAGGCCGTTCTTAGAGCCAGGCCTGAAGGTGATAGAAAATTGGAACCTGGCGAAGAACAGAGACCAGCGCGCCTGGCGGGCATTCAGGCGCTTGGCAGATCGTAAATATTCCAAGTTCTTGTGGTCCGTGAGGACCACAAATGGCAGGTTCACCCCCTCTAGCCAGTGGCGCCACTCCTGCAGGGCGAGCTTGATGGCCAAGAGCTCTCTGTCCCCCACATCGTAGTTCCTCTCCGCCGGGGACAAGCGCCGGGAGAAGAAGGTGCACGATCGTTTGGCGCCATCGTCCGGCGACCGCTGGGACAGCACTGCTCCCACTCCCGTGTCCGAGGCGTCCACCTCAACGATGCACTGCAGCGCGGGGTCGATCTGGCGAAGGACCCGGGAGGAGGAGAACTCCGCCTTCAGCGCCTTAAAGGCGGCAGCGACCTCTTCGGTCCACCGGAACGGGACCTTCGGGGACGTGAGGCGGGTCAGTGGCCCAACGATGGAGCTGAAGTTGGGGACAAAGCGGCGGTAGAAATTGGCGAAGCCAACGAACTGTTGCACCTGCTTCCGAGATGCAGGTGTAGGCCACTCCACCACCGCTTTCACCTTCTCTGGGTCTGGGAGCACCTTGTCGTGGGCGATGATAAACCCCAGGAAGGACGTAGTTCTGGCGTAAAATTCACATTTTTTTGCCTTCACGTACAGACGATTCTCCAGCAGTCTTTGGAGGACCCGCCTCACGTGGACCTGGTGCTCGTCCCTGGACTTGGAGAAGATGAGAATATCGTCCAGGTAGACGAACACGAAAAGGCCAATAAAGTCCCGGAGGACGTCATTTATAAGGCGCTGAAAGACGGCTGGAGCGTTGGTCAACCCGAACGGCATGACCAGGTACTCAAAGTGGCCGTTTGGGGTACGGAAGGCTGTCTTCCACTCATCTCCCTCCCGGATCCGGACGAGGTGGTAAGCGCTGCGTAGATCCAGCTTGGTGAACCAGGTCGCCCCCTGGAGGGAGTGGAAGGCAGTGTCCATGAGGGGCAGGGTGTAACGGTCCTTCTCCGTGATATCATTGAGGGCCCGGTAGTCGATGCAAGGGCGGAGGGACCCATCCTTTTTTCCCACGAAGAAGAACCCTGCCCCCACGGGTGACGATGATGGGCGGATTATCCCAGCGTTTAATGACTCCTTCAGATATGTGTTCATCGTCTCCTTCTCCGGCGCTGACAGGCTGTAGAGCGGACCAGAAGGTAACGGAGCCCCCTGGCGGAGGTTGATGGCACAGTCGTAGGGCCGATGAGGGGGAAGAGACATAGCTTTCGCTTTACTGAACACCATACCCAGGTCGTGAAACTCCGGAGGCACCAGGGACAGGTCCGGGGGTGCAGCGTCCGTCGCGGGGGGAGGAGCGGACGGCGAGCAGGCAGCGGACTGGAGGCAGGTGCCCAGGCAGAATGTACTCCATGCCGATACCCCAGCTGATCTCCAATCCAGGACCGGGTTGTGAAGACGGAGCCAGGGATACCCCAGGATGACGGGCGACACAGAGTTGGGGAGGACGTAGAAGGTCATCTCCTCCCAGTGGTTTCCCGAGATGATGACCGGTACGGGGACAGTTTGATGTGTCACTCTCCCAAGGGAGGCACGGGAGAGGTGGACTAGGGAGATGGGAGTGTTGAGTGCCTGGCAGCGGATGCCCAATCGGGTTGCCAGGCTTTGTGAAATGAAGCTGCCTTCTGCGCCCGAATCCACCAGTGCGTGGGTGAGGTGCCCAGTGGGGTTATGGCAGAAACGGATGGGCAGCTTCAATTGGGTGAGTGATCCTAACCGATTGACGTCCGCGAGGCCCCCAACAGTGACTCGCGGACCCCACCGACTGGCTTTCCGTGGACAATGCTCCACGGTGTGTTTGTCGCCTCCGCAATACACGCAGAGGCCCAACTCACGGCGGCGTTGTTTCTCCACAGGGGAAAGTTTGGTCCAGCCCGTCACCATCGGCTCCGACTCCTCGGGGCACGATGCTGGCGGTGCCGCCAGGGGGCGAGCTTGGAACAGGTGCGGCGAGGCTCCACGAGGGCGAGAAGAAGAAGACTTCCGCCCCGAGGAGCGCTCGCGCAGCCTGTTATCCAAACTTACCGCTAAGGACGTCAGCTCCGCTAGCGTCCCAGGGATATCCCGACCAGCCAGTTCATCCCTCAGATCACTATTGAGGCTGCGGAGGAACAGGCCACAGAGGGAGCGTTCCTCCCAGCCCAATTCCTCCGCCGCTACCCGGAAGTCGACCAAGTGGTCCGCTGCCAACCGGCTTCCCTGCTGGAGAGCGAGAAGCCGATCGACCTGGACCGTCTTGGTTTGAGAATGGTCAAAGACCTCCAGAAAGTGCCTCACGAATTGGTCATAGGTGAGGGTGGCATAACTGGGCCTCGCCATTACGGCGTAGGTCCAAGTTAACGCACGCCCCTCTAGAAGATTCCCTATGTAACCAATTCGGCTGTGATCCGAGGGAAAATCTCCGGGCACACGGTGGAACACGGACTCACACTGCATAATGAACCCCCGCGCTCCGCCGAGCTTACCGCTAAAGCGGGCGGGGGTCGGAATCGGTGTGAGCCGAACCGGTGCCACTGGAGCCGGCTGGACGGCCGCTGGAACAGCAGGAGCCGCGCCACCCTGGCGAGTTGGGGGGAACGGCTGTTGGGGGTCCAAGCGGTTCAATCGGTTAGTTAATTCTAATAATTGATTAAGTACCACCTGTTGCTGATAAACAATCTGATCCACCCGAGCCTCGAGGATGGTAAACCGGTGTGCGAGCCCGCCGTCTGCCGAGCCGCTCTGCTGAAGCCGTACTGACATAACGTTCGGCTCAGGAGACGCACACACACAGGCTCAGAGTAGTTCAAACTGTTTATTAACAACAGGGATGTTTGGGTGCATGTCTGCGGAATGTTAATGTGTTGGTGGTGGCGTCTGCTTCGGACCCAGAGGCAGGAGACCGTTCAGCCGGCAACCCTATGGGAGAAATTAGACACAGGGTGATGAGCACACACCAACACAGGAGGAGAATAGGCGAGGGAGAGAAGCTTACTTGTTTAGGACAGATAACTGGCGCTTCAAGGATGGAAGCCCGGGAGACAGCCACCTGCAGGGCTCGGTGCAGCAGCGAGGAGAGACGAAGGACGGGATAGTCCGCCACCGAGGAATCCACCTGTGCACAGGGGAGCAGACTGGAAAGATGAGGTAAGTGATCTTCTTACCGGTAACGAGGATGCTGAAGAGAATGTGGTAGAAGCCCATGGAAGGGAAATGAAGTCTACGGCTTCAGACCGAAGCTCAGGGCGAGGCGGCTTATATCCCTCGCCGCTGATGACTGACAGGTGTGTGAGCAGGTGGCGCCGTTGATGAGCGGCGCGGCGTGACATCAAGCGGATCTCCCTTATGGCAGCGCTGCAGCGCGAGATCAGCGAAAGGATGAGGAAGCCCCTGAATAAGCCTGGGCTCATGCCGAAGGGAGGGTGCTCCTGGGGCTCTGCTGTATCTGCTTCTCACCGGTCCTCAACACCCGGTCCTGCTCCAACCAAGAAAACTCCAGCTCCACGTAAGCAACGTCATCCTGCACTGGTTCGCCAGAGAAACACCATCTCCTCCTCACCAGCAGCACCCCCTTTATTGAACGAGATAATCCCCGCAGCAGCTTCCCCCTCTAGTTCTCTTTTGCCGGCTGTCATGTCAGCCTACTTATCCTCTCCGGATGTTGCAAGTCCCGTCTCCTCGATGGCTTCTCCCACTGCCCAGAGGTCCTCTGTGTTTTCTCCAGCCACACCCATCTCCGTGACTCCAGGGGTGGTTCCTTCACATTCCATAGAGGGGCCCATGCCCACCACAGCCACGGGGAGGGGTGACTATTCTACTGCTGCAGCAGAAAACATCAAAGACCAGGAGGACAGGCAAGTGTCATTTTATTCTCCTTTTATTTGTGAGGAAATGCCTTGCCTGATTCCTGGGGGGGGGAGGGGGGCTCAGGAAATGCAGTCCCCTGAGCTCTCCCCACCTGCTGCAGCAATTAACTGCTCACCAACTCTCTCCTTGTCCTCTCTCTCGGTTCCTGAGCGTCCGCCGGCCATGTAGCAGAACCGCCAAACAATGGAGGAACCCATGGCCCCGGAGGACCCAATTCCAGCGCCAGTGGTGAGCCAACCACCAGCTGCCATGACAGATGAGCCACCTGTGTGGGTCACTCTGCCCGGGGGCATTCAGACTGCAACGACCATCATGTGTGCTGTGGAGGCCACCACAGCAGAGTCCACGACTGAGCTGGACCTCCCTGAGGCTGGCCCAGAAACATCGTCATTGTCTGAACCGATGGAGTCCTGGATGGCGGTGGAGCTCGAGAAAAGGTAAGTGCTCTCCCTTGTTTTTCTCTTTACTGTTTTGGAGAAGTCTTGCCTGGCTCTTGGTGAGGAGAGTCAGGTGCAGCTAGTGGCTGCACCTGAGCTCACCTCACCGGGCTCCGCCGCTGCCGGTGACCCTGACTCTATTTCTCTCCCTGTTATTTCTGAGCCTCTTCCCAGGGTCGCCGGGGAAGATCCATCCATCACAGATGTCTCCGTGGTTCCAGACTTGCCACCAGAAGTCATCGAATGTCCACCTCCCCCTGCTGAGGCCGCCATTGGTGCAGCTTCCTCTCTGTCTGAGGATGTTATGTGGGTCCCACCTAAGTCCAGGTCTCCGTGGGTGCTGTATCCCACTCGGGGACCATCGTGGGTGCTGCGCCCCAGCTTGGAGCCAAAGTGGGTGCTGCGTTCCAGTATGGGCCCGCCTTGGGCACTACTCGCCAGCCCAGGGTCCACCAGAGGTGCAGCATTGGCCCAGCTGGGGTCCACCGGGGATGTGGCATTAGCCCAGCTGGGGTCCAACAAGGGTGCAGCGTTGGCCCAGCCTGGGTCCACCGAGGGTGCTGCAGAGCTCCAGCCCGGAGCCACCGAGGGTGCTGCAGTGCTCCAGCCCATAGCCACCGTGGGTGCTGCAGAGCTCCAATACGGAGCTGCCACGGGTGCTTCCAAGCTCCTGCCCGGAGCCACCGAAGGTGCAACTTTTCCCAAGTCCGAGACCACTGAGGGCGTTGTGATCCTACCCCCCTTCAGCCAGACGCTGTCATGGTCCCCCTTCTCCATCTGCCTGACGTTGTCAGAACCCCCCTTCCTGCTTTGCGTGACAACATCGGGTTTCCCCCTCCTCGGCTGTCCTCCCCAGTTTTGGGTCTCCCAGTGGAGGAGCCGCCTCCCGGGCCATCTCTTCGGGTTCGGTGGCTGAAGCACTATAGCTGGCCGCCAGAGAGACTGAGCTGCCGGGTCAGGTGGTCCATGTTCTCCGGCAGGCCACCCGACTCGTACCACCTGGCTGTCCGGCTGGCCTGGGACTTCGGCAGGACACCTGACCTGGTTCACCTGGCCATTAGTTGGGCCTGGGACTTTGGGCGGCCCCCTGAATTTTAGAGCTCTGTGGGCAAGGAGGTGCTATTCTGTGTTTCTCTGGTGGGGACCCAGGGGTTGGGCGTAGCGCAGGTGTGGGTCTTGAGTGGGTTTGTGTTTTCCCTCCTAGCCTGTTCCCCCCACCTCCATCCCGGGGTTCTTTTTTGATGTACTTCTGTCTCTGGGGGGCGGGGGGGGGGTCTTTTGGGTGTTACCTGGGGGTGTCTGGTTTCCACCCCTTAAAGGGGAGGGGCCTCTGTCATGTGTCTGAGCTCAGGTTTTCTATGAGCTCAGACCCTCACTTTATTCCAAGTATTGTTTGTCTGATTAGTTTGATTCTGTTAGTTCCTTGTATGTATTTTTGGGTTTGTTTTCATGTGGGCCTCCCCTTTTCCCAGACACTGCCTCTAATGCTCTCAGTCAGCTCAGCTGGGAGTAGTTAATCATCAGGTACCTGCTCGCTCAATGATTCACACCTGCAGCTCATCTTTCTGTATGTATTTAAACACTGCCCTTGCCTCTCTACCTTTACGGCTGCCACAATTGTGTTTAGACTGGATTGTCTCCACTGTCAGTCTCCCCCTCCTTCACTCTCCAGAGATTCCTTAGCTCTGGAGAGTCATCTGTGTAAGTTTTTTTCATGTGTAGTCTGTTTGGTATTATCTGCACAGTTATTTTTGGACTGTTTCTGTTCTTTCCTGTAATAAAAGCCTGAACTGCAGTTAAGCGCCTGAACTGCAGTTAAGCGACTTTTTGCCCCGGAGGGGCGTTCATGACACTTAAATGTATGAGATCATCAAACAAATGTAAATATTAGACAAAGATAACACAAGTAAACACAAAATGCAGTTTTTAAATGAAGTTCTTATTATTAAGGGTAAAAAAAAAATCCACACCTACATGGGCCTGTGTGAAAAAGTGATTGCCCCCCCATGTTAAAACATAAATTAACTGTGGTTTATCAAATCTTTGGAAACCTGAGTTCAATTTCTCTAGCTAGACCCAGGCCTGATTACTGCCACACCTACTCTCAATCAAGAAATCACTTAAATGAGACTTGCCTGACAAAATGAAGTAGAACAAAAGAGTCTCAAAAGCTCAACATCATGCTGCGGTCCAAAGAAATTCAGGAACAAATGAGAAACAAAGTAATTAAGATCTATCAGTCTGGAAAAGGTTATAAAGCCATTTCTAAAGCTTTGGGACTCAAGCAAACCACAGTGAGAGTCATTACCCACAAATAGCAAAAACATGGAACAGTGGTGATCCTTCCCAGGAGTGGCCAGCTGACCAAAATTACCCCAAGAACGCAGCGGCGACTTATCCAAGAGGTCACAAAAGACCCCACAACTACATCCAAAGAACTGCAGGCCTCACTCCAGACTCCACCATAAGAAAGAGACAGGACAAAAATATCCTGCATGGCAGAGATTAAAGACAAAACCCAGTGCTGAGCAAAAAGAACATAAAGGCTGGTCTCAGTTTTGCCAGAAAACATCTTGATGATCCCCAAGACTTTTGAGAAAATATTCTGTGGACTGACGAGACAAAACTTGAACTTTTTGGAAGGTGTGTGTCCCATTACATCTGCCATAAAAGTAACACAGAATTTCAGAAAAGGATCATCATACCAACAGTAAAATATGGTGGTGGTAGTGTGATGGTCTGGGGATGTTTTGCTGCTTCAAGACCTGGAAGACTTGCTGTGGTAAATGGAACCATGGATTCTGCTGTCTACCAAAAAATCCTGAAGGAGAATGTCCAGCCTGTTTGTGACCTCAAGCTGAAGCGCACTTGGGTTCCGCAGCAGGACAATGATCCAAAACACATCAGCAAGTCCACCTCAGAATGGCTTAAGAAAAACAAAATGAAGACTTCGGAGTGGTCTAGTCAAAGTCCTGACCTGAATCGGATTAAGATGCTGTGGCATGATCTTAAAAAGGCGGTTCATGCTCAAAAACCCTTCAATGTGGCTGAATTACAACAATTCTGCAAAGATGAGTGGGCCAAAATTCCTCCACAGCACTGTAAAAGACTCATTGCCAGTTATTGCAAATGCTTGATTGCAGTTGTCTCTGCTAAGGGTGGCCCAACCAGTTATTAGGTTTAAGGGGTGGTGACTTTCTCACACAGGGCCATGTAGGTTTGGATTTTTTTCTCCCATTACACTGGTCAACACCAAATTTATTGTCTAAGTTTTTTTAGCTGATTTAGGACAATTTTTATGTGCTGAATCCAAAAATCACATTGGTTTTGTTCAATCAGGTCAACTTTTTGGATTATGGCCACATGTTGTTTTATACGTTTTTGTTTACATGTACAGGTATTTTCCCTTTATATGATGCAAAATTATTACCTCCGCCAAGGAGGTTATGTTTTCATTGGCGTTGGTTTGTCTGTCTGTCTGTCTGTCTGTTTGTCTGTTTGTTTGTTTGTTTGTTAGCAAGATAACTCAAAAAGTTATGGACGGATTTTCATGAAATTTTCAGAGATTGTCAGAAATGGGGTATTCTACAGATGATTAGATTTTGGTGGTGATCCCGGATCACCGTCCAGAAGAAAACCGCCATTACGAAAAATGCCATTTTCGTGAATCACTACTGAACCACTAATCCTATCATTGTGAATACAATTGCTAGTCATATGTTTTCATGGTCAAGGAATCTGAAACATACACACAAACACTGTATGGGGGGAACTGTGGCACTTGGCGGAGGTCTGTGCTCTCCGAGTGCTTTTCTAGTTTTTTATGTCTTGAAATTCTCTGAATTTTGAACAATGATGACATAACATTCAATTTGCACATACTTACCTTTATTTAAAGGTAAGTATGTGCACAGTACTAAGTAAGTACTAAGTACAAATTTTTGCTTAGCAACTGATCGAAAGAAACGGATGTAATTTTTGGATTCAGAGGTGCAAAATTGTCTTAAATCAGCTGAAAAAATACAGACAACTTACAAAAAAATTATTTTTGTAACCCTGTGTAATAAACCCTTCATTTAAAAAACTGCATTTTGTGTTTGCTTGTGTTATCTTTGTCCAATATTTAAATTTTTTTGATGATCTGAAGCATTTAAGTGTGACAAATATACAAAAAAAATGAGAAATTAGGATTGGGGCAAACACTTTTTCACACCACTGTGTGTGTGTGTGTGTATATATCTATATCCATATCTATATCTATATCTATATCTATCTATCTATCTTTCTATATATACACTACCGTTCAAAAGTTTGGGGTCACTTCAATGAAGATAACTTTAAACTAATCAGAAATACACTCTATACATTGC
This sequence comes from Pholidichthys leucotaenia, assembly GCA_020510985.1. Taxonomy (NCBI): domain Eukaryota; kingdom Metazoa; phylum Chordata; class Actinopteri; order Cichliformes; family Pholidichthyidae; genus Pholidichthys; species Pholidichthys leucotaenia. Next base: position 482,061,438 of record CM035837.1, read on the forward strand.
TAATGTGGTAAATGACTATTCTAGCTGCAAATGTCTGGTTTTTGGTGCAATATCTACATAGGTGTATAGAGGCCAATTTCCAGCAACTATCACTCCAGTGTTCTAATGGTACAATGTGTTTGCTCATTGCGTCAGAAGGCTAATGGATGATTAGAAAACCCTTGTGCAATCATGTTAGGTCTGCAATGCTGTAATTGTTGCAAATGGAGGATTCTTTGATGAAAGCAAAGTTTGAAGGAAAAAATTATTATTTCAAATACAAATCATTATTTCTAATCTTGTCAATGTCTTGACTATACTTTCTATTCATTTTACAACTCATGGTGGTAAATAAGTGTGACTTTTCATGGAAAACACAAAATAATTGTCTGGGTGTGGGTGGGTATATATATATATATATATATATATATATATATATATATATATATATATATATATATATATATATATATATATATATATATATATATATATATATATATATTTCCCCCTATGTCTGTATAAACATGAAGAAAATCAATAAAAAGTTAATGTCACAAAAAAAAAAAGATAACGGAAATAAAGCACAATGACCAAACCAAGACTGAGGCAGGGGAAATAATCACATAATTAAAATCAGAATTAAAGACACAGCAGGGATGTCATGGGGGACATGTTTGCCAACATGTTTCACTCTTTAGTTATGTCTCTCCTTAGTTTTCATTAGTGTATATCACGCTCTCGCCCTTAGTTGTGTGTTATCCTTTGCATTATCAGTGCTATTATCCTGTCCTGCTCATATTTATTTTGTGACAGTGTCCTCAGTTTTCTCTGCTCATCTGCTTATTGGATTCTTTTGTTGTTAATCAGCCACAGCTGTGCCTCATCTTGTTAATCAGCTCCTGCCTTATTTATACATCACATGCCTTACTCTCGGTACAGTGTGCTCATCATTATCAGCCAAATCCTCTCCATGTGTACATGATGTAAGTTGTGTCTGTTGCCACTGCTTTATTCTTTTTCAGCCCACGAGCTGTTTTTTCTTTCTTTGTGTCAATAAATATGCTGAAATGTGAGTGTGTGAGTCCGTCCTTAAGCCCCATAGGGGCATCCATAACAATGGATAAATAATGTAAAACAAACCAGGATAATAATACAAAGCACAGAGAAACATAATAACAAAGGGTGAGGACATGGCTGAACTTATGTCGGCCGGGGGATCGCGGGGATCATGAGATCGTGGGTTCGATCCCAGCCCCCGACCAACAGTGAGCTGTGTGGAGTTTGCATGTTCTCCCCGTGTTGCGTGGGTTTACTCCGGGATTTCTCCGGTTTCCTCCCGCACACCAAAAACATGTAGGTTTAGGGCGCTCGCGCACGCAGCGACCAGCAGCCAGTGGCTTGTCACCAGACTGCAAACCAAGTCTACCTACGGGTAAAAAAAAGTAACAAAAAAAAAAAAAAAAAAAAAGATCACAGAGAGCCAAACGACAATACAAAGCGAGGACATAAGCACAGCCATTTTCAGACCCTAACATTATCATTCCAAAGGCCCAATTTGGCTAAACTGGTTTGAGACCTCCTTTGTAAAGAATGGAGCTGAGGGGAATTTATCTATTGGGAACTTTGGAATTTCTTTAAAAAATTCATGACATGCAACGATAAACTGGTGCTTTTATAAAGCAAGGCAATGACAGAAGATAAAATATAGCACCACAATGTGCTTCCTGGCCAGAAGACTATGGGCCATACTATGACAATCTAGTCTAAGATCCATTGTCAAAAGGTGCACATTGATGGGCATGTTGAAGTCCATTTTGCTATTATCATGGCATTGTGGTATTATTAGGCACATTATTTTTCCAGCTGATTACCTGATGTTGTCCAGCTGCACTGATTATCACCTGTATCTTCAGAGGATCTTCAGGTCAGGGAACAGGGAGATGCTGAAGTCCGTACAGAGGGAGCTGAGGAGAAAGATCAGAGAAGGCAAGGACAGCTTCAGGAAGAAGATGGAGGACAAGCTGCAACAGAGCGACATCAGCGGGGTCTGGAGAAACCTCAAAACCATCTCGGGGCTCCAGAATACCTCCCCCCAGGCCACAGGGGGCAGGGAGTGGGCGAACAACCTGAATCTGTTTTTCAATAGATTTGACCAACCGCCCTCCCCCCTGACTGCACAACAACCACTGCTGCCTCTAAAGAAATCAAGTCCTGCTGCCCACTCCCCACTCCACCAACACCCCCCCACTCCCAACACACAGCCCCCCATCCTGACCCTGACCAGGACCCAGGTGAGGACGGAGCTGAGGAAGATCAAGGCGAGGAAGGCGCCGGGACCGGACGGCATCAGCGCAAAGCTCCTCAAGTCCTGTGCAGACCAGCTGTGTGGGATTGTGACGTATATCTTCAACATGAGCCTGAAACTGGGGAGGGTACCACAGCTGTGGAAAACATCTGTGTGGTACCTGTACCAAAAACTTCCCACCCCAAAGACCTGAACAGCTACAGACCGGTGGCCTTGACGTCCCACTTGATGAAGACCCTGGAGAGACTGCTCCTTGCTCACCTCCGCCCCCTGGTGGAACCAGCGATGGATCCACTCCAGTTCGCCTACCAGCATGGCATTGGGGTGGAGGATGCGGTGATCTTCCTCCTCACCGTTCTCTGTCCCACCTGGAGAAGCCCGGGAATATGGTGAGGATCATGTTCTTTGACTTCTCCAGTGCTTTCAACACCATCCAACCAATGATCCTGAAGGACAAGCTGCTGCGCGCAGGGGTGGACCAGCACCTGTCATCATGGATCCTGGACTACCTCACGAACCGGCCTCAGTTTGTGAGAACCCGGGACTGTGTGTCCGACACGATCATCAGTAGCACGGGGGCCCCCAAGGGAACGGTGCTGGCTCCCTTCCTGTTCACTCTTTATACTGCGGACTTCTCACACAACACAACACACTGCCATCTACAGAAGTTCTCTGATGACTCTGCGATCGTTGGCCTCATCTCCAATGGAGATGAAGCTGAGTACAGAGGGCTTATCCAGGACTTTGTGGACTGGTGCCATCGGAACTGCCTCCAGATCAACGCGAGGAAAACTAAGGAGCTGGTGGTGGACTGCCGCAGGCATGGGCAGCCCCTCACAGTACCAGTAAATATACAGGGAACAGACATCGAGATGGTGACATCCTATAAGTACCTGGGTATTCATCTGAACAATAAACTAGGACTGGTCACACAATACTGATGCACTCTACAAGAAGGGACAGCGCAGGCTGTTCCTGCTGAGGAGACTCAGGTCTTTTGGTGTACAAGGGGCGCTGCTGAAGTCATTCTATGACACGGTGGTGGCATCAGCCATCACTTTTGGAGTGGTCTGCTGGGGCAGTGGCATTACTGCAGCCGATAGGAAGAGACTGAACAAACTGATTAAGAAAGCTAGCTCTGTCCTGGGGCAGCGCCTTGATCCGATGGAGGAGATAGGAGAGAGAAGGACGGTGGCTAAACTGTCATCTCTGCTGGAGTCCGAGTTCCACCCTATGCAGGACATACTGAATGCACTGAGGAGCTCATTTAGCAGCAGACTACATCATCCCAGGTGCACAACCGAGAGGTTTCGTAGGTCCTTCCTACCAACGGCTGTCAGACTGTACAACCTAAGCAGGGCTGCTCGCAGAGATAGCAAAAAGACGTAACAAACTAATAGTTTTTTTGAATGCAAAAGATGCAATAGACTTACACAATGGTCCCCTCCGGCATACAACTAGGAACATACCGGTCGCTATGGAGGGTGAGAATATGTATGGGCACATAATCATACCATGTAGGATAACTAAGTAGACGGTTATGCTGTTTCATTCCATCTAGCAACAATGCTCTGCACTGTGTGTGTTTATATATTTACATATTTATTCCATCTAGCTACAATGCTCAGCACTGGGTGTGTTTATATATTTATATATCTACATATTATTCCATCTAGCTACATTGCTCCGCACTGTGTGTGTTTATATACTTGCATATTTATTCCACCTAGCTGCAATGCTCCGTACTGTGGGTGTTTATATTATTTACATATTTATTCCATCTAGCTACAATGCTCTGCACTGTGGTTCATATATTCATATATTTATTCCATCCAGCTACAATGCTCTGCACTGTGTGTCTGTGTGTGTGTGTGTATATATATATATTTTATAGTAATACGTACATATGTATATTAGCTGCTCTTGCTTGCTTGTTTTTTTCTTGCCTTCTGATTGTTGCTCTGAGTGTTGCTATCCCTGTGCTGTTGCAATCCTGGAATTTCCCCGTTGTGGGACTAATAAAGGCTTATCTTATCTTGATAGCTGCAGCCTTGAAAAGGACACAGATCCCCTCCCTTCTCTACATGAGTGTTAGACTCTACCAAACAGCAACGTAGTGTGATCTATTCTCCTGTGTACAAACCTGAAGTGATCTCATGCCTTCCTCCTCACCTTTTCTTCCAACACTGCAACAGTAAGTAACCGACTATTCAAACCCTCACCTTGTCTCCTTCCATATCTCCTACAATTAATATCTGTCTTTTCCTGGTGGACTGGGAATCCAACCTGGTGGATCCACAACCCAGAAATCCACCATACCATCCCAAGCAAGTCAGCTACATTCTTCTACAAAATTCATCTCACCTAGTCCTCGGGCCTGAGGCACCATCTCCCCCTCTACAGTATCAATACCCACTGGAACAAGACTGAAACACAGTTACCCAAACGTTTTGGGTGTCCTTCAACAAGCTTATCCCAATAGTTTGCTGGAGATTTGGCCTATTCGTCTTCAGTGTTTCCCCTACCATTATATGGGAGGGGGTGCCCCCCCATATAATGGTATATACACATGGTATATACACGTGTATGGTATATACACATATGGCATGGTATATACACATGTATAAGAGATAAGATAAGATAAGAGATAAGATAAGCCTTTATTAGTCCCACAACGGGGAAATTCCAGGATTGCAACAGCACAGGGATAGCAACACTCAGAGCAACAATCAGAAGGCAAGAAAAAAAACAAGCAAGCAAGAGCAGCTAATATACATATGTACATATTACTATAAAATATATATATACACACAGACACACAGTGCAGAGCATTGTAGCTGGATGGAATAAATATATGAATATATGAACACACAGTGCAGAGCATTGTAGCTAGATGGAATAAATATGTAAATATATAAACACCCACAGTACGGAGCATTGCAGCTAGGTGAATAAATATGCAAGTATATAAACACACACAGTGCGGAGCAATGTAGCTAGATGGAATAATATGTAGATATATAAAAACACAGTGCGGAGCATTGTAGCTAGATGGAATAAATATATAGATATATAAAATATAAACACACCCAGTGCTGAGCATTGTAGCTAGATGGAATAAATATGTAAATATATAAACACACACAGTGCAGAGCATTGTTGCTAGATGGGATGAAACAGCATAACCCGTCTACTTAGTTATCCTACATGGTATGATTATGTGCCCATACATATTCTCACCCTCCATAGCGACTGGTATGTTCCTAGTTGTATGCCGGAGAGGACCATTGTGTAAGTCTATTGCATCTTTTGCATTCAAAAAACTATTAGTTTGTTACGTCTTTTTGCTATCTCTGCGAGCAGCCCTGCTTAGGTTGTACAGTCTGACAGCCGTTGGTAGGAAGGACCTACGAAACCTCTCGGTTGTGCACCTGGGATGATGTAGTCTGCTGCTAAATGAGCTCCTCAGTGCATCCAGTATGTCCTGCATAGGGTGGAACTCGGACTCCAGCAGAGATGACAGTTTAGCCACCGTCCTTCTCTCTCCTATCTCCTCCATCGGATCAAGGCGCTGCCCCAGGACAGAGCTAGCTTTCTTAATCAGTTTGTTCAGTCTCTTCCTATCGGCTGCAGTAATGCCACTGCCCCAGCAGACCACTCCAAAAAGTGATGGCTGATGCCACCACCGTGTCATAGAATGACTTCAGCAGCGCCCCTTGTACACCAAAAGACCTGAGTCTCCTCAGCAGGAACAGCCTGCGCTGTCCCTTCTTGTAGAGTGCGTCAGTATTGTGAGACCAGTCTAGTTATTGTTCAGATGAACACCCAGGTACTTATAGGATGTCACCATCTCGATGTCTGTTCCCTGTATATTTACTGGTGCTGTGAGGGGCTGCCCATGCCTGCGGCAGTCACACCACCAGCTCCTTAGTTTTCCTCGCGTTGATCTGGAGGCAGTTCCGATGGCACCAGTCCACGAAGTCCTGGATAAGCCCTCTGTACTCAGCTTCATCTCCGTTGGAGATGAGACCAACGATCGCAGAGTCATCAGAGAACTTCTGTAGATGGCAATGTGTTGTGTTGTGTGAGAAGTCCGCAGTATAAAGAGTGAACAGGAAGGGAGCCAGCACCGTTCCCTGGGGGGCCCCCGTGCTACTGATGATCGTGTCGGAAACACAGTCCCGGGTTCTCACAAACTGAGGCCGGTTCGTGAGGTAGTCCAGGATCCATGATGACAGGTGCTGGTCCACCCCTGCGCGCAGCAGCTTGTCCTTCAGGATCATCGGTTTGGATGGTGTTGAAAGCACTGGAGAAGTCAAAGAACATGATCCTCACCATATTCCCGGGCTTCTCCAGGTGGGACAGAGAACGGTGAAGGAGGAAGATCACCGCATCCTCCACCCCAATGCCATGCTGGTAGGCGAACTGGAGTGGATCCATCGCTGGTTCCACCAGGGGGCGGAGATGAGCAAGGAGCAGTCTCTCCAGGGTCTTCATCAAGTGGGACGTCAAGGCCACCGGTCTGTAGCTGTTCAGGTCTTTGGGGTGGGAAGTTTTTGGCACAGGTACCACACAAGATGTTTTCCACAGCTGTGGTACCCTCCCCAGTTTCAGGTTCATGTTGAAGATATACGTCACAATCCCACACAGCTGGTCTGCACAGGACTTGAGGAGCTTTGCGCTGATGCCGTCCGGTCCCGACGCCTTCCTCGCCTTGATCTTCCTCAGCCCGTCCTCACCTGGGTCTTGGTCAGGGTCAGGATGGGGGGCTGTGTGTTGGGAGTGGGGAGGGGGGTGTCGGTGGAGTGGGGAGTGGGCAGCAGAACTTGATTTCTTTAGAGGCAGCAGTGGTTGTTGTGCAGACAGGGGGGAGGGCGGTTGGTCAAATCTATTGAAAAACAGATTCAGGTTGTTCGCCCACTCCCTGCCCGCCGTGGCCTGGGGGGGGGGTATTCTGGAGCCCCGAGATGGTTTTGAGGTTTCTCCAGACCCCGCTGATGTCGCTCTGTTGCAGCTTGTCCTCCATCTTCTTCCTGAAGCTGTCCTTGCCTTCTCTGATCTTTCTCCTCAGCTCCCTCTGTACGGACTTCAGCATCTCCCTGTTCCCTGACCTGAAGATCCTCTTCTTCTCTCTCAGAAGTGTTTTTATCTCAGGGTTGATCCAGGGTTTGTTGTTTGAGTGACGCCGTATGGTCTTGGTGGGAACGGATTTGTCCACACAGAAGCTGAGGTAGCCCGTGAAGGTGTGAATGAGGCCATCGATGTCCTCACCATGTGGATCGCAGAGCTGCTTCCAGGCGGGTGGCTTCAAAACAGTCCTTTAGAGTGTCCATTGTCTCCTCAGACCATAACTCCACAGTGTGCATGGCCGGAGGTTGTCTGTGCACTAGGGGTTTGTACACCTGCCGGAGATGAACCAAGTTGTGATCCGATCTCCCGAGTGGGGGGAGTTGTGATGAGGTGTACACCTCCTTAGTGTTTGCGTAGAATAAATCCAGTGTTTTATTGTCTCTAGTGTGGCATGTGACATACTGGGTGAACGTGGGTAGAATGGGAGACAGTGAAACGTGGTTGAAATCGCCTGAGATGAGGAGAAGAGCATCTGGGTGTTCTGTCTGCAGCCTGCTGGTTACTGAATGGATGACGTCACGCGCTGTCCCAGCGTTCGCCGTCGGATTTGCATAAACAACAATGCAGATCACGTGTGAGTGTTCTCTCGGGAGATATGTAGGCCTCATGCTAACAGCTAGCAACTCAATGTCTTTGCTGCAGTGCCATTGTTTAACAGTGATATGTCCCGGTCTGCACCAGTTGTTGTTAACATACATTATCACTCCACCGCCCCTTGCTTTGCCACTGTCTGGTGTTCGGTCAGCTTGTATCATGTGAAAACCCTCCAGCTCAATGTTAGCATCTGCTGCTAGTTCAGTTAGCCACGTCTCAGTAAACAAAAGGAGAGAGCACTCCCGGTAAGTGCTATCATAACGGGAGATAGCCGCTAGCTCATCTAACTTTCCCAGTATCGACCGTACATTTCCCATGACAACAGATGGAAGGGAGGGTCTGTACCTTATATTTTTTGTCCTCCGCCTTACTCCAGCCCGGCAGCCGCGACGCTTTCGCCTCAATTCTCTCGGTATGCCGAGTTTTTTCCAATGGGACCGGGTGGCGGTTAAATGCTAGCAGCTCTTCCCTGTTGTATCGTATCCTGCTATAAACAGTGGCTCCGTCCACCGGCTCAGGAGACATTTGGGACGATCTGTGTGTCCGTGATATAAGTGGGGTGAAAAAAAAAGACTGATCAAAAGAGAGAGGAAGGGAAAAAAAACTCGGAATCGAGCCGCTGTTGCAAAAGGCAGCCTACTCGTGTGGCGCCGAGAGGTATCATAGGTATCAACGTGTATATACCATATAATGGTATATACACGTTATATTATTACATTATTACGTTACATTATATACCATATAATGTGTATATACCATATAATGGTATATACATATATACAATGTGTATATACACATTGTATACACATATACAATGGTATATACACATCCTTAGAGTGTCAAGTTAATTTCATTTAATTTTATTTTTCTATAGAGTGACAGATCACAACAGAGAGTCATTTTGAGATGCATACACTATACAACAAGTCTTCACTTTGTCCTTTTATTAAACAGACTAAGCATCCTTATGTTATTTTTTCTTATTTACACAACAGCAGCTCATTTCTGCACCGGGGTGGAACTCTGCTGCACGTAAACACAGACACGTGCGCTCGCACACACACAGACACAACGTCCCATTCAGTGGGCTCCTTCTCATGCAGCTGACAAATGCAGCCTTCAAAACCCTGAAAATGAAGTATAAATGAGAGTATCCTAACATATCCCAGTATTCAGCGCGTGGCTCAGCCTGGCTTTTTTTTTTCCTGGCTCAGGCAGAAGCGGAACAAAGTCAGAAACAGTCAAAGTACGTTTTTTTGCTTGAATTATGCAGCAGTTTGAACATGAAAACACCAGTAATCCAGAAAACAGCAACGTCTGATTATTTAAGTTCATGTTAGGTGACATTATTTTTTTCTGATGTGCTTTATGCTTTGCTTAATATATTAATTAAACATGTTGAACTGTTATTTTTTCTGAAGTCAAACCTTTTTTTCATTAATGTTAGTTTATTAACTAATGTCAGGAATATAAAAATACAGTATGTGTTTAAAAGAACTTGCTTTAAGATAACTTCTAAAATCCTGTAGAGACATCAAGAAGTTGATGTTATTTATTTGTTTATGTGGTGCTCTAAAAAAAAAACACCTAAAGTTATTTTTAGAGAAAATGGAGTACTTTATGAAGCTGAGGAGGGACAGGACATCTGTAATAATTTGATTATAGGTGGTAATTTGTATAAAATTCACATGGGTGTATCTATGGAAAAGAGGAGATGGAATTAATCAGTGTTCACTTCTTCCTTCTCCCTTTCGAACAGTGTATAATGTTACTTTATTGCATTTGCCATTTGCTTGTATTTGTTATATTTTTGTGTTCGAAATAAACTATCTATCTATCTATTATGCTGATCTTAAAAATGCCCATCACATCTGAAGTGATGATCAGATTTCTCTGATTGTTTTTTCTGGTTTATTTCTGAGGTCCAGGGTGGAGAACCTGCAGGAATCGAGGGTCAGCTGTGGAGAGAGCGGGCTGGACTCCGGATTTATAAAACTGATATTGGACTGAAATAACCACAATAATAAATATTTGATGAATTGTTTTATTGATTGTGATTTTTTTTTAGCAGTTTACTTTGCAAACTGAAACAAGATAACTAAAACTATTGCATGTTTACTGTTAATAGTTAGAAAAACTGCATTTCAATGAAGTATTTTTTTGAAAAAGATGATTTTTTTGCAAGATAATTCCAAAAGAGACTTTAATATATTGATTTAATATTGATGATAATGATTATAGTTTTTTTTTAATTAAATGACAAATCATGAATTTCTAATTTACTGAGATGGTCCAACGTAATTGAAGCTGAAGATGGAATCTGTTCTGCTGCTGCTGAACATCATTGAGGCTCATCATCCTACAGTACAGGACTGTGGTCTGCTGCAGAACATTAAAACTAAATGTCAGAGCTGATAAAAGCAGAGCATCTGACTATTTAGCTACATAATGGTCAGAGACGATAACAGGAAACTTATATTTTCTACTGCTCATGTAATTAAGAATATGTTTGTCATGAACCAAGCCAGTGTTTTCCTGTAGGCTCGGTTCTGACCGTTCTCTGTGGCTCAGGCATCGGGTTTATTATGTACTGTTATCTTTTGAGTTCTTGTTGTTTTTAAGTCTGTGTTCTTTTTCTTTTCCATGCCTGTAGCTGCCGCTCTGGCCAGCGGTTGTTAGGCAGCCTCTTTGACCCACTTTCATGTGAGCGTTGTCTAACATTCGCCAGTCCGGCCACGCCCCCTCTCTCCTTGACAGCCAGCAGATTCACCCCGGCAATTGTCTTTCCCGCGCCTCGCCCAAGTGTGTCCAATTTGTGGTGCCAGCGGTGTTTGTACTTAGGCGGCCCTTGCCAGTCAAACACTGCTGGACCATTGTGTGCTGTCATACAGTCGTTAATTGCTGTATGACCGTCTAAGTGAACGAGGGATTGTGTGTGCTCGCTGGAAAATTGGACTTCTGGGAAAGTTCCTGCTTAGTGAGTAAACTGTTGCATTTCTCTGTGCCGTTGTGCTGCTACGCTTGACTGGTAGCATTTCTCTATGTGGTACAACTGCTACGCTTAGGCTGTTGCCCAGTTTTGTCCTCCTTAGACTGTCGAGTCTCCCAGAAGACTCCCAGTTCTCCCAAGCTTGTTTGTGGGTTGGTGTTATTCGTTTGTGGCCATGGTGCACAGTGGTCAGCCTGCTGTACGCTTATCGCATCAGCCATTTTGTGCACACCATTACCTTTTTGTCTGTCTTTATTTTTGAACTGCTTGCTTTTGTGTTTAATAAATGTGTTGTGGTGAATCCAGTGTGTAAATCCCATTCTCCCTTCTCCTCCGTGCACTGCGTAAAAGCGCACGAGGAGGTTCATGACAATATTTTAGAGTTCAATCTAATTGATATATATTTAAAATAATACAAATTAGTTTATGTATTTTGTGCTTTTAATTTACCTTAGTTTTACGTGCTGACTTTAACATGAGTTAAAGTCTTATTTTAATCTGTTATAGTCCTCCATCTCTCTGGAGAAGATTCTCCATCAAAAGGTAAAGAAAATACAATAATTAAAAAAGATTTTAAAAAATAAAGCTCTCTGTCAAAAATGTCAGCAAAAAAAACAAAAAAACTCAACTGACGCTGTCATGGCTGCTAGGCAACCGCGTAGTGCGTGATCACGCAACTATATGTCCTCCAAAGACTAGACAGTCTCATTTAACAGCTGTAAATCAGCCTTTAGATGCACCATACTGACCTTTGAGGGTTCTGGCCTCCTGGGCCATGGTCTGTGAGGCTGCAGCACCTGAATTGAGACACAGCTAGAGACATGTGCACACATACAGGTGAACACACTCACACCAACAGAGTAGAGGTGCATAGGAAAGCATGTGGTGTCAGCCAACTGAGAAGCAGAGAAAAAAAAAAAAATTATGTTTTTTTTAAACGCACCCAGGATGACGAAGGTTGCAACACTAGCTCTCCTGCTAGTAGCAGCCGAAGTAGCTCTCCTGCTCCGGGTCAAAGTGTAGAAAAAAGCCCAACTGCTGCACGCCCTGCCCTCGACAAGCAGCAAAAGTCCAGTCATCGCCAGATGGCAGGTTTTGACCCAGGACATCTTGCAGCCTGCATGCGAATCTCAATAAATGGGCAAGATGTGTCAGACTTCCCATATCAAGAGGCTCTTGAAATGTTCTTCCAGAAGCCCAGAAAAATACACTGCAATGACCAAAGCTGCACACTTTGTGGATAATTGCCATATAAACAAATATTCAGATATTTCATTCAATGTTGTTCAAATATTCTGATTTTTTGTTCAGTAATTGTTTGTTTTTTACAGTTTTTATTCATGCTGACTGTAGTTATTAAAAGAAACCATCGAACACCATGATTTCTTTAAGAGTCTGCCATTGTCGACCTTCACACTGCCCCCCCACCTTAGGCTGTAAACCTAGGCCCTAGGTTTCCCCTAGGTCCTAGGGGAAAACACTACTCCTGACAGAACTGGTGGAACTGAGCCAGATTTGTTGGCCGTCTTGCTCTTGCACGTCTTTTCAGCTCTGCCCACAAATTTTCTTTGGGACTGAGATCAGTTCTTTGTGATGGCCACTCCAAAACACTGACTTTGTTGTTCTTAAGTCACTTTGTAACTATTTGGCAGTATGTTTAGGGTCATTGTCCATTTGGAAGGCCCATTTACATCCAAGCTTTAACTTCCTGGATGATGACTTGAGATGTTTCTTCAATAGTTTCACATAATGTTCTTTCCTTTTGATGCCATCTATTTTGTGAAGTGCACCAGTCCCTCCTTTAGCAAAACACCCCCACAACATGATGGTGCCACCCCATACTTCACTTCTGAGATGGTGGCTTGCAAGCTTTGCCCGTTTTCCTCCAAATGTATTGATGGTCATTATGGTCAAACAGTTCAATTTTAGTTTCATCAGACCACAGGACATGTCTCCAAAAATTAATGGACATGGACAACATGTGTGCATCAGCAAACAGTAACCTGGCTTTTTTATGTTGCTTTTGGAGTAATGACCTCTTCCTCTCTGGGTGGCCTTTAAGCCCATGTTAGTACAGGATTTGTTTTACTGTGGATAATGACACTCTTTTACCAACTTCAGCCAGCATGTTCACAAGGTCTTTTGCTTTTGTTCTGGGGTTGATATGCACATTTCACACCAAAACATGTTCATCTCTGGGACACAGAACCCGTCTCCTTCCTGAGCAGTATGATGGCTGGGCATTCCCCATGGTGTTTACACTTGTGTAGAATTGTTTGAACAGAAGAACGTGGGACCTTCAGGCATCTGAAAATTATACCCAAGGATGAGCCAGACTTATGGAGGTCCATAATTTGCTTTCTGATATTAGTGTATGTAAACTTCTGATTTTGAAGAAAGAAATACAAAATTCTCTAAAAAAAATATTTAGGAAATAGAAATAATTTTGGTAATCCTAACTGACCTAAAACAGGAAAAGTTTAGTCTGATTTAATGTCAGACAGTGAGGGGTGAAAAGTCATCATTATAATCATAACCCAAAATAACACAAGGGATGCATAACACCAAGAAACTAAAGGGAATGAATCACCATAATTCTAAAGTAATTAAACACAAGACAGTCTGCCTTTCTGCCATGTCCACACCACCCGGATGCATGTGCAGCCACACACGATGTACAATTGATCCCCACACCCTCCCCTCCCCACAACCACAGCGGCACCATCATTTTAATTTTTAGACATCGTACATAGTCACATGAGTACACTGGGAGAAACTCCCTTTGGTGGGCAATGTGTGTCCACATCCCTGCAAAGGACAGTGGAAGCGGCCCAATCCACTGCACTGATGCAGTTAACAAGCCTGTTAGTGCACACTTGCGATAGCAGTTTTCAGTAACACGGCATAACTTTAATGACAAGCAGAGGTCAGACAAAAGGCAATCAAGAATAGCACTTCAGAGTTTTGCACATTTGGCAAGATTGTGATCAGTAACTTTATGTACTGATGCAGAGGCCTGCAGTGTGATGCATGCGTTCAGGCCAAATACAAATGTGCTGTGCAAATACATGTGAAGTTAATGTAAACGTGAATTTGCACATTTGCACCTGAGGGATTTGGTAGCACTAGCTAGTTATCATCCTTGAGATTCTGCCATCACCGGAGTAAAAGTATCAACAATGGAGAGTAAGCTAGGTTGAAAATGCCACTCACCTGCAGACAGATGAACGAGAGCTGTGTTATATAATGTGATATTTATATGTGGTGTGTCTTTAAGACTGTGGTGACGTCACAGGTCAGAGTTGACCTTCACCGAGTGAATATGTATGAAAATGGCGATGTGTTGATGTTGCCGCCTGTTAATGTTTCCCGCTCCTAGTGTTAAAAGAGAACTTTGTTGAAACCACTATTCGTGTGGACCTCAGTTCTTTACATGGTGTCAGAAGTGCTTGACGGATGCTCTGCTTCAGTAAGATGGCCAAGTTTAATCCCCCGGAAAGTTTTCCCTTTCATCGTCCAAATGAATGGGCGGGCTGGAAAGAGCGCTTTCTGCGTTTCCGGACGGCTACAAAACTGAGTAAAGAGGACGGCGAAATTCAGGTCAGTTCACTGATTTACGCCATGGGCCCCGAAGCTGAAAACATCTTCAAATCATTCTCATTTATTGAGGAAGCAGATCAAAAGAAGTTTGACGTTGTGTTAGGAAAATACGACGAGTACTTCTGTCCCAAACGGAACGTGATCCATGAGCGTGCTTGTTTTCACCAGAGGCTGCAGCGGCCCGGTGAGAAAGTGGAAATGTTTATCAGAGCCCTTTTTGAGATGTCAGAACACTGTGACTTTGGTGTAAAGAGAGATGAACATATCCGTGACCGAATTGTTGTGGGCATCCTTGATAAAGAGCTGTCACGTAAACTGCAGATGATGGCTGATCTAACACTTGCCCAAACCATTCAAACAGTTCGCCAGTCCGAGGAGGTTGTCCTCCAGGTTCACCAGCAGGGGGAAGCACACGCCACGGTGCAGGAGATCCAGGGAAAAGCAGCAGGCAGAGGAAGATTTCCATTTAAACCAAAGAAGAGAAAAAGTGGAGAGCAAAAAGACTCATGGTGTGGAAGATGTGGAAAATTCAAACACAGAGATCCTGAAAAGTGCCCAGCCATGAAGTCAACATGCAACAAGTGTAAAAAGGTGGGTCACTGGGAAAAGAAATGTCACAGTAAATCAGTCAGAGAAGTCACTGAAGAGACAGTTTCCCAGACACCATTTTTTTTCGGCGCAGTCACAAAAACAAATAGAAATGATGACCCATAGACCATACAGCTTACAATTGGAACAACACCAGTCAATTTTAAAATTGATACGGGTGCAGATGCAAACATTATGGGAGAAAAGACATTTAACAAACTAGTTCCTAAGAAGGAATTAGAGCCATCTAATGTCACACTGTGCAGCCCGGGTGGTCAGTTGGACTGTATAGGAAAATTTCAAGCCTTCACAGAATACAAAGAAAAACCATATACTTTTCCTGTGTATGTCATCAGTGGCAATAATGCAAACAATTTGCTGGGCAGAGACACAGCCATGTCGATGGGGCTTGTGAAGCATGTTGAAGAAGTACACAAAGCATTTGGTGAGCATGGAACACTTAAAACAGAACCAGTTAAAATCCTGTTAAAAGAGAATGCTCAGCCATACACAGTGCACACTGCCCGTCGTGCCCCTTTGCCACTTTTGCAGAAGGTTAAAGAGGAATTGCAGCGTATGGAGGAGAATAATGTGATTGAAGCTGTGATTGATCCTACAGATTGGTGCGCACCAATGGTACCAGTCCCAAGGAAAAATGGAAAAGTGCAGATCTGTGTCGATTTAAAGAGGTTAAATGAAGCTGTACGAAGAGAGAGGTATGTTCTTCCTACTGCAGAGGAAATCACTGCAAAACTTAGTGGAGCAACCACATTCACATCATTGGATGCTGCCTCCGGGTTTTGGCAGATTCCTCTCCATCCAGAAAGCAGTAAATTAACAACCTTTATCACACCCTTTGGGAGGTATGCATTCAAACATCTTCCATTTGGGATCTCAAGCGCTCCTGAAATTTTTCAGCGCAAAATGACAGAAACCCTCAACAGCCTGGAAGGCGTGGCTATCTACATGGATGACATACTGGTGTACGGCGACACTCCTGAACAGCACGACCAGCGTCTCAGCAAGGTACTGGAAAGGATCGAGTCAGCCGGACTTAAACTGAACAGAGAAAAATGTAAGTTTAGACAAAACAAGCTTCACTTCTTGGGCCAAGAAATCGACAAATCAGGCGTGAGACCCGACCCTGATAAAGTCAAGTTAATCCGCGAGCTCCCTCCACCACAGAACGTGCATGACCTCAAGCGTGTCCTAGGCATGTTTAACTACCTAGGGAAATATATCCCAAATCTGTCGACAGTGGGCCAGCCACTATATGAACTGTTGAAATCCAAGTCAGTGTGGATGTGGGACCATTCTCAGCAGGAGGCATTTCAACGCATCAAAGACATTCTGTCTACTTCTCCAGTTCTGAAATTCTATGATGTGAATCGACCTACTGCCATATCAGCCGATGCCAGCAGCTATGGTATAGGTGGAGTACTACTACAACTGCACGATGGAAACTGGAAACCTGTGGCATACTGCTCAAGTCGTCTGTCAGAGGCCGAGACTAGATATGCACAGATAGAGAAGGAGTGTTTGGCGAGTGTCTGGGCATGTGAGAGATTGGAGAAGTACCTCTGTGGTCTGGAAGATTTTAAGTTGGTCACAGATCACAAACCCTTGGTGCCTCTCATGAACAAAAAGGACCTGGACAATGTGCCAATACGGTGCCAAAGGCTACTTATGAGACTTATGAGGTTCAAACCAACAGCCGAATATGCTCCGGGAAAGACCTTGGTAGTAGCTGATACACTCTCAAGAAGTCCACTACAGTGCGTAGAAAATGAGACTGATACTCACTCTGATGTAGCGTGCTACATAGCAGCAGTTATTGATAACTTGCCAGCTACTACACATAAAATAGACACTATAAAGACCGCTACAGCAGCTGACTGTAACCTACAGTTGGTGTTGTGGTACATCAAGTCAGGATGGCCAGAATACATAGGCAATGTCCCAGCAGCTATCAGAGACTATTTTCCCATTAAAAATGAACTGTCTGAATGCGATGGAATTATCACCAGAGGAAGCCGCATGTTGATTCCGGATGTGCTCAGAGCAGACATCTTGGATCGAATACATGATGGACATCAAGGTCTGACAAAATGCAGAGAGCGGGCCTGCACATCTGTGTGGTGGCCTGGCATCTCATCTGAAATCAAACGCAAAGTCCAGTCCTGTCAGGTGTGTCGTGAGATGAGACCAGCTCAGCGAAAAGAGCCTCTCTTGTCAACCCCTCTACCTGATCGACCCTGGAAGAGACTTGCTGTTGACCTGTGTGAGCATAACAAGCACACCTACCTTGTTGTGTCAGACTATTTCTCTCGGTTCCTCGAGATACTTCATCTGCCAGTAACCACTGCTTCTCAGATGATCTTAAAGCTGAAGGCAGTGTTCGCGAGGTTTGGTTGTCCAGATGTGGTTGTATCTGACAATGGGCCTCAATTCTCATGCCAAGAATTTAAAAAGTTTGCAAGGGAGTTTGACTTTTTGCACATCACCTCAAGTCCACATAACCCCCAAGGAAACGGACATGCAGAGAGGGGAGTTCAAACAGCAAAAAGAATCTTAAAGCAGCAAGATCCTTTGCTCGCCCTCATGTGCTTTCGATCAACGCCCTGCACCACCACAGGCGTGAGTCCTGCAGAGCTACTTATGGGTCGAAAGATCAAAACAACTCTTCCTACACTCGAAGTGAATCTTCAGCCCCGATGGCCAGATCTGGAAGTCGTCAGGAATAAGGATGCAATGGAGAAACAGAAACAAACATTCTACTTCAATCAGCGCCATGGAGCTAAACCCCTACCTTCGTTGAAGCCAGGAGATTCAGTCCTCACAAAGCTGGACCATCAGAAATCCTGGAAAACACCCGCTGTTGTCACAGGAGAAAGCAGCACACCTCGCTCCTTTTTTATTGAAACACCCCAGGGAGCAACTTTGCGACGCAACCGCCGTCACTTGCAACATGATCCTGAATCAGCCAGAGAGATACCCTCTTCAGCTCCAAATGACCTGCAGCCAGAGATTGTCGATCAGCAGCCTGAAACTGCAGCTGCCGCTGACACTATTTTACCAGAATCCAGTGTCAAACCGCCAGACCCAAAGCAAGGACTGTTGTTTACCCGGTCTGGTAGAATGATTAAACCTGTGCAAAGACTAGATTTGTAGAAAAAAAAAAATGAATGAAAAAAGAGAAAAATTCACGTGTTCACTGTGATAAGTGTGGTTATATTTGGTTCAATGATTAAGCCATGGGCTGTGGGGAAGGGTGAAATGGAAATGAAAAATGTTTGAATTGAAAAATTGTTTTGTTCTGAAAAAAAAAAAAAAACTAAAAAAAGGGGGAGATGTCATATAATGTGATATTTACAGTATATGTGGTGTGTCTTTAAGACTGTGGTGACGTCACAGGTCAGAGTTGACCTTCACCGAGTGAATATGTATGAAAATGGCGATGTGTTGATGTTGCCGCCTGTTAATGTTTCCCGCTCCTAGTGTTAAAAGAGAACTTTGTTGAAACCACTATTCGTGTGGACCTCAGTTCTTTACAAGCTGTGAAGGTCAATTGGAGTATCAGAGTTATCCACAATGGGCTCATGTTACGGATGTGCTAATGAGGGCTAACAGGCTAGCAGTGTTAACAGCCATCATCCAGGTGAGTTTTCAGGGTGAAAGGCCCACCGGATAATGTTGCAAACTTAAACATGATGCCGTTTGGGGGGGATTTCCACAGCAGGTAGGAAGCAGTTACAGAAGTTATAAAGGCCACCCCGCCATTCTGCAACTCGCTCAGACGTGATTTCACATCTGTTCACATGTTTACATGGAGTAAACATAATTGCGCCACGCAAAAAAAAATTGTGTTTTTGCGTTTGGTCTGAACACACCTTAAGAATCAAGATATTTCAGCACCTCTAGTTCTGATGGGGAGTGTTTTGCTTTGAGATGACAGGAATTATTTTATTGTACATTGATTAACATTGTTAAAAGAAAAATAAACAGTTTTAAAGTGCATAACCATAAAACTAAACAAGATTGTGTTTTCTTTGTATGTTGCAGCTTTAATGCCTCTCAGTATGTTTTTCTGTGTGCCTCTCAAGATAACATTTCCTAAATCTAACACATACACAAATTGATAATGCAGACCATGTACAGAGAAGGTTATCCAGAACCGGATATACTGTACGTCATGGCGTTCAGTGCAAGTAGTCCTTTGAACCACCTTGATACAGTGGATATAAATACTGTAGTCTACACACCTCTGTTCAAATGCCAGGTTTTTGTGATGTAAAAAAATGAGACCAAGATAAATTCTTTCAAAAGTTTTCCCTCATTAATGTGACCTATAACCTGTACAACCCAACTGAAAAACAAACTAAAATCTTTTAAGGGGAAAAATAAAAAAAAAAAAACTTACAATAACCATCCATTCATCCATCTTCTTCCGCTTAATCCTTTTCGGGCCGAGTGGGTGCTGGAGCCTACCCCAGCATCTTTGGGCAAGATGCAGGGTACACCATGGACAGATCGCCAGTCCTTCGCAGGGCCGACACAGAGAGACAGACAACCATTCACTCTCACATCCATACCTAAGGGCAATTTATAATCCCCACTTGATGCCAATTAACCTAACTTGCATGTTTTTGGCATGTGGGAGGAAACCGGAGAAATTCCAGATAAAACCCACGCAGACACGGGGAGAACATGCAAACTCCACACAGATCACTGTTGGTCGGGGGCTGGGATCAAACTCGGGATCCCCCGGCCAAGGGTGAGTTGCTGTGCTGCCACAGTGCTAACCACTCCGCCACCGTGCTGCCCCACTTACAATAACTTGTTTGCAAAAATAAGCACATCCTCTTATAACTGGGGGATGTGGCTGTGTTCAGAATTAACCAATCACATTCAAACTCATGTTAAATGGGAGTCAGCACACACCTGCCACCATTTAAAGTGCCTCTGATTAACCCCAAATAAAGTTCAGCTGTTCTAGTAGGCTTTTCCTGACATTTTTGCACTCACCTCTTCCAGCACAAGCCATGGTCCGCAGAGAGCTTCCAAAGCATCAGAGGGCTGTCATTGTTCAAAGGTTATCAGTCAGGAGAAGGGTACCAAAGAATTTCCAAGGCATTAAATATACCATGGAACATAGTGAAGACAGGCATCATCAAGTGGAGAAAATATGGCACGACAGTGACATTACCAAAAACTGGACTTCCCTCCTAAATTGGTGAAAAGACGAGAAGAAAACTGATCAGGCAGGCTGTGAAGAGGCTGACAACAACACTAAAGGAGCTGCAGGAATTTATGACAAGTACTGGCTGTTTAATACATGTGACAACAATCTCCCATCTTCTTCATATGTCTGGGCTATGAGGTAGGGTGGCAGGACGGAAGCCTTATCTTACAAAGAAAAACATCCACGCCCGGCTACATTTTGCAAAAACACACTTGAAATCTCCTAAACGGATGTGGGAAAAGGTGTTATGGTCTGATGAAACCAATGTTGAACTTTTTGGCCATAATTCCAAAAGGGATATTTGGCGCAAACACATCACTGTTCATCACCAAAAGAACACCATATGTACAGTGAAGCATGGTGGTGGCACCATCATGCTTTGGGGCTGTTTTTCTTCAGCTGGACCTGGGGCCTTAGTCAAGGTAGAGGGAATTATGAACAGTTCCAAATACCAGTCAGTGTCGGCACAAAACCTTCAGGCTTATACTTGAAAGCTGAAGATAAAGAGGAACTTCATCTTTCAGCACTGAAATGACCTAAAGCACACATCCAAATCAACAAAAGAATGGCTTCACCAGAAGAAGATTAAGGTTTTGGAATGGCTCAGCCAGAGTCCAGACCTGAATCCGATCGAACATCTGTGGGGTGCATTTTTGCAGAGAAGAGTGGACAAATATTGCTCCATCAAGATGTGCCACGCTGATAGACTCCTACCCAAAAAGAGTGCTGCAATAAAAGTCAAAGGTGCTGAAACAAAGTATTAGTTTAACCTCTTGCACTCCGGGACACCGTGGGCGGTCACGTCTCTGCGTCTTAGTGCGTCTCAGTGCGCACTGTGCGTCTCAGTGCACACTGAAAAAAAAAAAAAGCTGCATTTCTGTTCTTCCAGTACAGACACAGCCACGGACAGAAAGCCAAAGGAGTGTTTTGATTGGTTTAGATTTGATTGACCTCTCATTCGACTAATAAGAGCCTTGAATTGGGTTTCTGAAACCTTGAAGAACCAATGACTGAAAACCTAGCAAGAAGGACCTGCCTACCAACAACCGCGAATACAACGAGCCAATTGAAGCAGAGAAGTTCGACGATTGAAACGCATGCATCCCGTGCATAAAATCTGTTTTGTCTAAGCTGCTGGGTGACACACATTGAGACCTGTGTGTAACGGTAGCATTAGCCAGTCTTTTTTTATTACTACTGTTCTTATTTGTTTTGAAAAATCGTTCGCCAAAACCGCAATCATGGAAGCGGAGATGGTTTGACCGGGTCACGTGACCAGAACCACGAGTCCGTAACAAGCGGACCAGCTTCATGTTCGTCTGACAATGAGGAACAGATGTTCGCCAACAACACTGCTGTTGTGGACAGGTAAGTGTTATGAGCTAAATTATTCTTTATCAATGAAAATACTAATAAAAATGACTTTTGACCGATCGATAATTACAACGGTGCGTCATGGCCACATGACGAACCGTTGACGGACCGTTTTTTGTGCGCTGAGCTTCTCTGTAGCGGGGGGTGGGGGGAGTTGTTATCCTCTACATTGCAGATATTTTAGTATAATTTTTATTGCACTGTGGTTATTTTTTTCTTGTACAAAAAAAAAAGGCCACACATTTTTTCGTGGCATGCTTCTATTGTGTGTGGGGGGCTTGTTTGTTCATTCATTCATTCATGAATGAATAAACAACCCGCCCCCCCCACACACCACACACCAGCCCTGAGTGTCACCTTTCATTAGAGCCCAAGATGAAGCTTCTATGGTGAAGCATTCAAAAGTTATAGATGTTTTTCCAAACTGTGCCATTTGGCACAATTTGGCACAGTTCAAAAACGCCGGGGAACAACCTGAGAAAAAAGCTGTGTAATATATTCATTTTTTGTGGTATTATTACAAAATTTTGACCTCAGCTTGAGAACACTTGGTTCTACATTTCTGTTGCATTTTCCAGCCAGTATCTGACAGCTGTGTGTTATTTGCAAGCATTTGTATCTAAAAAAATCACCCAGGCGAACTTTATTTTCTTCAGATTCAGTATGTTTAGATGACTGTTACTCAGTGGCAGGAGCACTTAGAGAGATTATGACTATTTTGCCAAAAAATTCAAAGTGTTTTCTTTTAAATGAGACCAACCCCATGAAGATGCTGCAAAGGGTTGAAGAACAGCTTTGGATTTACTTTGGGTATGTTATTTTTAGGCGTTTTTAGGGAAATTGACCAGAGTGCAAGGGGTTAAGGGTGTGCATATTTAAGCAACCAGGTTATTGTATGTTGTTTTTTTTCCCCTTAAAAGATTTCAGTTTGTTTTTCAGTTGAGGTGTACAGGTTATATAGCTCACATTAATGGTGGAAAAGGTTTTGAAATGATTTATCTTGGTCTCATTTTTTTTAAATCTCAAAAACCTGGTATTTGAACAGGGGTGTGTAGACTTTTTATATTTACTTTATGACCTTTATATATGTTGTGAACTTGTGCTATATCTTTAAAATAAAAAAATGAATTCAACAATGCACCATAAAGCCACCCTGTACTCACAAAAACACACAAGATGGCTGCAGTATTTCAACATAATTTATATTTCTCTGCCTGTTCTGACACTGTTCACAAGATTCACTCTAAGTCTTTTTAAAACACACCCACACTTTTTGTGGAAAACCCCAAAGGTCCAGGTGTGCAAGACTAATCATGAAAGGATAAAAGGCAGTGATGAAATTATTTGTCTGTGACTGATGGCTGGCTGCCTTTCTGAGAGCAAAAACCAGTTGAGCGGCATTCTTCCAACCCGCTGAAGAAACTGGGCGTGGGCGATGTTGTGAAATTTGGGAGAAACAAGAGCTTGTTGAGGCATTAGCAACTGAAACCCGTTCAAAGGCTAATACTTAATGTCATTAAAGGAAAATGGATGCCTACGTCACTAACTGCTCACACCAAGATTTTATTCAATCTTTGTCCTTCATTTTCTGAATCAGTGCACATGACGTTTCACCAACAACCGCAGCCGTTATGATGCAAGTAACCAGGTTAATGCTTTTGTTAATGAGGGTTCTCTTCTGTTGACGTGCATACATTTAATTAATCTTATTACCATGTTTTCCTGTGTGATGTAAGAGATCTTTATCTGCATCCAACAAATATCTTATCCAAGTCTGTTTGGCACTACTTTAGTTGTTCAAATGTTATATAAGCAATGTGATTTTATTTAAAGACAAAAAAAAACTTCTGTGGTTAGTGCATAATAATCATAATTATGAATTCTCGACATTAAAATATCTGAGTGGACTAGAATTTTTAAGTAATTTTCTGATTCAGTACACATGTGGTCTATATTAAGCATATATTCCATAACCTACATATGTTGAAGCATGTGGAAATGTTTGGTAATTACATATGTAAAGCAACTTCACACCTCTGAAAGGACAAAGGCTCTCAACCGCCAAGTGAAGAACAAAGACGTTCCCAGACACTGCGGTGGAGACCGGAGGAGCTACCCTCGCCCCCCTAGGGAGAAGAGAGGAAGCGCCAAGACAATGGGGAGATTGAGATAATGAGGGATGTCAGCCTTTGTTATGCATGTCTTTTGTTATGTGCAAGTATAAAGTCAGTGAGCCGGAGATATTCGGTCTCTTTTCCTTCTGCTGCCTCTGCACTAAGATGAGACTTGTTAGGAGAGCTGATAATAAACTTTGGTTTATATATCAAATCGCCTCATCATTTCAAGCTCTTCTACACTGGTGACCCCGACGTGAGTATGGACTTGAGGCGTTCACCCGCAATCGACTCATCTGCGGTGACCCAGGCAGACGCCAGCGCCCACGCAGACAGGGGAACAGACGGACGACTTTCCCCCCCGGCAGAAGGGATTGAGAGGGCTCAACCGAGCACCAGCGCCGCTGAGAGAGCCGAAGCGAGGCACCCTCACCCTGCGGACACAGCAGTGATGGTCTACACGAATGCCATCGCTGTCAAGCTGCCAGACTTCTGGCAAGAAGACCCCGCCTCGTGGTTTCAACAAGCTGAAGCCCAGTTTGCACAGGCGGGCATCACAGCTGACGATACGAAATTCTATCATATCGTCTCCAAACTCGACGCCGCCACTTTGAGGTGTGTGCGGAGCATGATCTGGTGGCCGCCGGCCCAAGACAAATATGAAACACTGAAAGCAACCATCGTGGCAAATTACGTCCCCTCAGCTGAAGAGAGAGCCGAGAAGATCCTGGCGGTCTACGGCCACAGAGGGTGCAAACCTAAAGCCCTCATGGAGGATTTGCTGCAGCTTAAAGAAGAAGACAATGACAAACTTCCTCCTCCAATTCTATTCCTCAGCACGCTGCCCGCCACACATGAGAGGGACCACCTCGCCAACATGAGATGCAGCACCCAGCAAGACTTCCGCGTGCTCGCAACGAAGCTCAACGGCTCGTCAACGCCTGCAAGGAGCTGACACCCACAGCAGCATCCGAAGACCTCAACGCTGATAGCCCAGAACCACGAAGAACACAACCCACTGAGCAGATCCAGCCCGTGGTTGACAGCGACACGGCCAAAACGTAACCGACGGAGCGACGTCCTGTTATTATCCCACCGTTTCGCCGAGAAGGCCCACAAAGGCGTTCCCCCCCTGCAAATTTACGATTTCGGGGGAAAACGCCAAAGCCGAGAGCCGTTAACGGCAGCGGTTTCCTCGGCGAGAAGATAAGCTGTTGTATGTGACGGATGGACACACCGGCAAGCAGTTCCTCATCGACACAGGAGCTCAGCTGAGTTTCGTCACGCCCTCCCACGCAGATCGAGCCATGGGCACCCGGGGCAACGGAGCGGTGGCAGGCCAACGGCTCAACATCGACACTTTCGGCGAAAAGAGCCTGCACCTCCTCATCCACGGCCGCAACTACAGATGGACATTTGTTTGTAGCGGCGGTGAGCTTTAACTTGTTAGGCTCAGATTTTTTGTGTGCACATGGGTTATTAGTGGATCTAGCGAATAGACGCTTGGTTAATGCACTGTCCTTTGCTTCTATTCCCTGGCTCAGCCCGAGTTTCTCCACCCCTGTGCAGCGCCAGCGTCACCACGGCAGGAGGTAAGTTTGAGCAACTCTCACCAATTTCCAGCACTCACCAATTCCCAAATTCTCAGCTACAGTGGCTAAACACAGGGTCGAACACTTTATTCCCACAAGGGGCCCACCTGTATTGCCAAAGCTCGCCGCTTAGACGCGGCCAAGCTCAACCATAGCACGGGACGAATTTACTACCCTTGAAAAATTAGGCATTGTTGACACTCGAAGCGCCCTTGGGCCTCACCACTTCACATGGTTCCGGAAATCGACGGTTCTTGGAGACCGTGCGGAGATACCGCAGATTAAACCATGTGACAGCGCATGACCGCTACCCAATTCTCACATTCAGGATT
Organism: Pholidichthys leucotaenia; assembly: GCA_020510985.1. Taxonomy (NCBI): domain Eukaryota; kingdom Metazoa; phylum Chordata; class Actinopteri; order Cichliformes; family Pholidichthyidae; genus Pholidichthys; species Pholidichthys leucotaenia. The sequence goes on from CM035837.1 coordinate 482,087,280, forward strand.
TTTCACTACATCTGGCAGGTGCGCGCATTTTTTTCAAAAATAGACCTGGTCCGCGGTTATCATCAAGCCCAGTTCGAGCAGAGGACATTCCTAAACAGCTGTAATAACCCCTTTCGGCCTTTTTGAATATCTGTGAATGCCTTTCGGTCTCAAAGGCGCTGCTCAAATTTTCAGCGGACTGATGGACGTAGTATTACGCGACCTTCCTTTTGTCTTCGTCTACCTCGACGACATGCTGGTAGCCAGCTCGTCTGAGGAAGAACACGAGCAGCACCTCACTACGGTTTTTCAGAGACTAGAAGAGCACGGGTTAATAATCAATCCAGCCAAATGCAAATTCGGCGTGTCACAAATTGATTTTTTAGGACACAAAGTCTCTCCGAAAGGGGCAGTTCCACTTCCAGACAAAGTTCACGCGATAAAATGTTTCCCACGGCCACAGACGGTCAAATCGCTGCAGGAATTTTTAGGAATGGTTAATTTTTACAACCGCTTCCTCCCCCACGCAGCTCAGCTCATGCAGCCCCTATATGATGCGCTCAGAAAAAAGAAAGCTTCCAACGCGGTCGAATGGACCCCGGAGCGTGAACACGCCTTCGCGGAAGTAAAAAGCACTCTAGCTAATGCCACATTGTTAGTTCACCCTGATCCCTCGGCCCGCATCGCGCTAACCACAGACGCTTCGGACCTGGCTATAGGGGCAGTTGTAGAACAACATGTCAGCGGGATCTGGCAACCTTTAGCATTCTTTAGCCAATCGCTAAACCAAACTGAGCGTAAATACAGCACTTTTGACAGGGAGCTGCTAGCGCTTCATTTATCCATCCGCCACTTCCAGTTCTGGTTAGAAAGGGCGGAGTTTCACGGCTTTTGTAGACCCATAAACCGCTCACTTTTGCTATGGCCTAAAATTTCAGAACCATGGTCAGGCAGGCAAACAAAGACAGCCTGGCCTGCGCTTCCCAGAGTTCACCACAGACATTCGACACGTGGCAGGCAAAACTTAACGTGGGTAGCAGACTGCCTCTCTCGCGCTGTGACATCACCCAGAGCGCGAGGAGACAGATTATACTGCTCGCAGCAGAACTCTTCACTAACGCAGACACATACGCAGCACCTATCCATGCAGGGATAGATTATGCAGCCATGGCAGAGGAACAAAGCAGGGTGACGCGGACGTGCGCGCAGTCCTGTCTGGACCCACAGGGTTAAGGCTGGAGAACAAGGGTTACGCGACGGCGTTGCCCCCCCTAATATGCGATGTTTCAACCGCCGACCTCGCCCGTTAGTACAGCTACATGGCGCCGCCGAATTTTCGACGCAATTCACTCCCTCGCGCACCCAGAGTGGCGCGCCTCGGTTAAAATGGTCGCAAACAGTTTGTGTGGCCAAGGCCTGCGCCAAAAACGTAAAGAATGGGCCAAAAACTTGCATTTCTTGTCAACGCGCCAAAATACACAGACACACAAAAGCCCCTCTGGAGCCTTTTCCAATCCCTGCTAGAAGGTTCGAACACGGTTATGTCGACCTCGTGGGGCCATACCTTCCTCCCAAGGTTTCACACACCTGTTAACAATGATAGACCGCACCACACGCTGGCCAGAGGCAGTCCCTCTAGCGGCAACCACAGCGGAGGAAGTCGCTCGCGTTTTTATGACAAACTGGGTGGCACGTTTCGGCGTCCATCGGACATCACGTCCGATAGTGGGGCCTCAATTTGTCTCAGAGCTCTGGTCAGCCATGTCCAACGCTTAGGGGCAACAATTCATCGCACCACGCTTATCACCCTCAGGCTAATGGTTATGCGAGCCGTTTTCACAGGTCTTTAAGGCTGCCCTCAGAGCCTCACTAAACGGAGAGTGGGCGCATGCGCACGCAGCGACCAGCAGCTGATGATATAGTGCGTGTGTGCGTGTGTGTGTTTTTTGTACTTTTTTATGTTTTTAGAAAATCCTCTGTGTCGTTTCTGCCCTGGAGCGTTTGTGGAATATATGGCGAAGAGCTCCCTGGTATCTACAACATGGATTTCCTCTCCTCTCTCGCACTGCTGCTTTCTGTGCTGTGGCTCTTTGTCTCTGAGGTAAACGCGTTCGGCCCCATGGCGAGCAGAATAGCGGGCAGAATACAATATTCCAGGGACGTGTTGCTACGCTTTAGCACAGCTGATGCAGCGTCTCTGATTGAGCCCAAACTTCAACTGCCGGACTTTATTTTGAGAGACGGACACAGCGGTGAAAAGAGAAGCGGCAGGAGGAAGCGTGGAAGACGTGGAGGTGTGAAATTGCGCCTTAGGAGACGTCAGTTTGGTAACATTCCTCTTCCTTCGATCATTTTTGGGAATGCACAGTCTGTGAGAAACAAGGTGGAGGAAATTCAAGGCAACGTACGTTACCAGAAGGATTTAAAGAACTGCTGCGTCATGGCTTTCAATGGAATCTTGGCTTACTGCGCATGATCGAGATGCAGACCTGTGGATTGACGGCATTGGAGCTCTCCGCTGCACTCGGATCGACAAGAAGAGGTAACGGGGGGAAGCGTCAGGGGGGCGGCGTATGTTTATACATATATGCAGTACTGCACATCTGTTCACGGTCAGAGGCGCCATAGTACACCCGATGTGGAGTTGCTGTCTGTGTCACTACGCCCCCTTTTATTTGCCTCAAGAGTTTCCCCAACTTTTCATCACAGTTGTGTATATTCATCCGAGGGCAGACGCTGACTCCGCCTCCAGCACCATCTCTGATGTGGTGCAGCGGCTGCAGTCAATTTCTCCAGAGGCGCCAAACTTCATTCTTGGGGATTTTAACCATGTTTCTTTAAAGAAGACACTTAAAACCTTTCATCAGTATGTCTCCTGCCCAACCAGGCGAAAAAAGACATTGGACCTGTGCTATGGATCCATAGAGAGGGCCTATAAATCACTCCCCCTTCCTCCCTTAGGATCCTCAGATAACAACTGTGTTCATTTGCTGCCCACATATAAAACTGCTCTCAGAAGAGGCAAGGTGGAGATGAGAGACATTGATGTGTGGACAGAAGATTCAGAGCACAGCCTCCAGGAATGCTTTGACTGTACAGACTGGAAGATGTTCATAATGGCCTGCGGGGATGACTTGGACTCTCTGGCTGAGCTCACATGCTCATACATGGCTTACTGTCAAAATAAGATTGTTCCACGTAAACGTGTCAAAATATACCCAAACAACAAACCATGGGTTACTAAATCAGTTAAATCCTGCTTACAGAGGAAAGCTCTTGCCTTTAAACAGGGGTCTGTTTCTGAGCTACAGGTTGCCACCAAGGAGCTGAAGGCCGAAATTTTAAGAGCAAAACAGAATTATAAATCAGAGTTGGAAAGCAAGATGGCAGCAAATAAACTTGGTTCGGCCTGGGCCAGTATGAAAACTATTGCAGGCCTTCAGAGCACAGAGCGCAGTAATCGTGTGTTTTTAGATGGTTTTAGTTCAGACACAGAGCTGGCTAATGCTCTTAACTGTTTTTATGGTTGTTTTGACTCCTTTGATTTTAGCACAGAAATCCAAGATTTGAAACAGAAACTCAAGACAATCAGCACTTTAATATTGAGATGCAGGATGTTAAAAGGGAGTTCTGCGCTGTAAAAGTGAACAAAAGTCAGGGCCCTGATAATATATGTGGACGCCTGGTAAAGTCCTGTGCACATGAACTGAGTCCTATATTTCATTACATTTTCAATAAGTCCTTACAGACACAACATGTGCCTAAGATCTGGAAAGATGCCGTGGTTGTTCCCGTTCCAAAATCCAGCTGTCCTAAAACGGTAAATGACTTTAGACCAGTTGCTCTGACTTCAATTTTAATGAAAATTTTTGAAAAACTGGTCAGATGTGAGGTCCTAAGGCAGACTGAACATGCATTGGATCCTCTGCAGTTTGCCTATAGGCCTCACAGAGGAGTGGAGGATGCCACTGTCACTCTGTTTGACATGCTTTTTAAACATCTGGATTTTAATGGGACACACGCCAGGCTTTTATTTGTGGACTTTTCTTCTGCCTTTAATACAATCCAACCTCATATTTTAGTTGAAAGGCTCCTGCAACAATTTGATTTAAGCAATAATCTGGTGGGTTGGATTCTGGATTTCTTAACCAACAGGACGCAGAGAGTAAGGGTCAATGGCACATTGTCTGACCTAAAGTGCTCTTCTACTGGCTCTCCTCAGGGGTGTGTGTTGTCACCACTACTCTTCATCCTGTACACAAACATGTGTCGGAGCAGACATGACAACAGACATATTATAAAGTATGCTGATGACTCAGTCATTGTCAGTCTCCTCCAGGATGGTGAGAGTGGCCACGGCCCAGTAGTTGATGACTTTGTTCACTGGTGTGAGGATTCCTACCTGCAGCTGAATACAACAAAAACGAAAGATATGATTATTGACTTTAGGAGGAAAACTCCCAGGCACAAAGTCACCATACTAAAAGGCCAGACCACCGAATGTGTACAATCGTACAAATATCTTGGGACGATTATTGATAGTGGATTGAACTTTGAGGTGAACTGTGAAAGGGTGTGCAAAAAGGGTCAGCAAAATTTGCATTGTTTGAGGAAACTTGCACGCTTCCAAATTGACCGAACCATAATGACTATGTTTTATCGGGCTTTTATTGAATCTGTTTTATCCTTTTCTTTAATGTCATGGTTTGGTCAGATAAAACTGAAACAGAGGAAATCCTTGGATCAGGTAGTTAGATGGTCCAGTCGTTTGCTTGGTGAGTCACAGCTGAGCCTGACATCCCTGAACACTAGACAAGTACAGAGGATGGCCGACTCGATTTTAAATGATGACTTCCACCCTTTGCACTGCAACTTTCAGCTTCTTCCCTCCAGACGGAGGTTTGCTGTCCCAAAAAGTAGAACCCAGTGCTACAAAAACAGCTTTGTCCCTGCTGCTGTCAAAGAGTTGAACAAGCTATAAAAATTATATTGTACATATTTTATATTTACCTATTTTGTAAGATGTGTGCCTGTGTTTGTGTCTATGTTGAATGTAATTAGTGGCTTGTAAATATGGATGTCACCAACTGCAAAACAAATCTACCTACGGGTACAAATAAAGTAACCTGTACCTGAACCTGAACCTGAAATTGGGTAAACAAACTTCCCTGGGTTTTATTGGGGTTGCGTGCTGCGCCTAAAGAGGATCTAGACGCCTCTCCTGCAGAATTAGTTTTTGCACAACCTCTCAGGCTTCCAGGTGAATTTTTACCAGAGAACCCAGAGCCAGGGCACCTTCCAGTCCCAAGGTTTTTAGGCAGCAACGGACCGGACTCTCTCCCCGGTCCAGCTCATCACTCCTTTCCACGGGTTTTTGTCCCTCAAGCTTTAAAAAATGCTGAGTTCGTTTTTGTTAGGCATGAAGCTTTAAAACCAACTTTCCGCCCAGCATACGATGGGCCATTCAGAGTGCTGGAACATGGTGATAAACACTTTGTGCTTGATTTTGGGGATAGAAAAGAAACAGTCAGCATTGACAGACTTAAACCTGCCTTCTTGTTGAAAGACGAGCCTGCACAGTTGGCGAGAGCACCTCGGCGGGGTAGACCCCCCAAGAGAAAAGACAAAGCCCCCCTGCAGGGAACAATTAACCACTCTCCTTCCCACGCTGCAGATTCCTCACAAGAAGGTCCCAGCAGGACGCCTAAACCAACCCACAGCAGTTTTGGGAGAAGATTAAAACCCAGACAGCACAGGGACTGATGCAAACTACTCCACAATTGTTCACTAATTGTGCTGCAACAGTTTATGACTCACTTATGATTTTACTATGCTGTTATGATTACCACTGAACTCTCTTAGGGGCATGGCTGCTGGAAAGTTTCTTCTGTGGCAAGAAATGTAACACTTAGTATGTCATAGTAATTATCTTAGACTGTGAACCTTTCTATTGTCCTTTCTTAGTCATTTGGGGGGGGGGGCTGTGGTCTATATTAAGCATATATTCCATAACCTACATATGTTGAAGCATGTGGAAATGTTTGGTAATTACATATGTAAAGCAACTTCACACCTCTGAAAGGACAAAGGCTCTCAACCGCCAAATGAAGAACAAAGACGTTCCCAGACACTGCGGTGGAGACCGGAGGAGCTACCCTCGCCCCCCTTGGGAGAAGAGAGGAAGCGCCAAGACAATGGGGGGATTAAGATAATGAAGGATGTCAGCCTTTGTTATGCATGTCTTTTGTTATGTGCAAGTATAAAGTCAGTGAGCCGGAGATATTCGGTCTCTTTTCCTTCTGCTGCCTCTGCACTAAGATGAGACTTGTTAGGAGAGCTGATAAATAAACTTTGGTTTATATATCAAATCGCCTCATCATTTCAAGCTCTTCTACACACAATTCATTTTAGTAAAGCTTCGGTCACGATTGTTATGAACGATGGGTTTGTAACAATCTCCCAGTTCCTACAAATTCTGGAGTTCGCAGACATTTGTGGAGGGGAATAGTTTGTTATGGCTGCCATTCAATTCGCAAGAGCAACTTTTTAGATTTTTAGATTTAGATTTAGATTCCTTTATTAGTCCCACAATGGGGAAATTACAGGGCATCCGCATGAGTGGATGAGGTGTAGATGTGGGTGCAGCCGAAGAGGACAGTGTGGACGGTGAATGTAATGCAGACAGTGGATATGGCACAGGTGGTGAAGACAACACGCAAAAAGGGCAGAGACCGGGCTTGCCTCCATACCTCGCACAGCCAGAACCAAAGCTGGAGTAGAGGGAGCCCAGGTTTGGCAGGACTGGTGCCGACAAAGGTATTTATGGACAGCACCGACATTGAACCATCAGGGGCAGAGCTGCCCGGATGTGGGGGGGGGGGGGTGCAAGCATGCAGGGGGGCACGCCGCGACACAGCAAAGCACTTCGGACGGCTCAGTGAAGGAACCGGACCGCTTCGGTGCTCGCACTTGGCCAGCTGCAGTGGGAGCGACCGAGTTAGCGGGTGGAGGGTCTATTCCGATGAGCGGCACCAGAGAGGCACCAGACACCTTCGATGCTCAGGCTGAGTTTCAGCCAGCGATGGGTGAGGGGTCCGCTGCGACTGCTGAATCACCACAGAATAATGAAGGCGCCAGACTGAAGGAGAGCACAGGACTGGCAAACGCACAGCGGCACATCAAACCAAGTAAGGCGCCACTACAAGTCATGGACTTGGTTCGGGTTTGGGCCAGCGGGAAGCTGGGATGGTGACTGACCAGGCCTCAGCCAGTGAAACTGGGAACAGTGTGTTTTCGGCTGATGGACGATTCGGTTTGGCATGCGTACAAACTGTGGCGGCAGCTCCAGGTGGCGGGGCTCCGCGGGAGTCAGCTGCCACAGTGTGGGACCTGGGCCCTGGCGTTATGAACATTGGCCCCGGGGGTCTGGAAGCTTCAGGGAGGAGGCCTCCACAAACTCGTCTCAAAGCTCCAGGGAGGAGGTCTCCACAAACCTCTTCCAAAGACCCAGGGAGGAGGCCACTATGGGGCCGCCTCAAAAAAAACAAAACAAAAAAAAAACAGGCAGGAATGTTCCTCCCATGGAAGACTGTAAAAAAAGGAAGAACTGAAAGACCGTTTAAGTAGGAGCATGGCAGTTCCAAAGAAGGTGGCAGAATAAACCACTTTGCCGTGCTGTCTGTGTGGCAGTCTACCCACCAGTCCTATCTTTAGTTTGTTTTAGTGCTCCCTATTTTATGTTTACTTTATTTGATGTGTTTGTTTGGGGTTTGTGTTCCAAATTTTGATGGGTTTAATTGGATGTGTTTTCTGTTTTGTAAAGGGCAGGGGGTGGTGGAATGTGAGATCGAGGTGTTGTTGCGAAGTGTGGTGTGATGGTGCCGCCTTCCGGTTGCGTCATCACACCGCCCTATGAGAAGGGGCATCCACCATTTGGGGCTTCTCTTGTCCGGACAACTCCACATGCAAAACATATAGTGTGCCATTAACTATATATATAATATATATAATAATGTTCCATTCCAGTGCAACCTCCTCGTCCGTCTCCTTTTATATCAGGTTTGTAGGGCATTTCCTACAACCATTGTAAGGGGCCCTCAAGAACAGCTTAAGGTGTTCTTAAGGCATACTTAAGGCCAACATCTTGCATAGTTCTTATGTTGTTCCTATGGCACTTGTACGGTCACACTGCGATGATGGGTTTTTGTGGGGAGTTCGCAGAAATCTTGGACAAGACCACTGACCTGGCCATGAACTTACAAACTACCTACGGATGATGGATTCTCCTATGGCCACCTTAAGAAGGCTGTACGAAATGGTGCAAAAATCGATCGTACGGTGTTCACAGCCATTTGTAAGGGTATTTGTGACCGTAGCTTAATATGGGAGTTATGTGGTAAGAATAAAGTTTTTTTCAGATGTATGAAGACAGATTAAGTTAATATTAATCTACAAGTTCAGTTATTTTTGCACATGTTCCTTTAAGAGTCACTGAGATTGGAGTTGAAGGCAGTAAATACCCCAGCATGCTCTTTTGGCAGTTACTGTTAAGTTTGAATATTTTTAACCATAATTATGTTGTTTTATTAAAGGTGTTTTGCCTTCTAATGCTTTTACTGAGCTTATCTGTGACTTGAGTGAAATCCCTTGGAAACATTCTGGTAATGCTCTGTTAAGCTGGATTCATGCTGTCGTGATTTAACACCAGAAAGGCTCAAATGCAGAGCAAACCACATCGGATGAACACTCAGACTCAGGTGGTGAGAAAGATACAAAATTTTAATGAAAGGAACAAAACTCAAAATACACAAACTTAAATAAAGATGCAAAACTAAAGAACAGTGCAAACTGGACACAAACTTAAATAGACACAAAAACGCAGGAGCACGCTGGAGAGCACACAGCCTACGGGGAGAGAAGAGAGAGATAATTAGTGACAGGTAATCCTCAGAGTAGAGGAGAGTGAGGAAAGAGGAGATTGCTTACTGTATGAAGCAGAGGACCCAGCAGGGAACTCCTGCATGGGACAAAGGAGAGAATGGGAATGGGCAGGTTGACCTGGGTGGAGAGGAGAGTTTGCTGTCTTCAAGGATCAATGGTTCAGGCGAGCGTGGCCAGCCCTGGAGAACACATCGCTGAGATAGCAGCAAACCTGAAGAGGAGAGAACACAGGTAAGACAACTTGGGGAAAAAATAACACCATCCAACATGAACTGAATTGTTGCTTGGCAGCAATACCCAATGGTCCAGCGGTGAAGCATTCACAAACTGGCTCTTAAACATGCTGGCGACCCAGAGAGCAGCAGGTGCAGCACATCATTCAGGTGTGCAGATGACTCCAGAGCCGGGATAACAGAAACAGAAGGGGAGGGGGATCATGCTCGCCTGATCATCACAGTGCCCCCTCCCCCCAAGGGGCACCTTCTGGCGTCCCACTGAGCTTCTGAGTGTTTGCTCAATGGAGTGCCCACACCATACCCTTGTCGAGGATGAAGGACCCAGGACGCCATGACCTCTCCTCCAGTCCGTACCCCTTCCCATGGACAAGGTACTGGAGACCTCAACCCCGCCGACAGACATCCAAGATCTTCTGTACTATGTAAGTGGTTTGACCATGGATAATATGGGTAGGAGGAGGGGGGTCTGGAGGAGGGCAAAGAAGGCTAGCAGAGAGGGGTTTAATCCAGGACACATGGAAGGTCGGATGGATGCGTAACAAAGGCGGCAGGTCCAGCCGAACAGTGACATCACTGATAATGCGCGAGATGGTGAAAGGACCCAGGTAGTGCGGAGACAGCTTCCGGGACTCCGTCTTCAACAGAACCTGGTCGGCAGACAGCCAGACCTTCTGTCCCATGTTGTACTTCAGCACCGGTGCATGTCTGCAGCTTGCGTAGCGTTGGTTCTGCTCAGAAGAGCGGAGAAGAGCAGCTCGCGTGGCCCTCCACAGATGGTGACAGCTGTGCACGTGGGCCTCCACGGAAGGAATAGCGATCCCCCTCTCTGCTATAGGCAGCAGAGGTGGAGTGTAACTCATCGAGACCTTGAAAGGCGTCAGCCCAGTAGCAGAGGAGACGGCGATGTTGTGGGCGTAGTCCAACCACATCAGGTGGTAGCTCCAGGTGGTCGAATTACAGGATGCCACACACCTCAGGGTGGCCTCCAAGGACTGGCTGGCACGCTGGACTTGACCGTTGCTTTGGGGATGGTATCCTGACATGAGGCTGGCAGTGGCACCCAGGGATCGACAAAACACCTTCCAAACGTGCGATGTAAACTGATTTCCTCGGTCAGAGACAATGTCTATGGGGATCCTATGCAGACGGATGACATGGAGGGTAAGCAAATTAGCTGTTTCCACAGCTGAGGGCAATTTGGGGAGGGGAACAAGGTGGATGGCTTTGGAAAAACGATCAGTGATGGTAAGGATGACTGAATTACCCTGAGAAGGAGGGAGGCCTGTAATGATATCCACAGCAATATGGGACCATGGATGACTCGGAACCGGGAGGGGATGAAGGAGGCCAGCTGGGGGAGAAGAGTCCGTTTTATTGGTCGCACAGACATGACAGGCCTTCACATACACCTGCACATCCCTTCTGAGCATAGGCCACCAAAACACTCGTTGCAGCAGCTCGACAGTCTGTGAGATCCCGGGATGGCAGGCAAAAAAGCTGGTGTGCCCCCACATGATGACTTCTCTGCGTAAAGAGGAGGGCACAAACAGTCGGTCGGAGGGGCCTCCATCTGGGATAGGTTCAGAGGACTGGGCCCACCAGACCCTCTGCACAATCTCCCAGGAGAGGACCCCAAGAAAGCAGGAATAGGGAAGGATGGTCTCCAGAGGAGAGGCAACAGCTGTGGAGAGAGATGAGGAGGAGGAGGAGGAGGAAGAGAACTGGCACGAGAGAGCATCAGCCTTGGCATTACGGGACCCTGGGCGGTACGAGATGGAGAGATTAAATCTGAGGAAGAAAAGGCCGACGGTGCCTACTGTGAAATAAACCATTTGGCAGATCTAAGATAGTCTAAATTTTTATGATCTGTCCAGATAATGACCGGTTGGCTAGCTCCCTCAAGCCAGTGTCTCCACTCCTCCAACACCAACTTAATAGCTCGCAGTTCACAATCCCCCATGCCATTGTTCAGAAATATGTGCGTGGATGGAGCCTCTGCTCGGAGCTGGAGCACTGGGAGGGAACAGTACCCACCCCCGAGTCTAAAGCATTCACCTCGACCATGAACTGCACTTGAGGGTCGACCTGCGACAAAACGCGTGCGTCGGTGAAGAGGCCTTTCAAAGTCACAAAAGCTTATTCAGCGGCCTTGGACCACCTGAACTGACTCTTGGCTGACATCAGTTGCATTAGAGGTTGAGCCACCTTGCTGTAATCACGGATAAATTGGCGGTAGAAGCCACTGCAGGACAGCCCGGATGTGGACTACGTACTTCTCCAGAGTGCGGGAAAAAAATAAAAATGTCATCCAAATAAACAAAAACAAACCGGTTCACCATATCTCGCAGGACATCATTGATCAACCGATGGAAGACAGCTGGGACGTTGGTCAGCCGGAATGGCATGACCAAGTATTCAAACTGGCCCAGGTGTGTTTTAAAGGCCATCTTCCACTCATCTCCCTCACGTATGCAAACCAGGTGGTACGCATTACAAAGGTTGAGTTTGGTGAACACGAGTGCCTGTTGAAGAAGTTCAAAAGCAGAATTGATAAGGGGTAATGGGTATTTATCCTTAGGGGTAATAGCATTAAGTTCACGGTAGTTCCAAGGTTGTCATAGCCAGGAGCGGCACTGGGGTTAAGCTCCCAGTGCTCATAAAATGCTCCTTACGGCGTGCGTCTCGAAAAGCCTCTGACAACTAAGCCCAACTCCTAGCCTGCCCGTGTGGTTTAGTCTCTAAGCCCGGCGGAACTGCTTTTACTAATAGGAGAAGGGGCGAGGGCGGATCTCTGGCGCCTTAAAACCAGATGCTTCGGGTAGATGGTGGCTCGTCAACCTGGGAAGGTAGCCCATCTAGGGGAAGGTAAACCCTGATTTCAAACCTCCACTGCCTTGCGGCACACCCGGTCACGGGAAAGGCTTCGGGAGTCAACCCTGAGGAAAAATCCGGAGTCGGAGCCCCTAAGGCAGTTCTCTGTTGTGCTCAACATCGTTCTGGCAGCTCCTTCGACGGCGCTGGTGCCAAACTATAGCAGCCCTGCTGTTCCTTTGGATACATCAGTGACGTGGAGAGGGGGGACATGCTGCATGGGTAACATCTTGTCCTCCATATCTTCCTGCCCAGGCTTGAATCCTACCAACGCCCAACGCTGGAAGGTAGAACACCGGTGTGCATCGGCCTGTTCAGCCACAGGCGGTGCTGTTCCAGCAGAGTAGATGTTTAGGATTCTCTTCCATGGTCATCATAGTCCGACGGAGGCCGACGACGACACGGTAATCAATGCATGGCCGCAACATCCCATCCTTTTTTCCTTCAAAAAAGAACCAGCGCCGAGGGGGGTGGACGACGGACGAATAAGGGTGCATGTGCACGCAGCGACCGGCAGCGGGTGAAAAAAGTTCGACATCTGTGTCTTTGTTTTTATGCATTTTAATGTGTTTCAACATAATTCTCTGTGTCGTTTTTGTCCTTGAATGTTTGTGGACTATATAACGAAGAGCTCCCTGGTTCCATCAGTATGGATTTCCTTCTTGTTTTTGTCGTTTTTTCCTACTGGCTCTTTGTCTTGGAGGTAAGAGCGATCGCGATCATGCTGGGAAGAATATAGTATTCCAGAGAACCTCTTTGACTAGTCTTTAACTTTTTAATATGACCCTTCTCTCTTATCTCTTTGGGGTTTTTTTTGTTTTTTTTTCTCTCTTATCTCTTTGTCCTATGTCCTGATTGGTGGAGCCTTGAGCACTTTTCTCATTTTTATAGTCAGCTACATATGTGCCTGTGTTTGTGTTCATGTTGAATGTAACTGTGGTTTGTAAATATGGATGTCACCTGACTGCAAAACAAATCTACCTATGGGTACAAATAAAGTAACCTGAACCTGAACCTGAACCTAAGACCGGCGCTGAGGGAGTCTTTAATGTAGGTCTCCATCGCCTCCCTCTCCAGCCCAGACAAACTGTAGAGCCGTATGGTTGGCAGCCGCACGCCCAGAAGGTGGTTAACAGCACAGTCGTAGGCCCGATTAGGTGGTAAACAAAGGGTCCTTGACTTGCTAAAGACCTCCCCTAAGTCATGCTAGACCTCGGGCACAGAGCTGAGATCCACCAACTCAGCTGGAGGTGAGGAGATAGGGAGAGAGGGTGAGCATGCGGCTGAGCAGAGACACGATGAGAAGCAAAAAGGGCTCCAGGAGGCTCCAGGAGGAAATGGAGCCCTGACTCCAATTAATTATGGGGTTGTGTTTATGGTGCCACGGATACCCCAGGATCAGGGTGTAGATGATTGGGGAAGTACAACAAACTGGACGGTCTTGCGGTGGTTACCGGATGAAATAACCAAAATGGATTTTATTTGCGAGGTAACCGCTGCGATCCTGCTGCCAGATATGGCTGAGACATTCAATGATGTTGGGAGGTTCCTGGTGGGAATCTTAAATTTTTGAACCAACACATGGTGAATGAAAGTCTGCTCCGCTCCAGAATAACTCAGAGCAGACGTGTTTCACTCGGTCCCCGGTAACTGAATGAGGGCCGGGAGTGCAAAATGGTTGGGAGGATTTGGGATCTGGATTTGGGATTTGGGAAGATCCTCCCACCAGACCCCCCACACATCCATGCCCCCACCCCCTCTTGACACCGGCGTTTCTCCGAAGTCAGATGAGGCCTGCCGAGGACCATCGGGTCCAGTGACGACAATGACAGAGCAGCACCAGAGGACGGTGGGGGGGGTGGGGGGGTGGGGGTAGGGTGGGGGTAGGGTGGTGGCTGGTCGTGAAGTGGAGGAGGAAGCAGCCACTTTCTGCTCCCTCACATGCTCCTGAGACCGGTTATCGAGGGCCACCACCTGCGTAATAAGTTCATCCATAGAGGATGGAGAAACACGAATAGCCAGTTCATCGTGGAGATTGGTATTGAGACTCTAGATGGAGATGCTGCATAAAGCAACGTCATTCCATCCAGAGTCCACTGCGGCGAATCAGAACCCGACTGCGAAGTCGGCTACAGACCGATTCCCCTGCCAGAGTCCAGTCAACTGACTAGCTATATTCCCCTCACTCTCCACATGATTGAAAACCTGTGAGAATCCCCACACAAACTGTGCGAATGTGTACACTGTTCAAGATGGACTGTGCCCACTTGAGCGCCCGGTCTTGAAGTAACAGGGTCATGAAGTGAATTTTGGCTGAATCTTCCCTATATTCCCCCTTCATCTGCTGAAAATAAAGCCGGCGGTGAAGCAAGAACCCTTTGCATCTCCCCACCTCCCCCGCATAGGGGGCAGGTGAAGGAACAGAAATGGTCCTGCGGATGGGAGGGACTGCAGGAGCAGCAGGTGCAGGAGGAGCCGCTGCACCAGGAAGCCAACACAAATGCTCAGTAATGGTTGCCAATTGCTGAGTGACAGTTTGAAGTTGGTCAGATAGGAACTTGACCTGACGTTCCGTGGCATCCAAGCGGCGTCCAAGAGTGCTGACTGCTCACCAGGTGAAGCGCTCACTAAGTCTTGATCCTGGCTGGACCGTTTTGTCATGATTTAACATCAGAAAGGCTCAAATGCAGAGCAAACCACACCGGATGAACATTCAGACTCAGGCGGTGAGAAAGACACACAATTTTAATTACAGGCACAAAATTCAAAATACACAAACTTAAATAAAGATGCAAAACTATAGAACAGTGCAAACTGGACACAAACTTAAACACAAAACTGCAGGAGCACACTGGAGTGCACACAGCCTAAGGGGAGAGAAGAGAGAGATAATTAGTGAAAGGTTATCCTCAGAGTAGAGGAGAGTGAGGAAAGAGGAGAATGCTTACTGTATGAAGAAGGAAGGAACTCCTGCATGGGACAAAGGAGAGAATGGGAATGGGCAGGCTGACCTGGGTCGAGAATTCATTGTCTTCAAGGATGAATAGTTCAAGCGAGTGTGGCCAGCCCTGGAGAACACACCGCTGAGATGGAAGCAAAGCTGAAGAGGAGAGAACACAGGTAAGACAACGTGGGGAAACATGAACTAAATTGTTGCTTGGCAGCAATACCCAATGGTCCAGCGGAGAAGCATTCACAAACTGGCTCTTAAATATGCTGGCGACCAAGAGAGCAGCAGGTGCAGCAAGTCATGCAGGTGTGCAGATGACTCCTGAGCCAGGAAAACAGAAACAGAAGGGGACGAGGAGCACGCTCGCCTGATCATCACACATGCTGCATTTCCTCTCTGGTCTGCTTTGGTCCACATCCACTTTGGACGAGGCTGGAACGTATGTGGCTCTGTATATACTTCACTTTTTTTGTGGGGGCAGCTTTGGCACAGGTGTGGTGTGGCCAACTACTGATCGGAGGGTCGGGGTTCAATTCCTGCTCTTTCTGCAATCTGCATGTCGAAGTGTCCTTGAGCAAGACAATGAACCTCCAGTTGCTCGTGGTGGGTCAGACCAGCGTCTGAGCATGGCAGCTCTGCCCCCATCAGCGTGTGAATATGTGTGTGAATGGGTGGATAGCAGGACCTGTAAAGCGCTTTGGTCATCTAGAGATGAGAAAAAGCGCTATATAAGTGAATGCCATTTACCAGGCAAAGCAGTTGATGCATGCACACAACTGTTGTTTATAGTTTCACCTCAGCCCGATAAGTAGCGCAAATGCATTAACACGCAAGTTTGTTCACTGGCTATAAACACGAGAGCGATGCACATTTTTTGTAGCAACAGCAATGGCATCCAGGAAAAGGAGGAATTACCATTTTTTGGTGCTCTTCCCCCACTTAAGCTGCTGCTGCTGCAAAACAATTCATGTGTGTTTATTCTCATCTTCCACTTCCTCTTCATCTTTTTTGTCTACTTTGACTTTGTATGCTGTGTCGATAGCGCCACCTCATAAATGGGACTTTCAATCTTGTGCATGTGCAGTCCATGTGGGCAGGCCGTGGGCAGGCTGCGCGGTCACAAAATTTGGACTGCACGCAGTCATCTGCAGAAGAGCTCTGTGAACACTAGCAGACTACAGACGATGACGTAAATTTCGTCACACAAGCCTCGCAGTTAAGCAGACAGCAGAGGTGCAGCATGAATCCAACTTTAATGAGTCTATACTGTGGTTGGCAACCCACGGCTCTGGAGCTGCATGCAGCTCTTCGGCCCACATACTGTGGCTCTCTGCAATTACATCTCAAAACACAGTGAAATTAATGAAGGTTGCTTTTTTTCAAATTATTGTTTCTTGGATACATTTTTAAACTTAAATGCATAGTTTTATGAATGTATTTTAAATATATATATACTGTATATATACTCTACCGTCAAAAATTAAAGGAACACTTTGAAAACACATCAGATTTTAATGGGAAAAAATAAGCTGGATAGAAATTGTGGCAGGCTCGTCCAGCTTAATCAGATTAAAAAGTGTTCCTTTAATTTTTATTTTTTTTTTTCTCTCTGTGACATTCTGTCTTAGATTTGTCTTGAATAGTAACCGCTTAACCTAGCTTAGCTTAGTTTTCTTTTTTTTCTCTCAGTCACACTTTGTCTTAGCTTTGTTCTAAATTGTAATCACTCTTGTCTTGTTTACTCTTTTTTCTTTTGAATTCTTGGATGGAATATGGGTGGGCAATATAAGCTGCGGCTTCAGCCATCACCCATTTCGGATAACTCACGTGGAATTGTTTAGTAGAAGGAGTCTTTGTCTAATTTGACCTTGTTGTTATATTATACAGTTTCTTTTAACCTGTACTGTATTATCCGAAATAAATAAATTCATTCATTCATTCATTCATTCAATTTTAATCTGAGTAAACTGGACTAGCCTGTCACAATTTCTATCCAGCTCATTTTTTCCCATTAAAATCTGATGTGTTTTCAAAGTGTTCCTTTAATTTTTTGAGCAGTATATATATACACATTAGTGGTGTTGGATGATTAAAGTTTCTAATCGCGATTAAGCTTTTGGAATGTTGACTTAATTGCAATTAATAACGTGTTAATTGCTTGTTTTTCCATTCAGACACAGTGTACCTTAAGTTGTAATTTTTCAAGTTTCTCATACTGTAATAAGCATGGGAGTGGACAAATATACTTGCTTTCTTCACCTGCAGGTTTATTAAAGCTCTCAACATACCCAAAAGGACAAAAACTATCCAATATATTCTCCAGAAATAATATTTCTGGTACACACTGCGTCATTATGAGCTACAGGCATGAGAAGTGCATAAATCTTAAATCATGACTCTTTCTTTGTTTGCTAGCAGCAAGTCCCGGGAAAACCCCCATGAGTGCCTGATATCATTGGAAAGCTTAGAAATCGTACTTTCTAAAAATATATATATTTTTTTTTAGAAGACGTAACTCCCGACCGATCAAACGTGAGTTTTCACCCTAGCCCAAATATAGACAAATCATCTTTTTGCTTGGTCCAAATCGTTTTGGCGCACTTCTGACACATTAAATATCATTTTGAAGGTCTTTCAATGCAGAATATGGAAATAATGCTACATCAGTTTTGAAAATATCCTCAAATTGACTCATTTTGCAAGCAAGGGTCATTTGTTTACAGTGTTAGCATCTTAGCAGCAGTGCTAACAAGCGGAGCTACTATCGCGCTCGTGACGACACCCCAACGTGCTACAAAAATGGTGAGGGAGTTAATGGACATTCCGAACACAGCTTGAAAAATTTTTTTAGACTGGTACTCACCAACAGTTGGACCTGTGGGGATGAAAACAGGCGAATTTCTGTACGTCTCAGCAGATGGAGATCAGCTATAACCTAGCATGTAGCTAGTAGCTACTAGCTATGAGCTAGTTAGCTTCCACAGAAGAACAACAAAACATCCAGGCGAAGTTTTGGAGGAGGCTATAACAATTATCCAGAAAATGTAAACTTAAACATGAGAGCACTTTGGTGATATCCATGGCTGTAATCAAGCTTGTCTGCATGGTGCACACAGTGTCAGTGGCCACAACAGCCTTGGTACAGAGAGTGGTTAGGCCAAAAAATACTGTTTGCGCTTTCTGCTGTTAACTGCTGTTAACAGCGATCACAAAATTTGTTGCCGTTAACAGGGGCAACGCATTAACGGACGATTAACACGATAACGCCAACACCACTAATATATATATATACATATATATATCCGTCACCATCCGTCGTCATTTGAGCCAAAGTGGACTTCATGGGAGATGACCAAGGAGGACACCAATGTTGAAAACAAATCATAAAAGAGCCAGACTGGAATTTGCCAAACTGCATGTTGACAAGTCACAAAGCTTCTGGGAGAATGTCCTATGGACAGACGAGACAAAAATGGAACTTTTTGGCAAGGCACATCAGCTCTATGTTCACAGACACAAAAATGAAGCATACCAAGAAAAGAACACTGTCCCTACTGTGAAACATGGAGGAGGTTGTGTTATGTTCTGGGGCTGCTTTGCTGCATCTTGCACAGGGTGTCTTGAATCTGTGCAGGGTACAATGAAATCTCCCATTCTAGAGAGAAATGTGCTGCCCAGTGTCAGACAGCTTGGTCTCAGTCGCAGGTCATGGGTCTTGCAACAGGATAATGACCCAAAACACACAGCTAAAAACACCCAAGAATGGCTAAGAGCCAAACATTGGACTATTCTAAAGTGGCCTTCTATGAGCCCTGATCTAAATCCTACTGAACATCTGTGGAAGGAGCTGAAACATGCCGTCTGGAGAAGGCACCCTTCAAACCTGAGACAACTGGAGCAGTTTGCTCATGAGGAGTGGGCCAAAATACCTGCTGAGAGGTGCAGAAGTCTCATTGACAGTTACAGAAATTGTTTGATTGCAGTGATTGCCTCAAAAGGTTGTGCAACAAAATATTAAGTTAAGGGTACCATCATTTTTGTCCAGGCCTGTTTCATGAGTTTGTTTTTTAAAATAATTCTGTTGACTCACAATTCAAAAGCATTGTCTGATTTTCATTGGTTAATTTTCATAGAATTTTTATTTATTGCCATTTTTGTCAGATTCAAGTTATTTCTGTGACCATTGTGGGTTTTTCTTTCATTAACAGAGGGGTACCAACAATTTTGTCCACGTCTGTATCTATCTATCTATCTATCTATCTATATATATACATATTGTAGAAGAGCTTGGAAGAACGAGGCGGTATGATATATAAACCAAAGTTTATTATCAGCTCCTCTAACAAGTCTCATCCTAGTGCAGAAGCAGAAGCAAGAAAAGAGACCGAATACCTCCGGCTCTGTGAACTTATACTTGCACATAACAAAAGACATGCATATCAAAGGCTGACATCCCTCATTATCTTAATCCCCCCATTGTCTCCGTACTCCTCCTCATGGCCCTGGGGGGTGAGGGCAGCTCCTCCGGTCTCCACCGCAGTGTCTGGGAACGTCTTTGTTCTTCACTGGCGGTTGAGAGTCTTTGTCCTTTCTGAGGTGTGAAGTCGCCTTACATATGTAATCACCAAACATTCCCACATGCTTCAACATATGTAGGTTATGGAATATATGATTAATATAGCCCACAGCCCCCCCAAACGACTAAGAAAAGGACAATAGAAAAATTCACAGTTTAAGATAATTACTATGACATACTAACTGCTATACCTCTTGCCACAGAAGAAACTTTCCAGCAGCCATACTCCTAAGAGAGTTCAGTGGTAATCATAACAGCATAGTAAAATCACAAGTCAGTCCTAAACTGTTACAGCACAATTAGTGAACAACTGTTGAGTAGTTTGCATCAGTCCCTGTGCTGTCTGGGTTTTAATCTTCTCCCGAATCTGCTGTGGGTCCGCTTAGGCGTCCTGCTGGGACCTTCCTGTAAGGAATCTGCAGCTTGGGAAGGAGAGTGATTATTTGTTCCCTGCAGGGGGGCTGAGTCTTTTCTCTTGGGGGGTCTACCCCGTCGAGGTGCTCTCGCCAACTGTGCAGGCTCGTCTCTCAACAAGAAGGCAGGTTTAAGTCTGTCAATGCTGACTGTTTCTTTTCTATCCCCCAAATCAAGCACAAAGTGTTTATCACCAGGTTCCAGCACTCTGAATGGCCCATCGTATGCTGGGCGGAAAGTTGGTTTTAAAGCTTCATGCCTAACAAAAACGAATTCAGCGTTTTTTAGAGCTTGGGGGACAAAAACCCGTGGAAAAGAGTGATGTGCCGGTCCGGGGAGAGAGTCCGGTCCGTTGCTGCCTAAAAACCTCGAGGCTGGAAGATGCCCTGGCTCTGGGTTCTCTGGTAAAAATTCACCCGGGAGCCTGAGAGGTTGTGCAAAAACTAATTCTGCTGGAGAGGCGTCTAGATCCTCTTTAGGCACAGCACGCAACCCCAATAAAACCCAGGGAAGTTTATTTACCCAATTTGTATCCGTTAGTGAGGCTCTGAGGGCTGCCTTTAAAGATCTGTGAAAACGCTCGCATAACCCATTAGCCTGAGGGTGATAAGCGGTGGTGCGGTGAATTGTTGCCCCTAAGCTGCTGGACATGGCTGACCAAAGCTCCGAGACAAATTGAGGTCCTCTATCGGACGTGATGTCCGATGGGACGCCGAAACGTGCCACCCAGTTTGTCAAAAAAACGCGAGCGACTTCCTCCGTTGTAGCTGACGCCAGAGGGACTGCCTCTGGCCAGCGCGTGGTGCGGTCTATCATTGTTAACAGGTGTGTGAAACCTTGGGAGGAAGGTAGTGGCCCCACGAGGTCGACATGAACGTGGTCGAACCTTCTAGCAGGGATTGGAAAAGGCTCCAGAGGGCCTTTTGTGTGTTTGTGTATTTTGGCGCGCTGACAAGAAATGCAAGTTTTTGCCCATTCTTTTACGTTTTTGCGCAGGCCCGGCCACACAAACTTTTCGGCGACCATTTTAACCGAGGCGCGCACACCTGGGTGCGCGAGGGAGTGAATTGAGTCGAAAATATAGCGGCGCCATGTGGCTGGGACTAACGGGCGAGGTCGGCCGGTTGAAATATCGCATATTAGGGGGGGGCACGCCGTCGCGTAAACCCCTTTCCTCCAGCCTTAACCCTGTTGGTCCAGACAGGAGTGCGCACACGTCCGCGTCACTGCTCTGCCATGGCTGCATAATCTATCCCTGCATGGATAGGTGCTGCGTATGTGTCCGCGTTAGTGAAGAGTTCTGCGGCTGAGGCAGTATAATCTGTCTCCTCGTGCTCTGGCGATGTCACAGCGAGAGAGAGGCAGTCTGCTACCACGTTAAGTTTGCCTGCCACATGTCGAATGTCTGTGGTGAACTCTGAAATCGCAGCCAGCTGTCTTTGTTGCCTGCCTGACCATGGTTCTGAAAGTTTAGCCATCGCAAAGGTGAGCGGTTTGTGGTCTACAAAAGCCGTGAAACTCCGCCCTTCTAACCAGAACTGGAAGTGGCGGATGGATAAATGAAGCGCTAGCAGCTCCCTGTCAAAAGTGCTGTACTTACGCTCAGTTTGGTTTAGCGTTTTGCTGAAGAATGCCAAAGGTTGCCAGATCCCGCTGACATGTTGTTCTACAACTGCCCCTATAGCTAGGTCCGAAGCATCTGTGGTTAGTGCAATGCGGGCCGAGGGATCGGGGTGAACTAACAATGTGGCATGAGCTAGAGCGCTCTTTACTTCCGCGAAGGCGCGTTCGCGCTCTGGGGTCCATTTGACCGCGTTGGAAGCTTTCTGTTTTCTGAGCGCGTCATATAAGGGCTGCATGAGCTGAGCTGCGTGGGGGAGGAAACGGTTGTAAAAATTAACCATTCCTAAAAATTCTTGCAGCGATTTGACCGTTTGTGGCCGTGGGAAACTTTTTATCGCGTGAACTTTGTCTGGAAGTGGGACTGCCCCTTTCGGAGAAACTCTGTGTCCTAAAAAATCAATTTGCGACACGCCGAATTTGCATTTGGCTGGATTGATTATTAACCCGTGCTCTTCTAGTCTCTGAAAAACCGTAGTGAGGTGCTGCTCGTGTTCTTCCTCAGACGAGCTGGCTACCAGCATGTCGTCGAGGTAGACGAAAACAAAAGGAAGGTCGCGTAATACTGCGTCCATCATCCGCTGAAAAGTTTGAGCAGCGCCTTTGAGGCCGAAAGGCATCCGCAAAAATTCAAAAAGGCCGAAAGGGGTTATTACCGCTGTTTTAGGAATGTCCTCTGCTCGAACTGGGACTTGATGATAACCGCGGACCAGGTCTATTTTTGAAAAAATGCGCGCACCCGCCAGATGCAGTGAAAAATCCTGAATGTGAGGAATTGGGTAGCGGTCATGCGCTGTCGCATTGTTTAATCTGCAGTAATCTCCACACGGTCTCCAAGAACCGTCGGATTTCGGAACCATGTGAAGTGACGAGGCCCAGGGGCTCTTCGAGCGTCTAACAATGCCTAATTTTTCAAGGGTAGTAAACTCGTCCCGAGCTACGGTGAGTTTGGCCGCGTCTAAGCGGCGAGCTTTGGCAAATACGGGTGGGCCCGTTGTGGGAATAAAGTGTTCAACCCCGTGTTTAGCCACAGTGGCTGAGAATTTGGGAATTGTGAGTGCTGGAAATTGGGTGAGGAGTTGCTCAAACTTACCTCCTGCCGTGGTGACGCTAGCCTGCACAGGTGGTGGAGAAACTCGGGCTGAGCAGGGAATAGAAGCAAAGGACAGTGCATTAACCAAGCGTCTATTCGCTAGATCAACTAATAACCCATGTGCACACAAAAAGTCTGCGCCCAACAAGTTAAAACTCACCACGGCTACAACAAATGTCCATCTGTAGTTGCGGCCGTGGATGTGGAGGTGCAGGCTCTTTTCGCCAAAAGTGTCAATGCTGGAGCCGTTGGCTGCCACTGCTCCGTTGCCCCGGGTGCCCATGGCTCGATCTGCTTGGGAGGACATGACGAAACTCAATTGAGCTCCCGTGTCAATAAGGAACTGCTTGCCGGTGTGTTCGTCCGTCACATATAACAGCTTACTCTTCTCGCCGAGAACCGCTGCCGTTAACGGCCCTCGGCTTTGGCGTTTAAATTTGCAGGGGGGAACACATTTGTGAGCCTTCTCGGCGAAACGATGGTGGTAATAACAAACATCGCTCCGTCTGTTACGTTTTGGCCGTGTCGCTGTCACCGCGGGCTGGATCTGCTCCGTGGGTTGAGGCTCGCCGTGGCTCTGGGCATCAGCGTTGAGGTCTGCGGATGCTGCTGTGGGTGTCTGTTCCCTGCAGGCGTTGACGAGTCGTTGAGCTTCGTTGGCCAGCACGCGGAAGTCTTGCTGGGTGTTGCATCGCATGTTGGCGAGCGTCCCTCTCATGTGTGGCGGCAGCGTGCTGAGGAATACGAATTGGAAGAGGAAGTTGTCATTGTCCTCCTCTTTAAGCTGCAGCAAGTCCTCCATGAGGGCTTTAGGTCTGCATCCTCTGTTGCCGTAGACCGCCAGGATCCTCTCGGCTCTCTCTTCGGCTGAGGGGACGTAATTTGCCACGATGGTTGCTTTCAGTATTTCATATTTGTCTTGGGCCGGCGGCCGCCGGATTATGCTCCGCACACACCTCGAAGTGGCGGCGTCGAGTTTGGCGACGATGTGATAGAACTTCGTATCATCGGCCGTGATGCCCGCCAGTGTAAACTGGGCTTCAGCTTGTTGAAACCACGAGGCGGGGTCTTCCTGCCAGAAGTCCGGCAGCTTGACAGGGACGGCATTTGTGTAGACCATCACTGCTGTGTCCGCAGGGCGAGAATGCCTTGCCTCGGCTCTCTCAGCGGTGCTGGTGCTCGGTTGAGCCCTCTCTATCACTTCTGCCGGGGGGGAACGTCGTCCATCTGGTCCCATCTGGTCCCCTGTCTGCGTGGGCGCCGGCGTCTGCCTGGGTCGCCACAGATGAGTCGATCGCGGGGGAACGCCTCAGGTCCATACTCGCGTCAGGGGTCACCAGTGTAGAAGAGCTTGGAAGAATGAGGCGGTATGATATATAAACCAAAGTTTATTATCAGCTCCTCTAACAAGTCTCATCCTAGTGCAGAAGCAGAAGCAAGAAAAGAGACCGAATACCTCCGGCTCTGTGAACTTATACTTGCACATAACAAAAGACATGCATATCAAAGGCTGACATTCCTCATTATCTTAATCCCCCCATTGTCTCCGTACTCCTCCTCATGGCCCTGGGGGGTGAGGGCAGCTCCTCCGGTCTCCACCGCAGTGTCTGGGAATGTCTTTGTTCTTCACTGGCGGTTGAGAGTCTTTGTCCTTTCTGAGGTGTGAAGTCGCCTTACATATGTAATCACCAAACATTCCCACATGCTTCAACATATGTAGGTTATGGAATATATGATTAATATAGCCCACATATATAGATATACACTACCGTTCAAAAGTTTGGGGGCACTTAGAAATTTCCTTATTTTTGAAAGAAAAGCACTGTTTTTTTCAATGAAGATAACTTTAAACTAATCAGAAATACACTCTAATATCTAATATACATTGCTAATGTGGTAAATGACTATTCTAGCTGCAAATATCTGGTTTTTGGTGCAATATCTACATAGGTGTATAGAGGCCCATTTCCAGCAACTATCACTCCAGTGTTCTAATGGTACAATGTGTTTGCTCATTGCGTCAGAAGGCTAATGGATGATTAGAAAACCCTTGTGCAATCATGTTAGCACAGCTGAAAACAGTTTAGCTGGTTAGAGAAGCTATAAAACTGACCTTCCTTTGAGCAGGTTGAGTATCTGGAAAAAATTATTATTTCAAATACAAATAATTATTTCTAATCTCGTCAATGTCTTGACTATATTTTCTATTCATTTTAACAACTCATGGTGGTAAATAAGCGTGACTTTTCATGGAAAACACAAAATAATTGTCTGGGTGACCCCAAATTTTTGAACGGTAGTGTATATATGACTCTTCTGTTGCCAAAGGTTGCTTAACCCTAGTTTATACCATTAGTGTGGCATGAAGGGTGTAATCATAAATGCAAACTAGTCCAGTTGTTTGAATGGGTTAGTCAATAATCCTCAGCTCATCACAACATGTTGGAAAATCTTTTAAGAAAACTGTTGACTAACATTTTTACTTAGTTACTTTTAAAGCTAAGAAACTTAAAATTGTACACTGAAAAAAAAAACAACTGTGTAACAATGGGCCTCCTGCAAGAACCTTGAGCACTAACATATTTGTTCGTAAATGTGATGTATGTTCAATATACCTGAACTTGTGGGATTCATCAATCTTTTAGTATCTTGAAATTTAGTACAGGTACTAACAAAATTTTGGAGTAGGCCAGACTAGTTGTACAAACCTCATTCCGGTGAAGCTGGCACGTTGTGTAAAACGTAAATAAAAACAAAATGCAATCATTTAAAATTGCTTTCAACCTATATTCGATTGAATACACTACAAAGACAAGATACTGTATTTAATGTTCCAACTGATAAACTTTATTGTTGTTTTTCAAATATCCACTCATTTTGCCTGTAGCACATTCCAAAAAAGCTGGGACAGAGACAGTTTTACCACTGTAATACGTCATCTTTCCTTTTAGCAACACTCAGTAAGCATTTAGGAACTGAGGACACCAATTGTTAAAGCTTTGTAGGTGGAATTCTTGCTTGATATATGACTTCAGTTTCTCAACAGTACAGGGTCTCCATTGGCGTAATTTGTGCTTCATAATGCTCCACACATTTTCAGTGGAAGACAAGTCTGGACTGCAGGCAGGCCAGTCTAGTGTCAAGTGTGAAAAGTGTGAAGGCTGCATGAAGTAAAATAATAAATGAAAAATAGTCACAATTTGATTCCTAAGGCTTAACAATTTAAGAAAGATATCAGAGTTTTTTGTTTTGTTTTGTTTTTGGTTTTTTTGCATTTGTCACATTGCCTTGGAACGATATGGACTTCAGCATGCTTCAGCATGCAATAATTTTTAAATTATCGCAAAATATACAGTCGTGAAAAAATTAGGACACCCCATTAAGTATTCAGTTTTATATTAAGAAATGTTCACATATCTATGTCTAACCTTGTTTTTGTTTTTATTTGCATTTTTTAGCATTTATTTTAGCCATTTTAAGTGGGAATGAATGTGGGGGTGTCCTATAAAAATGGGCGGTGTCTTAATTTATTCCTCACTTTTTGTTTAGAATTACATTTTACAGAAAATTTGAAAGAAGTCTTTAATTTATTTTTAATTGTTGTTGTATTACATGAATCTCCCAGTATTTTAAACATTGATATTAAATATCCATATGTCCAAATATGTTAAAAAAAAAAAACAAGCACAGGCTTATACAGGGTATCCTAATTTTTTCACATGACTGTAGGTCAGTTAAATTCTGAACAATTGTCAGAAAATATCTGTACGTATGAAGTTAAATAACAAGCATTTATGGCATGACAGCAGCGTGAGCATTTTAATTTCGGGGTAAAACGAACGGCTGCAGCTGTCTGTATAGAGGGGTTGCACTGAAGTCATACGGGTCACGTGTCTTTTGCTTACTGCGCCATTTTGGATGGCAAAGAACAGTCAAATCACCAACAGCAAGCGTGAGTGTGTGTAATCAACAAGATAAATGGCTGCACACAAATCAACACCGTGGTCCACCGACGAGGTGCAGACTTTTCTGTGCTTGGCAGCTGATTAAAGAAAACCAGAGGGAGCTGGACAGAGCGAACTGAATTGAATTCACGGCCATGGTGGAGGCAGGTGGGAGGCAGAGTGGCGTAGACCCAACCACGGCATCATCATTGTTCAAAACGGTGACAGAGGATGGTGAGTGATGTGATATTATGCATATTTTCCATTATTTATCCCAGTGGTGGAAAGCTCACTTTGAACAAACAACATGTCTCTTGTATGCAGACAATGAGCTAGCTAACACACACAGCATGCATATTTTAGTACCTAATAGCGATAACTTGCCGTGATCACAATGTTGTACGGGGGACTTCTTAGTGCTAACTAGTATTAGCAACAATTAGCTTACCTTCATATGTGATCTAGTTCGTATCCTCACATCTTCCACTGCTCCATGGCTTTGTGAACTCTTCAGTACTTTTCCAGTGTTTCGTCTAGCCGCCTGTAACCTTTTCTGGCTCTCCTTTTTTGCCTTTACTCTGACAAAAAGCCAGCGAGCAGCAGGCTCACCTAGATATCCATCTCAAATTTTTCTTGTCACATACAAACTGTCATGAATGTGGGTTTGGCTGTTCCAAACCCAGTTCTGACTTACTATTTATTTGCCCTATTTTCCATCAGGCGCGTCAGAAAGCTTTTGGCCTTCGCTTCCTGACAGCTCGAGCATGCCCCTTCTCCTGTCTAGTGCCATCAGCTGTGCTCTGTTATTGGGTGTTTCACACACACATACACACACTCCATTCATTCTCATTCACACGTGCAGACACTCACTCATGCACACCTGGGGTTCATTTTGTCCAGCCCATGCATTCTCACACCAGCGATCTTTTCCCTCATTAAGTTTATTATTATTTAAGTGAGTGGTTAGTAGGAAGAGATCATTGCAGCATTCACCTTCATTCGTGGCAGCGAGTTCTCCATGGATGTTGTATTATTACCTTCACATATTCAGCCTGACATTTACAGACAATCAATCCCTGGATGTTAGCGACTGACCCTGCTTTTTTCGCTCATCCGCCAGACTACACGGGAAGCCCCGGATTGCTCCAGTTCCATAAGTTGCTTGCCTTTCTCCCTGTGTTGACAGCTGCTCTGCGGCACTAGGCTTTCCAGTCGCTGAGCTGTAGAGCATCCGGGAGATGCTGTGTATGTCTGGTGGCCTTTTTCTCATCATAGCAACTCTCTGTATTTGTGGTCATACCTGGACTTATTTTCATGGGTTATGTTAAAAAAAGTGCACATTCTACTCTCGCTATTGGGTTTTTCATTCTCTCCCTCGTGCACCGCATAAGGGCGCACAAGACATTATGACAGAATGCTGCGACCATAGAAAAAACCCAGCAGAGTAGATTTGTGTTTTTTCTTTCCCTTTCACCCTCTTTTTCCTTTTCCTCCTCAAGTTGTTGGTGTTATAATCTGGACGGATGAGGAGCAGGGAGCCCAGGACCTGCTGGAGGAGGTGATCTTTGCCTTTCAGTGGCTTCAGTTTCCTGAGGACCAGGAGTGGGCATGACTCATCGTGGAGGACGTTGAGTGGCACTATCCTAACCTCTGGGTTATTCCTAGGGTGGACGCCATCCTCTCCGCCATCCTTCCCTTTCCAGACGTGGGGGCAGAGGGTGCCTCTCCGCCATCGGAGCCAGCCACCCATCAGAAGAGATGCTCCCATCGGAGGAAGACCTCCTCTCCACTCGGATCTCTTTCATCTCCGGGGCCGGCGCCCACCCAATCCTCAGACGTGATGACAGAGGAGGAGAGACTGGGGTTGCTGGCCATGGTAAACCATCAGGTTGAGGAGGAGCACCGCAAGAGAGAGGCTCGAGGACGTGCTTCCAAGGCAGTGTGGGTTCTACCCCAGGTGGAGGAACTCCTGCCAGAAGAGGCTTCTGGTCCTGCCGGTGCAGCAAGAGGAGGAATGCCCAGAAAGGAGGGGAGACGTCTCGAAGGCCCCTGAGGACGTTCCGTGCCAGGGGGACAGGGAAGTTATTTCTCATTTAACTTTCATGTCTGATGACCAATTTTGCCTGCCTCCTGGCGAGGAGGCTCGGGGTGTTCAGTCCCCTGAGTGCTCCGCCCCAGCAGCATATAGTGCTCCCGTTCTTGACCTCATCAACTCCTTTCTGTATGCCCCTACGAGCCCACCGGTTCTGGAGCCAGGTGGCTCGGGGGGAGAGGAGCTGGAGGTCCAGGAGGGTCCAGCCCATGGGCCAGCGGAGAGGTTGTTCCCGGCCGCCATACCAGAGGAATAGGAGGTGTGGAGGATGGCGCACGGGAGAACCAGGACTGCTACCACCATCACGCCTGCTGCGAGGTCCGCCGCCACAGAGTCACTCCCCGAACCAGATCTCCAGTCGATGGGACCCGGAACAGAGTTGTCAGAGTCCTGGACGGTGGTAGAGCTTGAGCACAGGCAAGTAATCTCTCCTGTAGTTCATTTGTCTATGATTGAGTGATCTTGTCTAGCTCTTGGGGAGGAGAGTCGGGTGCGGGCCCCAGCCACATCCGGACTCTCCTTGCCAGGCTCTGCCACTGCCGGCGACCCTAACCATTTCTCCTCTCCAATCCCCATTGAGCTCCTTCCTAGGGTCGCCGGAGAAGATCTGCCACTACCTGGGTTTCCCATGGACGATGACGCGGGTCCAGTTATTCCAGAGGAGGTCAACGAAG
Organism: Pholidichthys leucotaenia; assembly: GCA_020510985.1. Classification (NCBI taxonomy): domain Eukaryota; kingdom Metazoa; phylum Chordata; class Actinopteri; order Cichliformes; family Pholidichthyidae; genus Pholidichthys; species Pholidichthys leucotaenia. The sequence goes on from CM035837.1 coordinate 482,116,669, forward strand.
GGGTAGTAGTCGACGGACCGTTGGAGCCCGTGCACCCTAAATCGCCGGAGTCCTGGACAGCAGTGGAGCCCGAGTACAGGCAAGTGTGCTCCATTATGCTAGTAATGTCAGTATTGATGTCACACTGCCCGACTCATGGCAAGGAGGGCCCGGGGCAGCTCGTAGTAGTCCTCAGGGCCCCTCACCGGGCTCTGCCGCTGCCAGCGACCCTGACCCAGTTTCTCTTTCTCTCCTTTTGGGTTCTGAGCCCCCGGCCAGGGTCGCCAGATAGCTGCTGATCTCGCCAGAGGCTGCTGAGGATCGGGGCACATTGCCAGGGGTCGTTAGGAGCATTTCCTCCCTTGCTGGGGAGGCCACCGCGGGAGCAATGACGCCCCCGATGGGGTCCACCACCGGTGCAGCAGAGCCCCAGCCGGGGTCCACCGCCGCTGCAGCCACGTCCCAGACGTGGACATTGCGGGTACAGCCACATCCCAGACCGGTACCATCATGGGTGCTACGGTCCCCCTGCCACAAGCCTTGGATGGCAGGGGGGCTCCTGTTCCTCGGTGTGGCCGCCGAGGTTCCCAAGTGTGTAGGCTGCCTCTCCGCCTTCCCCTTCGGTTCTGGGGGCCCCACCACGTTGGTCATCCACCCAAAAGACTTGGCCTTTGGGCCGGGTGGTCCATTGGGCCGGGCAGGCCGCCGAACGCTATTCTGCGGGCCCCCTGCTGGACATGGAACTTGGGCAGACCGCTCGATCAGTCATGCCTCGCCATGCTGGGGGCTTGAGATTTTCACCGGCCCCCTGAACTTTGGATTTCTGGGAAGGGGGGTTAGTGTCCTAGGTGGGACGTCGTTAGGAGGGTCACTGCTCATTATGTGCTTATTTCTTGTGTTTTCCACTGGTTGCTTCCCTCCTACCCGGTTTTTCTCCACCTTTCGCCCTGGGTAATTGTTTGTTGCTGGGGGGGTGGGAAGGGTGTGTGTGTTTTTTCTTGTCCTTTTGTTTTCGGCTGATGGTACTGGGGTCTCTGGAATCCATCCCCAGAGGGGGCTTAGGGGAGCTGTCATGAATCTGGGTTTGGCTGTTTCAAACCCAGTTCTGACTTATTATTTATTTGCCCTATTTTCCATCAGGCGCATCAGAGAGCATTTGGCCTTCGCTTCCTGACAGCTCGGGCACGCCCCCTTCTCCTGTCTAGTGCCATCAGCTGTGCTCTGTTCTTGGGTGTTTCACACACATACACACACACTCCATTCATTCTCATTCACAAGCGCAGACACTCACTCATGCACACCTGGGGTTCACTTTGTCCAGCCCACGCATTCTCACACCGGCGAACTCTTCCCTCATTAAGTTATTTTTTCATTATTTAAGCGAGGGGTTAGTAGGAAGAGATCATCGCAGCGTTCACCTTCATTTGTGGCAGCGAGTTCTCCATGGATGTTGTATTATTATCTTAACGTATTCAGCCTGACATTTACAAACGATCAATCCCTGGAGTTAGCAGCTGACCCTGCTTTTCTCTCTCATCCGCCAGACTACACGGGAAGCCCCGGATTGCTCCAGTTCCGTAAGTTGCTTGCCTTTCTCCCTGTGTCGACAGCTGCTCTGCGGCACTAGGCTTTCCCGTCGCCGGGCTGTAGAGCATCCGGGAGGTGCCCTGTATGGCTGGTGGCCTTTTACTCATCATAGCAATTCTCTGTATTTGTGGTCATAACTGGACTTGTTATTTTCATGGGTTATGTTAATAAAAGTGCACATTCTACTCTCGCTATTGGGTTTTTTCATTCCCTCCCTCATGTGCCGGGTAATGGCGCATGAGGCATTATGACACAAACGATGTCATGGGAGTGTCGGGCCGCCTTGCTGTAAAGATCTCACTCACTTAAGGTGGTATTCACTCATAATGGACAACAATACCGTGGTGAGTCGGACTAAGTATGTGCCAGTGGAATTATTATTATTCTTAACACAGGGTCCACGCTATTTGCCGTCTACAATGGCAGAAAAACAATGTGGCACGTGACCACTGATGTCATGTGCAAACCCTCTATATACCATGACAGCCATGCAGTGTTATGTCGTCTGCCACATGGTGACAGACGACAGCAGGTCATGGTGTTGTGGCATACGTCTGCTCTATACGTCAGGCGCCTATGGCTGCCGTGTCATTGGATGCGCCTAATGTGCGCGCCCAATGTCAAGTCAAATTCCTTGTGTGTTTACTTGTAAATATACTTGGTAATAAAGCTGATTCTGATTCTGATTCTGAAGGTAAATTTGATTATGTCCACCATATTTTAACAAAATGCATCAGACTTCATTGCAGTGGAGACATTGATATATCTCAGAGCTTTTATTTGTTTACAGCATTAGCATCTTAGCAGTGGCGCTAACAAATGGAGCCACTGTCTGCCAGGCCACTTTTTAAGGTCCTCTTCTCATCCCTCCATAGTCGTGGGAAGTGGTATGATTATATTACTGTTTTGAGGTTCAAAAGGCCGTGTTCCTGCATTTTTGATACCGAAGGCATTGTTTTTTAACAAGGAAAAGTGTTGCGCTTCAGTGACAACCACACATTCTTAACTAGTACAGGAAGTTGCTCACATAATTCACACAAGGCACCATGGGGCCTAGGAATAAGGTGGATACAATTTATTTGTGTTCTCCTGTAAAACATTTTAAGGATTTTAGTTGTAGATTTTAGAATTTTAGACCTATTTATTTGGGGTCAAAAAACACATTGAATGTTCTCCTGTCACCTGTCGCTCATTTACTGCCAGTTATTTAAGGCTGCCTGCACATTCTTTCATTGAGGCAGCATTGTCTATTGTCTATTCTCAACTGTCAATCGTTTGATATCTATGGACTGTTGAACTTGTTTCTCTTCACCTCTCGCAGTTCGATCTCGGCCCTGGAGAATTCCCCACTGTAAGTTACTTTAAGTTTGCATTTTTTTGTGTTCCATGCACAGTTTTTGTATTTTCTGTTCTTATTAATAAATATCACTAAACAGTTCAGCGCCTGGGTCATTCTGTATGTCCCATAGGGGCCAATTGATGAGAGAATGCTGCCACCATGTTAGACCCAGCTGCTGTTTAGTGTATCGTTGCCCTTTTTTCCTTTTTTCCCCCACCTGCTTGTTGAAGCTCATCATGTCTCCAGCTCTCCGGCCTCGCACAATCAAAGGAGGATTGGCAGCAGGGTCTCCGACCGTGGAGGAGGAATGGGCGGCGGGGTTTATCCCAGATTTTGTGGATGAAGCCGTCCGTGGACCCAAGAAGACCTGCGAAAGTTTGTATGGAGCTATCGGAATTCTGGAGGCACACCTTGGCCTATGGAATTATTCACAATACACAGAGCTGTTGTCCATGGTCTGTGCGCTCCAGCGATCATTTCCGGGCTTGTCGATGCAGGCATTTTCAGTGGAGCTCAAGCGGAGGCAATCTTCACGGCAGAAGGCCATCACCTCTCTCGGTTTGCCAGCATCAGCTTCACCACCACTCCAGCGTCGTCAAGCTCTGGACCACCAGAAGAACGTCATCTCCTCCTCACCAGCAGCCCCTCCCTCGTCGGAATGGAAGACTCCTACAGCAGTGCGCTCTAAGCGTCTTTCTCCTCCAGCTGATTCCCCAGCTTCTTCCCACTGTGCAGCTTCTGCCTCCCGCTTCCTCTCGGCGACTCCTCCCGCTGCTGGGAGGCTTACTGCATCCTTCCTGGCTCAGTCCACCTCCGCGTCTACAGAGGCAGCTCCTCCACGATCCACTGAGGGGCCCAAGTTCACCATAGCCACAGAGAGGGGCGACACTACAGCAGGAAACATCGAGTCCCAGGAATCCAGGCAAGTCATTCTATTCCAATTTTTGATGAAATACCTGGCTAAATTCCAAGTAGAGAGACTAAGGATTTGCAGTGCCCTGAGCTCTCTCCACCTGCTGAACTTAATGAATCCTCACCTGCCCTATCTATGTCTCCTCCTCTTGCCTCTGATCCAGTCCCGGATCAGAACTGCCGGACGATTGAAGAGCCTGTGATGCTGGAGAACCTGACTACAGCCCAGCAGCCACACTATGGACAGAGGGAAGGCGCTGAACTTGAGCTTACTACACAGAGCCCAGTGCCAACAGTGAGCCAGACCCCAGCCATCATGCTGGATGAGCCTCCTGCGTGGGTCACTCCGCCTGGAGTCGAAAGGACTGCAACCACCATCATGCCTGCTGTGGAGGCCACCGCAGTAGAAATTGAGACTGAGCTGGACCTCCAGAGGGCCGAGCCCGAAGTGACATCATCGCCTGGATCGTCAGAGTCCTGGACGGCAGTAGAGCTCGAGCTCAGGCAAGTTCTCTCCTTTGTTTTCCTCTTATCTGTTTTAGAGCAATCTTGCCTGGCGCTTGGTGAGGAGAGCCGGGTGCAGCCGCCCGCTGCATCTGAGCTCACTTTGCCGGGCTCCGCCGCTGCGGGTGACCCTGACTCCCCTTCTCTGTGTGTCTCATCTGAGTTTTCTCCCAGGGTCACTGGGAATGTCCCAGCGATTCCAGAGGTCTCCTTAGGTCCAGGTTTGCCGAATGAGTTTGTCCAGGGCCCAGCTTCCCCCTCTGTTGAGGTCATCGCGGGTGCCCTGTGTCAAAGACCCTGACCTTGTACCTCAGCATGAGGTCAAGTACACCAGCTACTGTCCCCAGAAGGGGTTCTTCACCAGGAATTCAGTTACCATATGTGTGGCTGGCGAGTGAAGGATTAACCCAGCTTCACTGTCTTCATCTGCAAGGCGGCCTCTGCTTTCCTGCACCCAGAACTGACTAAGTGACCTGTCCAGCCAGAAGCCCAAGGCACACCCTTGCATTAACGATAGTTCCTCCTTGGTCTCATTGCTTTTGGTAATCTGGGTACACAAGTGGACAAAAATTGTTGGTACCCCTCTGTTAATGAAAGAAAAATCCACAATGGTCACAGAAATAATTTGAATCTGACAAAAGTAAAGTAAATAAAAATTCTATAAAAATTGATGGGGCCCCCCATGATGCCCCCCGCCCCCCATCAATCCCTGCTTTGTCAGAGCAGGGGTTGATGGGGGGCGAGGGGGGGAGCTAGATCTTGTAAGATTGCTGTGTTGTTTTCAAGTGTGCTCTGCAACTGAGTGGAGAGGAAGTTTTATTCATACTTCCTCCTTGAGGGGGAAGGCTGACTACTACCCCTCTTTGGGGCTCTCTTTCGACGGTAGATGGTAGAGATCACTGCTCTGGTGCCGCCCTGAAGGGCCACTATCAAAATGATACCTGATATCAACAGGCCCAGGCCAATTAGCAAATATGGCCATGTCCAGCTAAATAATGATGTCAGCCATGTGGAAACTACTTGTAACCCCTCGCCCACAATTTCTGCTGCTCCTCTCAAAACAGCGGAAGCTGCCCCTTTAATGGTCCGTCCAGCGACCTCAAAGAAAGCGCATTCATGCTTAGTCTTTCTCAAACCACAACGCATCCATAACTCAGCTGGCGAGTGACATGTGCTGTTATCAAAGTTTTTGTTTGAGCCCAGCCATGAATATCCAACCACCTCCTTACCTTCACAGAGGTTTTTTTCTGAAAGCATAACCCTCTGTAACATAAAACTTGGGATCTTCAGCCACCTGTGGGATTATTTGGCCCAATATCTGCTTCAGTTTATGCATGGAGTGACCCATGAGGGCCTTGGTACAACCCACCCCCTCGGGAAATACTCTAAACCATTTCTTGTTAATTTTCTTCCAGACAGATTGCAGTGCATATGTGTCATATTCTCCTCAGTAGTATGCTTCGCACTCCGCCTTCCAGTTAGGGGCTTCTCCACAATCCCCCCTGGCCAAACTGATTGTGCAAATGTTATCTCCGTTGCAAATCATCTTCCATGGCACTGGGCTGACATAATTAATGTGGCCGAATGAGGAAGGCCAGATGTCTCAATGCCTGGAATAAACTGTGGCCAGATATTGATATTTCACCCAGTAATTAGAGGACTTAGTGAGGCACGGGGGCACCCATTGTCTCACCTCTTTCTCTTCCATTCCTCACCAGGTTAGGCTCTCATCACGTAAACACCCTTCAGACCACGACTGCAAAATACCTTTCACCGTGTTATTCTCCTTCAGTGATGTGCAGTCATATAGCCAGCTGCCCCATGTGTCCATCCATACCTGCTGGAGGGGACATCTGGGAGATTTTTTTCTCAGCCACATATTCAGTGCCATTGAATGAGTAAAAACTCTTACCCACCACACACTCATCAATCTTCTTGAAGTCTGTTTTTGGAACATTCAGTAAATCATCTGGGGTAGGCAGTCTTTGTACATACATTTGAGATTTAAGGACTTCGCACAGGCCCAAGGGCCTGACAGGCATATTTGATGCAAAAGTGCTCTGGAAATAATTCAGATTGAAAATCCACAGCCAGGACAGTGTCTCATTTAACCAATCTTCATGGAATGCTGCTGGTTCAGTTTTTAGGGCTGTTCCATGTATAAAAAAGAACAGAGGTTTGTACAGCCTAGTGATAACCATTTAATGCTTACCACTTGGGCATTTGCCGTTGACGTTCCAGAAACATGGTGCAAGCTTGTTTCTCTTCTCCTGCGTGCAGTATGTGACCAGCTGCTTACTATAAGTTTGTTGAGCTTTAGGAACTGGCTTGAAATCAGTATTCACAATTTCTTCTGTAAATTTCTCAGTTAAAGGTTTCACAGGTGTTGTTATTGTTGTTGCAATTGCCCCAGTGGAGTGGGACCCCTCAGGAGGTGGGGTCCTGATGGAATGAGGCTGAGGGGTTGCAGTTGCTGAGCTGTCATGCCCAGGCAGAGAAATGACCCTTATCACCCTCTTTCCAGGTCTCTCTGTAACCAGGCAGGTGCGATCATAGTAACCCCAAAAAGGCCCATAATTTGGGAAAATCCCAATACAGGTCTCATTGCGATAGTGGGCCAGTCTGTGGATTACCTCAGCTTCCCAATACCCACTATTCTTCATCCCAGGCACAGGCCTGCAGCTCCATGTACAATACCATGCCGAGAATTGCATATTCTGCCTTAATCCAATTACACCTGACCCGTACTTCCTATCAACAGGTCAGTAAAAATGCTACCAAAGAAGGAGGAAATGGAAGAGATAAAAAAAATCTCTGAACTTCTTTTCAGAAGAACTGACCAAAGTGGCTAGTCAACAGCTTAAACCATTAGGACTAATGGAAGAAGTCCGAGAATTAAAATTAACAATTAAGGAAAAAGACAAAAAAATTGCAGACTTGGAGTGACGCGTTGAGGATCTTGAACAATATTCTTGTATGGATGATCTAATTATAAGTGGACTAGACATTAAAAACCAATCATATGCCAATGTTACAGCAGGAATGAGAGGTGAGGAGGCTCCCTTAAGTGAATCAGTCTCCCTGGAAAACCAGGTGCTTCAGTTCCTTGAAAGCAGAAATAAAAAAAGTTGAAGTAAATGCAATTTCAGCCTATCATACTTTACCCAGAAAAGATAATAAAACAAAGAAATCAATTGTGATGCGCTTTGTGAACAGAAGGGTAAATAATGACATACTGAGGCAGGCCAGAAAGCTACGGGGAACAGAAGTTTACCTAAATGAACATTTAACAAAGACTAATGCTGAAATAGCACGGCAAGCACGGATGCTGAAAAGACAAAATAAGATACAGGCAACATGGACAAGAAATTGTAGGGTTTGGATCAAACTAAATGGAACACCTGAGGAAGCAGCGGCCATAATAATCAGAGATCTTACTGGCTTAAATAAATATAGATGAACACTGATTAAGAAAATTGAGAGACTATGATAATCCATATCCACACACACGGCAAGAATAGTTTTTTTTCGTGACATACCATGTCAATGTACTTTAAAAAAAAAACTAAACAAAACAAACAAACAAAAAAACTTATGACTGACTTGAGTAGACATCAGTTATCCCCAGTTGGAGGAAGTCACTTGACACAGAGAGAGGAAATTCAAATTCTGAAAATATGCCATTATGCTGAACATAAACTACAAGAGATGGAGAATGATATTGATCCTGATAACCACTTTTTCAATAACATTCATAATCATTATGAATATTACACTGAAAAGCAATTCAAAAGTCAAGTGCAACTAGATGGTAAACTATCAATAATACACTTCAACAGCAGAAGTCTTAACAAAAACTTTCCACAGATTCAGGACTAATTAAAACAGCTAGACAGAAAATTTACAGCTATCGCAGTCTCTGAAACTTGGCTTAATGAAGAGCAGGCTCCTCTGATGGCAATAGAGGGATATCAAATGTTTCATATTAACAGATCTCAAAAAAGTGTGGTGGTGTTGCACTGTATATTGTTGACCTGTATAGGTGTAAACTTGTAAATATAATGCCCTTTGCACTACCAGGGATTCTGGAATGTGTTACTGTTGAGATTGACCAAGATAAAACAAAAAATCTAATTATAAGTTGTATATATAGAATGCCGGGAACTTGCATTGAGACATTCAGAGATAAATTAGTCGAGCTGTGCAATAATATTAGTAGTAAGAAAATGGTTGTAATTTGTGGTGATTTCAATATTGATTTACTAAATCCATTTCAACAAAATGTAATTACAGAGTTCATGAATTCTATGTACAGTATGAGTCTATATCCCACAATAACACATCCCAGTAGAATCACAGTTCACACTGCTACACTTATTGACAACCTGTTTGTTAATATTATTGATAAGAAAATAGAAAGTGGATTATTGATAAATGATATAAGTAATCATTTGCCAGTCTTTGCACTTATCCATGACCACACGGGGGCCAATACAGAAAAAAAAAAACAAAAAAAAACTTTAAAATCTTGCAGATACAAATCACAAAATGCAATCAGTTCTTTTAAAGAAGACTTGCTGAAGCAAGACTGGACAAAAGTCTATGTACCAGATGTAAATGAAGCCTATGACACATTTATGAACATTGTAACCACTCTTTATGAAAAAAAAAATTGTCCATTAGTAAAGAAAAAGCTAAAACATAAATTTGTCGACAAGCCATGGTTAACCAAAGGATTACAAAAGGCATGTAAAAAGAAAAATTTATTATATAAAGCTTTTCTAAAGAAAAGGACAAAAGAAGCAGAGCAGCGGTATAAAACATACAAAAATAAGTTAACATATATAATGAGATGTAGTAAAAGAGACTATTACAGTAAAGAACTGGAGAAAAACAGAGACAATATTAAAAATACATGGACAATACTTAACGATATTCTTGGAAATAAAAATAGAAATACAAGCTACCCAACCAATTTAAAAAAATAATAATAATAAAACGACTCAGAGTGTGAATGCAGTCTCACCTGCAGATGAATTTAATAAGTTTTTTCTTAACATTGGTTCTAATTTGGCTCGAGAAAAACCCATTACGGCACCTATGGGTGATACAATAAGCAAAAACACTGCTATAAAAGACTCCATTTTCGTAAAGAACACAGATGAGAGAGAGGTCATTGAAATTGTTAAATTGTTTAAAAGTAAAACATCTACGGACTGTGATGGTATTGACATGCTCTTAGTCAAAACTATTATTGAATGCTTAGTGAAACCACTAACGTATATTTGTAACCTGTCTCTCCAAACAGTTATATTTCCCATTACAATGAAAATAACTAAAGTAATTCCGATATACAAGACGGGTGACAGAGGGGAATTTTCAAACTATAGACCAATTTCACTATTGCCGCAATTTTCCAAGATACTTGAAAAAATATTCTGTGAGAGAACTGACAATTTCATAATGAAGAATAATTTATTGTGTGAGCAGCAATATGGGTTCAGACACAAGAGCACAACTGCATTTGCTCTAATGGAATTTATAGAAAAAATATCAACTGCCATTGAAAATAAAGAGTATTCAGTTGGGGTATTCCTGGATCTTAAAAAAGCATTTGATACAGTGGATCATAATTTATTATTAAAGAAACTACAACATTGTGGTATTAGGGGGGTAGCACTGTCCTGGTTATGTAGTGTATGTGTTGGTAACAAAAACTCACAGTTACTGAAGGTTACTTGAGGAGTCCCACAGGGTTCAGTTTTGGGGCCATTGTTATTCAATATGTATATAAATGATACAGTATATGTAAAGTCTCGGAAAAATGGATTTAATATTGTTTGCCGATGACACTAATTTATTATGCAGTGGAAGCAATTTGGAACAACTTTTGGATACACTCGGAAAGGAATTAGGAATGCTTAAACTGTGGTTTGATTCAAACAAATTAATGCTCAATTTAAGTAAGACAAAATTTATAGTTTTTAACAACCATCACAACAACTTAGTATCTAAACTCAGCGTAAATGGTGTAGAGATTGAAAGGGTATCCAAAACTAAATTTCTTGGAGTAATAATTGATAATAAACTGTGCTGGAAGTCACATATTAATTATATTAAAGGTAAAATATCTAAATCAATTGCAATACTACACAGAGTTAAATATTTGCTGAATCAACCCACATTATATACTTTGTATCATTCATTGATACTCCCATACATGACATATTGTACTGAAGTATGGGGAAATACATACAAAACAAACATATATCCATTCTTTATGCTTCAGAAGAGAGCTATTAGAATAATAAACAAAGCTGCTTACAGGGAACCAACAAACCCACTTTTTCTTAAATTAAAAGCTCTCAAGCTGAAAGATCTGGTTGACTTTAAAACTGCAGTAATAATGTTTAAAGTGAAGAATCTATCATTGCCCGCAAATATCCAAAAATTGTTCCAAATAAGGGAGAAACAATATCATTTCAGAGGAACATGTACACTACCGTTCAAAAGTTTGGGGTCACCCAGACAATTATTTTGTGTTTTCCATGAAAAGTCACACTTATTTACCACCATGAGTTGTAAAATGAATAGAAAATATAGTCAAGACATTGACAAGGTTAGAAATAATGATTTGTATTTGAAATAATATTTTTTTCCTTCAAACTTTGCTTTCGTCAAAGAATCCTCCATTTGCAGCAATTACAGCATTGCAGACCTAACATGATTGCACAAGGGTTTTCTAATCATCCGTTAGCCTTCTGACGCAATGAGCAAACACATTGTACCATTAGAACACTGGAGTGATAGTTGCCGGAAATGGACCTCTATACACCTATGTAGATATTGCACCAAAAACCAGACATTTGCAGCTAGAATAGTCATTTACCACATTAGCAATGTATAGAGTGTATTTCTGATTAGTTTAAAGTTATCTTCATTGAAAAAAAGTGCTTTCCTTTCAAAAATAAGGAAATTTCTTAGTGACCCCAAACGTTTGAATGGTAGTGTATATTTCAAAAACCTTCAGTGAGAACTACCACCAAGCAACACTGTGTCTCAGTGCAAGGAGTCAGACTGTGGAACGCTTTTGGACCTGAATTAAAATCATGTATAACGCTTGGACAATTTAAACAAAAACTAAAGGAAGAAATATTCCAAACATATATACAAGATGATATGTAAAATCACATAAGGATTGTCATATCCAGTCTGCTTTGTGTTGTTGCTTAGTTTTTTTGTCACGTTTTGTCTTAGCTTTGTTCTGAATTGTAATTGCTCTTGTTTTGTTTTTCTTTTGAATTCTTGGATGGAATATGGGTGGGCAATATAAGCTGCGGCTTCAGCCATCGCCCATTTCTGATAACTTATGTTGAACTGTATAATCAGAGGAGTTATTGTCTAATTTGACCTTGTTGGATTTTTTCCCCCTTTGTTATATTATTCTGTTTCTTTTTTTAATCTTTACTTTTAATCTATCCAAAATAAAAATAAAGATTCATTCATTCATTTGTTGCCTCTTTGTGAGGATGAGTAGCCTTAGAAGGCCCCCTTCCTCTGCGGGGCTCTGAAGATCTTCAATCGCCCATTTTCCAGGCCTTAACCCTGTGATGTTAAGCTCCTCTTCAAACCACAGAGTATTATTCCAAGTGTTTCTCCAATCTTGAAAGCTGAGTCTGGAAGCTTGCTGCTGCATCTCAGACAAGTTGAACTGAGTGTCATTATGGAGTCATGCAGTGTAAATTCTCCTTCTTTCCGCTGCCCAACAGGTCTGTTCAAACCTCTTGGTGGTGACAAATTGAGGCCTTGTGTGCGTGAGGGCCCATGGCTCATAGCCCAACCAGTATAGTATTGAAACCAACACTATCATATCGATGGTTATGACGCTAAATTTGAGCAAGAAAATAAGGCAAAATTTCTTCTTTCTCATCCTTTGATGCCCCTTCATTTTAGCGTTCTTTTCAGGCGGCTCACCTTCTGTATTGCATCCTGATAATTTTTCCCTTTCCTGATTCATGTTGCCTTTTGAGGATGCAAAGGCCCGTCTTCAGAGATGCCCCTTGCTCAAATGAGCATCTACTGTATAAAAATGAGCATGCCACTTATACTGTGCCAGTGACGTCACTACTTCCTCTTCTTGGAACTGTGAAAGGTACACACACACCCCCCCCCCCCCCCCGTCGATATACACTGGTGCAATGTATCAAGCGTGGCAAAAAAAAAAAAAAAAATGTGACTTCAAATAAATACATGAAAAAATGTGTGTTTGTAGAAAGTGCATACGTATCATGAGATGTGAACGTGTTTGTATGTATATATGTAGAAATGTATTTATCATGTAAGTGTGTGTGCTCAAGTATGTTAAAAGTGTATGGGTGATTAAATGTGGATGTGACTGTGTGTGTATGTGAAAGTATATGAATGATTAAATGTGAATGTGTGTGTGTATGTGTGTATATGTGAAACTGAGTGTGTGAGTGGATATGACAGTGTATACAGTATGTCCTTCTGTGTAGGTGCATGTATTGTTTAGACTCTAAACAATACATGCACCTACACAGAAGCACATACTGTATAGGAGGCATGATTCAATCATCATGACCCTCTAAACTTTAGAGGGTCATGATGATTGAATCATGCCTCCTCCCCTGGGATAGAGGCCACTTCTTCACTTTGGCCAAAATCCTTCCAAGTCGACCCTTGCCCTCCCTGGCCTTGTTGTTGTCTCCCCATTCAGCCAGGTCAAACACTTCAATACTCACCCCCACAGAGTAAATGCCTTTCAACGGCACACTGATACTGTCAGTTTGATTCTGCGACTATCTTCAGGCCTAATGGCCTCTGGGGCCCAGCCAACCCAGGTCCCAGGTATTTGCCTTTGACCTCCCTTGACCCAATCTTCAGACGTGATTGTGTAGAGGGCACTTTTTGCTTGAGGTTTGATCCCCACAGGCATCATAGGGATAAGGGATAAGGACCTGTACTTATATAGCGCTTTTTCTAGTCTCAAAGACCACTCAAAGCGCTTCACCAGTACTAACCCTCTATTCTAAGGGCCTATAGGAGACAGATATCTAGGGACAATTCAGAACAACCAATTAACCTAACATGCACGTCTTTGGATTGTGGGAGGAAACCGGAGTCCCCGGAGTAAACCCATGAAGCACAGGGAGAACATGCAAACTCCACACAGAAAGGTTCCTACCCCTGCCAGCCTGGGGATTCAAACCTGGAACCTTCTAGCTGTAAGGCAACAGTGCTAACCACTGCACCACCGTGCTGCCCTCATAGCATCAAGTGCTGTTATCCAAGTGTACAAAGCAGTTACACGTATCTTCGTCTCTTTGGGGACAAGTTCAAGGTCGTGCACGGGAAGGTGAGGGTTATCAATGACCTCTTTAATCAGTGCCGCCCAGGTAGTGAGCTGCCACGGACCTTCAAAGTTGTGATTCTGTGCTTGCTCTTGCTGTGTTTCAGACAGATGGGGTGGAAGCGGTGTGTAGTCTGGCTCCTCAGGGCCCCAGTATACTCTGATGATCTGAGGATACTGCAAGGTGCCCATGGGTGGGGTTTGCAGTGGGGAGGCATACGGATTGCAAGGTCACCCAAGCTGTATTGCTGCATCAAGCTTAGTTGGCACTCTCGACAAGACAGCTGAAGGGCATCCAGATATAACAGTGCAGGGCCCTCGAGGCAGCGGAGGTACGGGAGCTGAGGGAGAGGGAGGGCAGGCAGAGAGGGGTTTCACAGGGAGGGCTGGTGGGGCAACTCACCAGGGGCGTTGTTGTGGACCAACAGCCACCCACCATGAGCCTCCTCCAGGTTGGGTGAGAGTACTTGCAACGGTCCACCATTTTCCTGACCTGCCAGCCGTCGGCCCTCACTATCAACCGAAGTTTTGCTCCCCCCATTAATCCCATACACTGGGAGCTAGGTTTGAGATATTGCCCATCCCACTGACAGGTGCACCCCTGCGGCCCAGTGGTGACACCATCCATGTCACTCCATTGCATAAGAAACATCACCCTAGGGAGGGTTTCCAATCTGCACGGGCCACAGATGTATGCATCCAAGACTTTAACCGGCTTCCAAGCCATGGAATGAAACGCAGCAGTACAGACGGCCACTTTCATTGTTTTTTTTATAAGATTGGCCTTCCCATGTTACTTCAAGTAGAGAGGGATTCAGACATATTACACATGCATTTCTAGCCTTGGTCCAAATTAAAGTTTCAGTTTCTGATGATAAATATCCTTTTTTAGCATACCGTAGCAAATCCAGGGCTCTGGCCACCCAGAACACATGGGATGCTCTTTTTATGATAATCAAGCCCCTCACCGTTGCCAGCTCGATGAAAGGAGGTATTGTAGAGGTGTTGTTAGCCATTTTAGCTTTTGGTTGTCTTTTAAACAGATTGGCTTCAACTGCTCCACTCCCTGGATTTTGTGTTTTTCCAAAAGGACAGTATTGCTATCCAAAACTTGCTTGATGATATCTGTGCAGTCATATTTTGGTTTGACAGCGGCGGCAGTGGGTTGGTGTGCTTTGATCCACACTCGTTGACCCACCTGAAAAGGCACCTTAGGCTGTAATGGCTCCTTTTTGTCTTCAGGGCTCCGCCCCGCTTCCTGAGATGTGAAGGGGCTCTGGTTCAGCTCCTGAGAGGGAGGTGGGGCTACCTGCGCGATGCCTGTCATTCAGTTGTTGAGCCATTTCCAACAGTCTTGTACTCCACTCCCTGCTGTTTTCATTTTTCCCAACCCAGCTCTTTACCAACCCAATGGTTCTTTCCACCACCCCGTTTGCTTGTGGGGTGTATGGAGGGGAATAAACTCTCATTACTCCGAACTGCTGACACCATTGATCCACCTGTGCATTACGAAAGTGGATGCCATTGTTTGTTCTTTGCTCTTTAGGCACCCCCAAGCATTTATAGGTTTCTCCCAACATTGTGACCACACTGTTACCGTTTGCTTTGCGCATAGGCTTTGCATTAATGTAACCTGACATGGAGTCAACCAAGACTAGTATGTATTTCTTTCCCTTTTTTCCGTTCACTCCCACGGGCCCAGCAATATCCATACAAACTAAGCCCCATGGCACAGTGCTTGTTATCCTCAACCCGTCCACCCTCTGTCCTCTTCTCCCTACATTGTATTTTCCACATACTACACACTGTTTGAGGATTTGACGGATGCGATGCATGGGAATCCAGAGCTGTAATTTCACCAACTCTCTTCGTGTAGGGACTGTCCCTGCGTGACCCAGCGACTCATGCACTGCGGTCACTACTCCCTGCATGGAACCCTCTGGGATCACCCTTCCCTTGAGAGTTAATTCCCAGTTTTCCTGACCTACTAGGATGATTCTCCTCATCTGCACATAACGATCAACTTCATCGTTACCTTGCCAGTGAGGTCCCTCTTTCATGTGAGCTTTTTGGTGCACCACCTCCAGCTCCATGTTCAGTCTGATTTCTGCAACCTTTTTCCACATGTCCTGATGAGCCACAGGTTTACCTTCTGCTCCTTCAAATCTATTTTCTTGCCAAATGGTTAAATCTTCCTGGAGCGCTTGAGCACAGTAATCACTGGCTATGTTTACCTGGACACAAGTAACCAGATTAAAAGCCTGATTGGAATAAAAATGCTTCATGTAAACGCGCCAATCTGAATATTCTAACCCGATCACGCTCATTCGGATCAAAATTTCATTCTGATTGAGACGGGTGGGTTATGCCAATTGTTAATCCAAATGGTGCACATGAAAACACTTAATCTGAACGTAGGGCAGAAAATATGTTTACTGCGCATGTCTGTACACCAGCCGCACATCGACGTGACGTATTTCCGCTTTAGCAGCAGCTAGCAGCAAACATAGCGGGAGTAAAACAAAACTGGTCTGTATCGTCCTGCTGTCTCCCTCTTTTCGTCATATGCAGAAGTATGTACTTGTAGCTTCATTACGGAGACCAGCAGAAGCAAAAGTACAGTCTGAATAATACAATACAAGTCAATTTTGACACGAAGCAGGGCTTGCTAACACCGGAAGTTGCTTCTTCTTCTACTATTTTCGGAATGTCGAAATGTCGACGTGTGCATGTCAAAATGATTTGTTCCGTTCAAACGTGTGACACATGGAAACGCACGTCCTAATCGGATCAGCTTTTTCAGGATCCATGTAAACAGTAAAATTCTGATCTGAATTGTTATCAGATTGAAGAAATTATTCCCATGTAACCCTGACCACTGTCTGTGATTAACGTAGCCTTTTTTATTTTCTTTTTTTTCCAACTCCGAAAGTCCCTCTAGGACTGCTGTCACTTCGCCTGTTTGTGCTGTACCGAGAACTTTACCCTTTCTCCCCCACCTCTCTTTTTCTCATTCTTTAAAGATAAAGCCCCAGTATGCTCTGTCATCGGGCCCTTTTTTAGACCCATCGGTGTACAATGTCCATCTCGGTAGAGATTGTCTTTGCCAAGTTTTGCTGTTTTCTTAGTGACTGGGCGTGCTGGACCTATTTCTAGGTCTGGGTCTTTCAGCAAGTCTTCCCATCACCCCCACCTCGCATTAGTGACTTTGGTGCTCTCCACTGTGGCTTTTGTCAGGTTTCGGTGCACCTGACTTTGAGTGACAACTCTGATTCCTTGCCCTTCGGCTAACTCTTTTAGATTACTCCAATTTTTGGCTAAAATAGCCAGCTCCTTTTCCTCTAGTGGATATTTCTTTTCCACAGAGGACAGGGTATAACTCCAGAGGGCCACTAACCCACTATTCTCATTTGCCACAGTGACAATCACATCATCTCCACCACAACTCACCTCTGCCACTAAGCGTGTGGTTAGGCCACGGGGTTCCAAAGTGACTGCATTTTGGATGGCTTTTTTCAAACCTTCCAGGTGTTGTTGATCTGCCACCAACCAATCCCATTTCTTCTTGTCATTTGGAGGCTTATCTGCCTTTTAAAGTTTAGCATACAAAGGCCTGGCATATTTCTGATAGCCAGGAACGTGATCCCTAACATAGTTACAAAGTCCAAGAATTTTCTGCAGTTCATTTTCTGTTGTGGGAGGCCTGATTTGCTCCAGCTTTTCCCTGTATCCACTCGAGAGTCCCAGTTCAGATGAGATTTGGAACCCCAAGTAGTCTACTTGGAAGCGGGCAAAGTGACACTTTGTGAGGTTAAGTTTTAACCCTGCCGCCTTTAGTCTGTCAATAACAGTCTGCAGTTTCCTTAACCCTTTAAGTGTGAGAATTTGCATGCCCCTAGTGGCAGAGCGTGGCACTGCGCCTGTCTTTTCACTCTGACTTTGTCAAAAGTAAGTGAGAAATTTCTGTTTTTGTTTAAATGTATTAATTTCTTGTTCATATACTTTGAAGAAAAGATGATGAGGTACCTCTGTACAAAAAATGGTGTCAAAAGACTGAACCATTTTTTTGTGTAAATACATCCAAAGTCCAATTTTGACTCAGTTATGGAATTTAAAGAGGTGCCGTGACATTATGCAAATTAGATGTGTAAATTTATTCTTATCTGAAAATTTGGATCATATTTGACATCTTTCTAATTGACCGTAAGCCATTATCTTTTACCACTTTCAAGTTATAGCCTTGGAAATCTGAACTATTTTATTGACAAAAAATATTTACCACTCTTGACCACTAGGGGGTATGTCGCAGTTTGGCAACATACACACTCAGAGGGTTAAGTACTCTTCTTCTGCGTATAACAATAGTATACAGTATACCACTGTAATACACAGGGATACACACAGGGTATAATATCACTGGGTTGGGTAACAGGGTAACAGGGTAACACCCACTAACACCTGCGCTCGCCAGATATTTGTGTGTAACCCTCACTGACACCCACTCACCCTACTCACTTTAGGTGTAGAACCCTTTTTGGCAGTACTGTGTTATGGCAATGTAGTTACCTTAACTTTTCTACCTGGGCAGAGGGATAATTGGGCCAGGTCAGACCGACTATGGGTTCGTAGGAGCCTGGGAGGTGCAACAACAGATGACACACACACCCGTATAGAACTTACAACTATGTATATTATTTACAAATATGTACACAAAAATAAATACACACCACGATAAAAGAAAATACAATTCATAAACTCCAAATATATATTTACAGTGTGTTCAGTTCTTTTTTTGTATCAGTCCCAGGTGACTAGTGGAATCACCTCTAGCAGTCTCTAGGGTTTAGGCTTCGGCTCACCATCCAGATCTGGAGATCCACGCTCTGGTCAAACCAGTCCAAAGAAAAAAAAAAAAAGAAAAAGAACCTGACCTATAAAATAGGTCAGAACAACAACAAATAAGCTATTGCTCTAAGCTTATTACAAAATATTTCCAATGGTACAACAATAATATTTTCAAACATCTCTAAACCATAGATGCAATATTCACTATCAAATACATTCAATGGCAAGTGAAATGGATCCTTCTGCTAGCTATTACAGCTCGGAACACAACCTCCTTCTGTGTAAATCCTAGCCAGATTTAGCATCGGGGGGTTTAGCATGTTAAGCTAGCACAACAACTTATCACCATTTCCGCACTTTAAAACACATATAAATCACAGATATAACTTTCACCATTAAGTACCAATTAATGGCAAGGGAACTGGGACCTTTGCTAACCGTTACAGCCTTGAAAAATAGCTTTTTCTGATGAAAAAAATAGCCGAATTTAGCATCGGCGGCTAGCGTTTTTAAGCTAGCAGTTAGCATCCACATACACAATGAATAAATAGCACTCACTGTAGAAGAGCTTGGAAATGAAGAGGCGATGTGATTTATAAACAAAGTTTATTAATCAGCTCTTCCAACAAGTCTCATCTGGTGCAGAGTGGCAGAAGGGAAAAGAGGCAGAATCTCTCCGGCTCACTGGCTTTATACGTGCACACAACAAAAGACATGCATAACAAAGGCTGACATCCCTCATTATCTTAATCCCCCCATTGTCTTGGTATTTCCTCTCCTCGCCTTAGGGGGTGAGGGTGGCTCCTCCGGTCTCCTCCGCCGTGTCTGGGAATGTCTTTGTTCTTCACTTGGCGGTTGAGAGCCTTTGTCCTTTCAGAGGTGTGAAGTCCTTTACATATGTAATTACTAAACATTTCCACATGCTTCAACATATGTAGGTTATGGAATATATGATTAATATAGACCACAGGCCCCCCAAACAACTAAGAAAAGACAATAGAACGGTTCACAGTCTAGGATAGTTACTATGACATACTAAGTGTTACATCTCTTGCCACAGAAGAAACTTTCTAGCAGCCATGCTTCTAAGAGAGTTCAGTGGTAATCATAACAGCATAGTAAAATCATAAGTCAGTCCTTAACTGTTGCAGCACAATTAGTGAACAATTGTGGAGTGGTTGGTATCAGTCCCTGTGCTGTCTGGGTTTCAATCTTTTCCCAAAACTGCTGTACGTTGGTTTAGGCGCCCTGCTGGGACCTTCTTGTGAGGAATCTGCAGTGTGGGAAGGAGAGAGGTTAACTGTTCCCTACCGGGGGGCTGAGTTTTTTCTCTTGGGGGGTCTACCCTGCCGAGGTGGTCTCGCCAACTGTGCAGGCTCGTCTTTCAACAGGAAGGCAGGTTTAAGTCTGTCAATGCTGACTGTTTCTTTTCTATCCCCAAAATCAAGCACAAAGTGTTTATCACCATGTTCCAGCACTCTGAGTGGCCCATCGTATGCTGGTCGGAAAGTTGGTTTTAAAGCTTCATGCTTAACGAAAACGAACTCAGCGTTTTTTAAAGCTTGAGGGACAAAAACCCGTGGGAAGGAGTGATGAGCTGGACCGGGGAGAGAGCCCGGTCCGTTGCTGCCTAAAAACCTTGGGACTGGAAGGTGCCCTGGCTCTGGGTTCTCTGGTAAAAATTCACCTGGAAGTCTGAGAGGTTGTGCAAAGACTAATTCTGCGGTAGAGGTGTCTAGGTCCTCTTTAGGTGCAGCACGCAACCCCAATAAAACCCAGGGAAGTTTATTTACCCAATTTGTGTCCGTTAGTGAGGCTCTGAGGGCAGCCTTTAAAGACCTGTGAAAACGCTCGCATAACCCATTAGCCTGAGGGTGATAAGCGGTGGTGCGATGAATTGTTGCCCCTAAGCTGTTGGACATGGCTGACCAGAGCTCTGAGACGAATTGAGGCCCCCTATCGGACGTGATGTCCGATGGGATGCCGAAACGTGCCACCCAGTTTGTCAAAAAAGCGCGAGCGACTTCCTCCGCTGTGGTTGCCGCTAGAGGGACTGCCTCTGGCCAGCGTGTGGTGCGGTCTATCATTGTTAACAGGTGTGTGAAACCTTGGGAGGAAGGTAGTGGCCCCACGAGGTCGACATGAACGTGGTCGAACCTTCTAGCAGGGATTGGAAAAGGCTCCAGAGGGGCTTTTGTGTGTCTGTGTATTTTGGCTCGTTGACAAGAAATGCAAGTTTTTGCCCATTCTTTTACGTTTTTGCGCAGGCCTGGCCACACAAACTTTTCGGCGACCATTTTAACCGAGGCGCGCACACCTGGGTGCGCGAGGGAGTGAATTGTGTTGAAAATACGGCGGCGCCATGTAGCTGGTACTAACGGGCGAGGTCGGCCGGTTGAAACATCGCATATTAGAGGGGGTACGCCGTCGCGTAAACCCTTTTTCTCCAGCCTTAACCCTGTTGGTCCAGACAGGAGTGCGCGCACGTCCGCGTCACCGCTTTGTTCCTCCGCCATGGCTGCGTAATCTATCCCTGCATGGACAGGTGCTGCGTATGTGTCTGCGTTAGTGAAGAGCTCTGCTGCTGAGGCAGTATAATCTGTCTCCTCACGCTCTGGAGGTGTCACAGCATGAGAGAGACAGTCTGCTACTACGTTAAGTTTGCCTGCCACGTGTCGAATGTCTGTGGTGAACTCTGAAATCGCAGCTAGCTGTCTTTGTTGCCTGCCTGACCATGGTTCTGAAATTTAAGCCATAGCAAAGGTGAGCGGTTTATGGTCTACAAAAGCCGTGAAACTCCGCCCTTCTAACCAGAACTGGAAGTGGCGGATGGATAAATGAAGTGCCAGCAGCTCTCTGTCAAAAGTGCTGTATTTACGCTCAGTTTGGTTTAGCGATTTGCTGAAGAATGCTAAAGGTTGCCAGACCCCGCTGACAAGTTGTTCTACAACTGCCCCTATAGCTAGGTCTGAAGCGTCTGTGGTTAGCGCGATGCGGGCCAAGGGATCAGGGTGAACTAACAATGTGGCATTAGCCAGGGTGCTTTTTACTTCCGCGAAAGCGCGTTCGTGCTCCGGGGTCCATTCGACCGCGTTGGAAGCTTTCTTTTTTTTGAGCGCGTCATATAGTGGCTGCATGAGCTGAGCTGCGTGGGGGAGGAAGCGGTTGTAAAAATTAACCATCCCTAAAAATTCCTGTAGCGATTTGACCGTTTGTGGCCGTGGAAACTTTCTATCGCGTGAACTTTGTCTGGAAGTGGAACTGCCCCCTTCGGAGAGACTTTGTGTCCTAAAAAATCAATTTGTGACACGCCGAATTTGCATTTGGCTGGATTGATTATTAGCCCGTGCTCTTCTAGCCTCTGAAAAACCGTAGTGAGGTGCTGCTCGTGTTCTTCCTCAGACGAGCTGGCTACCAGCATGTTGTCGAGGTAGACGAAGACAAAAGGAAGGTCGCGTAGGACCGCGTCCATCATGCGTTGAAAAGTTTGAGCAGCGCCTTTGAGGCCGAAAGGCATTCGCAGAAATTCAAAAAGGCCGAAAGGGGTTATTACCGCTGTTTTAGGAATGTCTTCTGCTCGGACTGAGACTTGGTGATAACCGCGGACTAAGTCTATTTTTGAAAAAATGCGCACACCCGCCAGATGTAGTGAAAAATCTTGAATGTGAGGAATTGGGTAACGGTCATGCGCTGTAGCGTTGTTTAATCTGCGGTAATCTCCGCACGGTCTCCAAGAACCGTCGGACTTCGGAACCATGTGAAGTGGTGAGGCCCAGGGGCTCTTCGAGCGTCTAACAATGCCCAATTTTTCAAGAGTTGTAAACTCGTCCCGTGCTATGTTGAGCTTGGCCGCGTCTAAGCGGCGAGCTTTGGCAAAACGGGTGGTCCCGTTGTGGGATTGAAGTGTTCGACCCCGTGTTTAGCCACAGTGGCTGAGAATTTGGGAATTGTGAGTGCTGGAAATTGGGTGAGGAGTTGCTCAAACTTACCTCCTGCCGTGGTGACGTTGGCCTGCACAGGTGGTGGAGAAACTCGGGCTGAGCATGGAATAGAAGCAAAGGACAGTGCATTAACCAGGCGCCTATTTGCTAGATCCACTAATAACCCATGTGCACACAAAAAATCTGCGCCTAATAAGTTAAAACTCACCGCCGCTACAACAAATGTCCATCTGTAGCTGCGGCCGTGGATGAGGAGGGGCAGGCTCTTTTCGCCGAACGTGTCGATGGTAGAGCCGTTGGCTGCCACGGCTCCGTTGCCCCGGGTGCCCGTGGCTCGATCTGCGTGGGAGGGCATGACGAAACTCAGCTGGGCTCCTGTGTCGATGAGGAACTGCTTGCCTGTGTGTCCATCCGTCACGTACAACAGCTTATTCTTCTCGCCGAGAACCGCTGCTGTTAACGGCTCTCGGCTTTGGCGTTTCCCGAAATCGCAAATTTGCAGGGGGGAACGCATTTGCGGGCCTTCTCGGCGAAGCGGTGGTGATAATAACAGACGTCGCTCTGCCTGTTACGTTTGGGCCGAGTCGCTGTCACCGTGGGCTGGGTCTGCTCGGTGGGTTGTGGCTCCTCGTGGCTCGGGGCGTCAGCTTTGAGGTCCATGGATGCTGCTGTGGGTGTCAGCTCCTTGCAGGCGTTGACGAGCCGATGGGCTTCGTTGGCCAGTGCGCGGAAGTCTTGGTGGTTGTTGCATTTCATGCTGGCGAGTGTCCCTCTCATGTGTGGCGGCAGCGTGCTGAGGAATATAAACTGGAAGAGGAAGTTGTCATTGTCCTCCTCTTTGAGCTGTAGCAAATCCTCCATGAGGGCCTTCGGTTTGCACCCTCTGTGGCCGTAGACCGCCAGGATCTTCTCGGCTCTCTCTTCCGCTGATGGGACGTAGTTCGCCACGATGGTTGCTTTGAGCGTCTCATATTTGTCCCGGGCCGGTGGTCGCCGGATCATGCTCCGCACACACTTCGAAGTGGCAGCGTCGAGTTTGGAGACGATATGGTAAAATTTGGTCTCGTCAGCCGTGATGCCCGCCAGTGTAAACTGGGCTTCAGCCTGCTGAAACCAAGAGGCGGGGTCTTCTTGCCAGAGGTCTGGCAGCTTGACGGCGACGGCATTCGTGCATACCATCACTGCTGTGCCCGCCGGGTGAGAGTGCCTTGCCTCGGCTCTCACGGCGGTGCTGGTGCTCGGTTGAGCCCTCTCAATCTCTTCTGCCGGGGGAACATTTGTCCATCTGTTCCCTCGTCTGCGTGGGTCGCCACGGATGAGTCGATTGCGGGGGAACGCCTCAGGTCGATACTCGCGTCAGGGTCACCAGTGTAGAAGAGCTTGGAAATGAAGAGGCGATGTGATTTATAAACAAAGTTTATTAATCAGCTCTTCCAACAAGTCTCATCTGGTGCAGAGTGGCAGAAGGGAAAAGAGGCAGAATCTCTCCGGCTCACTGGCTTTATACGTGCACACAACAAAAGACATGCATAACAAGGCTGACATCCCTCATTATCTTAATCCCCCCATTGTCTTGGTATTTCCTCTCCTCGCCTTAGGGGGTGAGGGTGGCTCCTCCGGTCTCCTCCGCCGCATCTGGGAACGTCTTTGTTCTTCACTCGGCGGTTGAGAGCCTTTGCCCTTTCAGAGGTGTGAAGTCCTTTACATATGTAATTACTAAACATTCCCACATGCTTCAACATATGTAGGTTATGGAATATATGATTAATATAGACCACACTCACCATGCTAAGTGGCTCATGCATCAATGGGGTTCCCGCGCTCAACGGTGTCGACAGCCTTTGGATCCCAATCTTAAAATTTAATAGACGGGGCATTAGAATTTGGCAATACCGCGATGTCTCATTTCTCATTTTGGTTTAGGCTTACCAATTTCAAGGGCTTTATCCTGGCAAAGGCTGCTACCAGCACGCTAGCATCGCCATATCACCAAGGACTGTCTCTCTCTCTGGTCTGTGTCTTTCGTCGTCTGGCGTGACTGAGCCAAAAATGCAAGTCATCCCAGACCCAGGGAGAGAGCGCTTAACCCATTGGGTGGCGTGACCCAGCAACGGCGCAGCCATTGGTTATTCAAAATATCAACACACAATACTAGGAACTTTATCAGAACCTTCTAGAAAATGTTCCTAACTATTTATGAATATATATTTATTTAAATATTCATATTTAAATCATTTACTCCCATTGTGAAATGGGTATTTTTCTCTTCTAAAAGCGGTATCAATATTTATAATTTAATTCACATTAAACTATCTACCCCCATTGTGAAATGAATGTCCCCCCTTCTTCTTAAAGCGGTATCGACATTTATAATTCCATCCACGTTTTTAACACTGTCATCTGCGATGGAAACATCATCAATGTAAACTGTGGCCTCCAGGCCTTGTAATACATCCATTACCGCTGCTTGAAATACATTCGGTGAGTTTTTGTAGAATTGTGGAAGTCTCTGCCAAACATATGATTGACCCTTGTGAGTGAATGCTGTCTTACCCTTTGTCTCTCGCCAGTCTGAGTGAGAAAAACCCATTTGCTAAGTCTATACAAGACTTAAATTTTCTCACCTGTAGAGTCTTCAGGGCACCTTGTGGGTTAATCAAACTGGTTTTGTTACCCACTGTTTTCATGTTAAGGGCTTTAAAATTAATCACAGGACTTCAGCCCCCCTCCACCCTGCTGAGTCTGTTTTTTTCACCACCTGAATAGGGCTGTTTGTGGGGGATTTGCTTCTTTCCTAATTTTGCCTAAAGCATGCAGCTCTCTCACTATTTTATCCGTCTCTTCAACAGCCGCTGGATTCAGAGGATATTGTTTAACTGCAGAATGAATCCCTCCCTCAGTTGTATGGACATACTTCGTGCCCATGTCTCCACAGTCATTTTTGAAATAGGCCACATTTGCAGAATGAAGTATTCGCTTTAATTCTTCTTTGCCCTGTGGGGACAGATCACTCTCCTCCACGTTTTGTTGCCTTACTGCAGGCACATGAACTGGCTTGTACCATTTTTTGTCAGTCAAACTACTCATGTACAACAAAAGGTTACTGAAATGTATCTGTACCTTTATGGAGCGCAGGTGTTGTATCCTTGCATCCAACCTCTTTTTGAGACCTTCAGGATCTTGTAATTCCCTTAGATCCTTGTGTAAAATCAAGTTGTGTGGCCCTTTTACAAAAACAATGTCATTCCACACCCCGTACGGCATTTTTGTGGTCCGTCTGTCTGCGAGTATTACTGTCAGGTGCCCTTTTGTTTGTAGGGGCTGGCAGGTCATCGACACCTCTGCTCCCATATCTAACAAGTAGCAGACCCCATTTATGTTAGTATAAAGCATTTCTTCATCTTGGTAGACATCCTTTAAAATGACCTGCCCCCGACTTTGCATTACTGTTTGCCCACCGAGAGGCCCTTCTGATGTTCCTCTAGTGCCGTTTTTCCACTAGCCCAGTTCAACTTGCCTCATTTCGTTTCGTTACTACTCGGTTCGGCCGCGGTTGTGTCTCCATAGCAGCCGGGTAAAGCGGGGTTAAGCTGTGGTGGGCGGGATTTTTTTTACAGCAAGGCGGGGCCACACTCCCGTGACGTAAAACATGCGACCCAAGCCAAACACAACATGGCGGCTTTACAAGGCGACTCCTCGGTCTGTGGCTTTTTTCACCATAAATGCCAAGAAGGACCGCCAGACAAGGGTACAGGCAGTGAGACAAAACACTCTGGAATAGTTCTGCAGCTTCTGGGAGAGCCGAAGACGTGAGGATACAAACTAGGTCATATATGATGGTAAGCTAATGTTGCTAATGCTAGTTTGCTATAAGCACGTCGTACTACACTGTAATCTCTGCAAGTTATCGCTGTTAGGTACTAAAATATGTACGCTGTGTGTGTTTCAGATGGCTCTGTTGTGGGAAAATTACCGCTTCAAATGGTCAGTCTGGCGTTCAGCACAGCCTGTCACTGATGTCAATACAGCCTGTCACTGATGTCAACACAGCTTCACAATCGATCAGTGGTTGTAGAGCTTAAGAATGTCTGGTTTATTTCCTGTGCAAAAAATTGCTCTGATCTAAGTAAAGGAACCCTATTTCACTGTTTATGGGAATGAAGAAAAATCAGAATGTTTTGGGAAGAGGTGAGGGTAACAATTGAAAAAAATAATTTCAAAACAAATCACATTGAACCCTAAACTGTTTTTGTTGGGTCTGTATCCAGAAAAACATAACTTTAATATGAGTGAAAGAACATTCATAGACCTCAGTTTGCTTAATGCTGTCACGACTCGCCGCTCATCATCTGCCTCAGCTGCGCGCACACCTGCGCCTTGTCAGCCGCGAGCTATTTAGCCCACTCAGCCCTGTGCAGCGGTCTGGAGCCGTCTGTTCGCATCGGCACTTCTTCGCAGCTGCATCGTCTCCTAAACGATAGCAAGACTACGCTTCTACATAAGCATTCCATTCCCTTACCTTTTGCAAGTCTTCTCCCCTGTGCACAGGTGGATTCCCTGGCGGCGGATGCCCCGTCATCGCCATCCTACCCTCACCGTCGTCACAGGCTCTGCAGGACGCTGTCTTCCGGGCTTCTCCCTTGGCCAACACCAGCCACCTGTCATTCACAAGTAAGCGGAACACGACTCATTATCCCTGTCTTGGTGTGGTGCCCTTTACCCCTGTCCTCTGCTTTCTCCATAGGGTTCCCCGGCTGTACGGCGCACCGCTCTGCTTCCTGTGCATCGGCGTTCACCCTCATCACATATACATATCTCACACATCCATCCATACACGCCTGCTTGTTGAATAAAGCTGTTAAATCTATCCTGAGCCTGGGTGCGTGTTTCCTGAGCCAGACATTATGTCAGTACGGCTCCAGCAGAGCGGCTCAGCAGACATCGGGCTCGCATGCCGTCTTTCCACCCTCGAGGCTCGGGTGGATTTAATAGCCCACCAACAGCAGGTGATATTGAATCAATTGGTTAACATCACTCACCGGTTAGACCGCTTGGACCCCCAGCAGGCGTTCCCCTCGGCTCGTCAGGGAGGGGTAGCTCCTGCCGCTCCGGTGGCCGGCCAGTCTGCCATGGGAACGCCAACCCGACTCACACCTATTCCAACCCCCGCCCGCTTCAGCGGGAAGCTCGGCAGAGCGCGGAGGTTCATCATGCAGTGTGAGTCGGTGTTTCTGCGCGTTCCCGGGGATTTTCCCTCGGACCACAGCCGAATTGGCTATATTGGTAATCTCCTGGAGGGGCGAGCGTTAACTTGGGCTTACGCCATTATGGCCAGTTCGTGCAGAGCTTTCTCGAGGTGTTTGATCATTCCCGGCGTGATAGCGTCCTCACTGACCGTCTCCTTGGCCTCCGACAGAGAAGCCGGTCAGCGGCGGATTACGCTATCGACTTCCGGGTCGCAGCGGAGGAGGTAGGCTGGGGTGAGGCGTCACTCTGTGGTATCTTCCTCCGCAGCCTCAGCTCTGGTCTGAGGGATGAGCTGGCCGGTCGAGACCTTCCGGAGATGCTCTCGGAGCTAATCTTCTTAACTATTAGCTTGGATAACAGGCTGCGTGAATGATCCGCCGAACGGAAGTTAATCAGCCGCTCGCGTGGAGGCTCCGTCCGCACGCCTCAAGCTCGCCCCCTGGCGTTACCTCCTCCGGAGTCTTCCGAGGAATCGGAGGCAATGGTGGTCGGTCGGTCAAGGCTCCCCCTAATGGAGAAACAGCGCCGCCGGGAGTTGGGCCTCTGCATGTATTGCGGAGGTAATCAACATTCCGTGGAGCATTGCCCGGAGAAGCCAAACGGGGAGGTCCGCGAGTCACTATAGGGGGCCTTGCGGACTCTAACCGGTCAAATCCCCTCACTAGTCTATCACTGCCCATTCGATTTTGTCACAATGCCACGGGGCACCTCACACACGCACTGGTGGACTCAGGAGCAGAGCAGAGCTTTATTTCAAAGAGCCTGGCAACCCAATTGGGCATCCCCTGCCACCCTCTGATCGCTCCTCTCAGCCTGGTCACCCTCTCCCGTGCGCCCCTTGGACAAGTGACTCATCGCACCCAGCCGGTCCCTGTTATCATCTCAGGTAACCACCGGGAGGATCTCACCCTGTACGTCCTGTCCTCCTCCGTGTCGCCTGTCATCCTAAGTTACCCCTGGTTGCGCCTACACAACCCTGTGCTGGATTGGCAGACAGGAAGAATCGCTGCCTGGAGCTCCTTCTGTATGGGTACCTGCCTACAGTCCGCAGCCTGCGCCCCGTCCTCTCCCCCTCCGGCCAAGGACGCCGCGCCTCCGGATCTCACTCTGGTGCCCTCGGAGTTCCATGACCTGGGTCTCGTGTTTAGTAAGTCCAAGGCGATGTCTCTTCCTCCTCACCGGCCCTACGACTGCGCTATCAACATCCGCCCGGGGGCGCCCTTGCCATCAGGATGCCTCTACAGCCTGTCAGAGCCGGAGCGAGAGGCTATGGATAGCTACATCAAGGAGTCACTCAACGCGGGAATCATCCGCCCCTCCTCGTCTTCCCTCGGCGCAGGGTTCTTCTTCGTCTCTAAGAAGGATCAGAATCAGAATCAGAATCAGAATCAGCTTTATTGGCCAAGTATGCACAACACATACAAGGAATTTGACTTTGGCTAAAAACTTGCTCTCGTATGGACCTCGGATGGGTCACTCCGCCCCTGTATCGATTTTCGGGCCCTGAATGACATCACGGAGAAGGACCGTTACACCCTGCCTTTAATGGACACTGCCTTCCACTCCCTCCAGGGGGCGACCTGGTTCACCAAGTTGGATCTCCGCAGCACGTACCACCTCGTCCGGATCCGGGAGGGGGATGAGTGGAAGACGGCCTTTCGAACGCCTAGTGGTCACTTCGAGTATCTGGTGATGCCGTTTGGGCTGACCAACGCCCCCGCTGTGTTTCAACGCCTCATCAACGACGTCCTGCGTGATTTCCTTGGCCTCTTCGTGTTCATGTACCTGGATGACATCCTCATCTTCTCCAGGTCACGGGAGGAACACCAGGTCCACGTGAGGCGGGTCTTACAATGACTGCTGGAGAACAGGCTGTACGTCAAGGCTGAAAAGTGTGAATTTTACGCCAAGACCACCTCCTTCTTAGGATTCGTAATCTCGCACAACCAAGTCCTTCCCTACCCCGCGAAGGTCAAAGCGGTGGTTGAGTGGCCCACGCCGACCTCTAGGAAGCAGGTACAATAGTTTATTGGGTTTGCCAACTTCTACTGCCATTTTGTGCCCAATTTCGGTGCCATCGTTGCCCCGTTGACCCGTCTCACTTCTCCCAAGAACCCTTTCCGGTGGACCGAAGAGGTCGCAGCAGCGTTTCAGGCATTGAAGACGGAGTTCTCCTCCTCCCGAGTCCTGACCCGGGTTGACCCCGCGCTGCAGTGTTTGGTGGAAGTCGACATGTCTGATACGGGAGTGGGGGTGGTGCTGTCCCAGCGATCACCCACCGACGGGGTCAAGCGACCCTGCGCCTTCTTCTCACGGCGTCTGTCTCCGGCCGAGCGTAACTACGATGTTGGGGACAGGGAGCTTCTCGCCATCAAGCTCGTCCTGCAGGAGTGGCACCACTGGCTGGAGGGGGCTGCGTTGCCATTCGTGGTGCTGACGGACCACAAGAACCTGGAATATCTAAGATCTGCCAGACGTCTGAATGCCCGCCAGGCACGCTGGTCCTTGTTCTTCGCCCGGTTCTGTTTTACCATCACCTACCGCCCTGGTTCTAAGAACGGCCTGCCCGATGCCCTGTCCAGGCAGTTTGCCCCCGAGACGTCGGAGGAGCCGGATCATACCATTCTGCCCAGCTCGTGTGTTGTGGGGGCGTTTTCCTGGTCCATCAGAGACAAGATCCGGAGGGCACAGGAGACCGAACCGGACCCTGGCGGCGGACCGGAGGGGAAGCTGTTTGTTCCATCTACTGTCCGGGGGGAGGTCCTCCATTGGGTTCACACCTCCAAACTCGCCTGTCACCCTGGTGTTTCCCGGCTAGTGGATCTCCTCCAGCGTTCCTTCTGGTGGCCAGGTCTTCAGAAGGACACCACCAGCTACGTCCGGGCGTGCCCTGTGTGTGCCACCGGCAAGTCAGGAAACTCTTCCCCCGCGGGTCTGCTCCAGCCCCTGCCGATCCCTGGCAGGCCCTGGTCCCACATAACCCTCGACTTCGTCACCGGTCTCCCGGTCTCCAACACCTATGACTCTGTGCTGACCATCGTGGATTGTTTCTCCAAGGCTGCCCACTTCGTGCCACTCCGGGGCCTCCCAATGGCACGGGAGACAGCAGACCTTCTGGTTCAACACGTGGTCAGGCTGCACGGGATACCGGTGGACGTCGTCTCTGATCGGGGGCCCCAATTTGTCTCAGAGGTATGGAAGTGTTTCTGCAACGCCCTGGGGGCCACGGTAAGCCTCTCCTCCGGCCACCACCCGCAGTCCAATGGGCAGTGTGAACGGGCCAACCAGGAGCTGGAAGCTGCCCTACGCTGCGTCACTTCCTCCAACCCATCTTCCTGGAGCGCGCACCTGGTCTGGGTAGAGTATGCCCACGACACGGCACGGTCTTCTGCCACAGGGATGTCCCCCTTCAAGGCGTCCTTGGGATACGACCCACCATTGTTCCCGGAGCAGGAGGGTAAGCTGGCCGTTCCATCCATCCATCCAGGCGCACCTGAGACGTTGTCGGAGTCTGTGGTTCAGGGCACGCGATGCGCTTTTACGCACGGCGACGCGCAACAGCACCACGGTGAATCACCACAGGAGACCGGCCCCTGCCTACCAGGTGGGCCAACGAGTCTGGTTAGCCTCTCAGGACATTCACCTCAAGGCTAAGAACAGGAAGCTGGCCCCACGCTTCATTGGCCCCTTCACCATCTCAAAAATCATTAACCCGGTGGCTGTGCGTCTGGCCCTCCCCCCCTCCATCCGCATATGTCCCACCTTCCACGTGTCTAAAATCAAGCCCGTGGTCTCCGATCCCCTCTGTCCCCCGCCCGTGGCGCCGCCCGCGCCTCTGATGATCGACGGCCACCAGGCCTGGAGAGTCGCTTCCATCATGGACTCCCAGCGCCGAGGTCACGGGCTACAGTACTTGGTGGACTGGGAGGGATTCGGTCCTGAGTGGAGGTCCTGGGTGCGCTCTTCCTTGGTGTTGGACAAGAATCTCATCACAGAGTTCCACCGGGCGCATCGGGACAAACCAGCGCCAGGAGGTGCTGCTGGGGGGGGGGGTACTGTCACGACTCGCCGCTCATCATCTGCCTCAGCTGCGCGCACACCTGCGCCTCGTCAGCCGCGAGCTATTTAGCCCACTCAGCCCTGTGCAGCGGTCTGGAGCCGTCTGTTCGCATCGGCACTTCTTTGCAGCTGCATCGTCTCTTAAACGACAGCAAGACTACGATTCTACGTAAGCATTCCATTCCCTTACCTTTTGCAAGTCTTCTCCCCTGTGCACAGGTGGATTCCCTGGCGGCGGACGCCCCGTCATCGCCATCCTACCCTCACCGTCGTCACAGGCTCTGCAGGACGCTGTCTTCCGGGCTTCTCCCTTGGCCAACGCCAGCCACCTGTCATTCACAAGTAAGCGGCACACGACTCATTATCCCTGTCTTGGTGTGGTACCCTTTACCCCTGTCCTCTGCTCTCTCCATAGGGTTGCCCAGCTGTACGGCACACCGCTCTGCTTCCTGTGCATCGGCGTTCACCCTCATCACATATACATATCTCACACATCCATCCATACACGCCTGCTTGTTGAATAAAGCTGTTAAATCTATCCTGAGCCTGCGTGCATGTTTCCTGAGCTGGACATTATGTCAAATGCCAAAAAATGTATTGCATTACTGTGGAAAAACTCATAGACCAGATGTGACTCAGTGGTTAAGACAGATGTTACCAACCTTCCCCTAGAAAGAATAACATACATACTGAAATCAAAGCAAAATGTGTTTGAGAATATATGGAGACTTTTCATTGAATATGTAAAGAAATTAAACATAACTTCTGAAGAAGAAGGTGAATGACATGTGTGGACCTTGCAAATTCCAAGCAGGTGAATGTATATTATGTATTCTTATGTAATAGATTACCTAGACTAAACAGAGGAGCATTGTTGTTGACTTGTTTTTGTGAATGGTTGTTGTTTTATTACCCTTTTTTGTTATTTTGTTATTGTTCTTTTTAGTTTTTAAATTACTTTGTGTTAGTATCTGACTGTGTGTGCTGTTTTTTTAAAAAAAAAACAAAAACAAAAGGTTCAATAAAAATATTGTGGGAAAAAAAAATAATTGCTCTGATCTGCGTGAAAATCATGGAGAGACTGTTGAGACATCATGGACGTACCTGCTCCAGCTGCAGAGTCTGAGGTGGTGTCTTAGAAAAAAATGATCAGCTGACACAACTTGATCGCCATGTTAATAACTATATTAGCCACAAAATATATATTCAAAAAGTAAACAGTACTGAGTTAGGTATAATAAGATATATTTGACAGTTATCATGCATTTTAGGCCAAAACAAACTTGATCTAGGATTAAAAGCAATTAAAATAATGCAGTCACAAGGTTACATGGAAAATACTTGATTTACTAGATACATGTACTGTAGAAATATATATTCTCTGCATCAACAATGTACTAGACATGCATTCATGTAGTATTGCACTGGGAATTGCACTGACAATAAACCTCTGAAGTTTTTGCAGATGTCTCTTTTTTTATATGTGAAGGTTACCACCATGTGGCATAAATTAAATACTGAAAGATTGGAAAAGCTAAGAATAATCCAACAGTTTGAGAAATCACTTTTGGTTTGGTGTAAGTCTGTCAACAGAATTATGAACCATAAAGCAGTTTGTGTTAAAATGTTAAATCTCATTAAACCTAATCCGGGGGCTTCCAATCATGTGTCATGGGGGGCCAAGACCCTGCAGGTTCTCTCTTCTACCCAGTCTCTTCAGCAAGTGTTCTCAATGATCAGTCAGTGGAAGAAGTTCAGTGGAATCTGCTGTTGAAGACACTGGTTGGAGGTAAAGCCTGCAGGGTCTTGGCCCTCCATGGCACATGATTAGACACCCCCACCCAAACCCATTATGATGAAGAGCAGATGCTAATATGACCCAGAATTCCTCCATGTACTGGTACTGTCACTAAAGTATGCAGGGTCTTCTGCAGTGGCACATTCAACAATACAGTCTTCAGTTAATAAAATAATTGTTTTGGTTACTTTTTCTTAAAAATAAGCCTTTATTTTCAAGGTCACCGATAAATCCTTTGTACAGTTGACTCTTTTCCCACCAGTGTCTTAACAGATAAAATAAAAAATCATGATGCAAACACATAAGTCACTAAATTGTTTATTACAATCAGCAGCAAATTCCAGATTATTCAGAATATGCAAAATTCAAACTGTAAAAAAAAAAAAAAAACTGGACTGGTCACACACGGCAGCCACGCTGCCTCACTGAGAAGCAACTGGATCGGCCCCTCGTACTGGTCCTGGTTCAGCAGATCTTCAGCCTGCATCTCTGTAAATAGTGAGGCAAGGTCCAGTTGGGGTGGACAGTTTCCCTCTTGCCTAGACAAAAGACAAATGGGTGGTGGTTAATTAAAACAAGTTTAAAACATATTTGGGAAATACACTTGTTGCTAAAAGCCAATGGTGGAATGTGAATTAATGAATGAATCTTTATTTTGGATTGATTAAAAGTAAAGATTAAAAGAAAATAGAATAATATAACAAAGGGGGAAAAAATCTAACAAGGTCAAATTAAACAAAAACTCCTCTGATTATACAGTTCAACATAGGTTATCTGATTGCTGGGGTCTTTCTGCAACTGTAGGGGTTCCCCCTACAGTTCCCCCTACAGATAGCGCTATGAGATGACTGTTGTTGTGAAATGGCGCTATATAAATAAAGTTGAATTGAATTGAATTGAATTGAAATGGGTGATGGCTGAAGCTGCAGCTTATATTGCCCACCATATTTCATCCAAGAATTCAAAAGAAAAACAAAACAGGAGGGATTACAATTTGAATGTGACAATAAAGTACTTCGTTGTTGTATATAACCACAATTTTCATGTAGCTGCGCTTCGGTAGATTTTACAAGGGCTGCGTTACATTTAAAATCATCTGTATTTACTGTGGCCTCAGCAATTAGAATGAATTAATACATTCACTTGAATGGAATATAGTACTTTAACTGAAGGTGTGCATCACCGAGTATGGAGTCGCTCAGTCAAAATATGAAGATTTTATCAATAAAAGTTTGTCTTGAATGTAAAAGTGTCTCTTCTTGCCCTGGCTTCATGTGTGGGCGGTGTTTTGTACTAGCATTGCTAAAATATAAAAGGAAGTACTACAGTGGGTCTCAAATATTTGTAATGTGTCCTGTTACTGCATGAGTTTATTGATGATAGACTATAAACTACACATATAAAGTAAATTATATTGATGACTGAACATCTCACATTCGCCAAAACATACAGTTATGAACATAACTCACAAAGGATCACACAAGTGATCTGACAAAAAAATAAATACATTAACAAGCGGTTTATTTTACAGTTGATGTGCCATAGTCACACAATCAAATAAATCTCAGTTCAGTCCCTTTTATATTAAGTGGAAATTGTGCTACTTTGGTTTTGACACTTTACCTATAAAAGCAAAGGATTTCAGTACGTTCCACAGTGGCGAGGTAGGTTGTTGGGAGGCTGATTTCCTCTTGCCTAGATGAATGACAGAAATGGATGATGGTTAGTTTCAAGCAAGTTCAACACTTATACAGGCACATATCAAAAATTAGAATACCATGAAAAAATTCAATATTTTTTTCACTCATTTCAGAAAGTGAAACCCATATATAGATTCATTACAGGGACAGTGATATATTGAAAGTGTTTATTTTAATATTGATGATTACGGCTACAGTCCATATTAACCAACACCTCAGCGGCCAACATTTATATTTAAAAACTATTTTTTAAAGTTAATTTTATGTAATATTCTAATTTTTTGCCAAATTGAATTTGGGGTTTTCAGGGGCTGTAAGCTGTAATCATCAAAATTAAAATAAATAAACGCTTGAAATATATCACTGTCTGTGTAATGAATCTATATAATATACGGATTTCTCTTTCTGAAATGAGTGACAAAAAATATTGAAGTTTTTCATGACATTCTAATTTTTGGAGATGTACCTGTATTAGGGAAATACACCTGTGAAAGTCAGTGGTGGGATGTGACAAAAATGCTTCGCTTCCCTGACAAGCACTGCAGGATCCACAGAATAGGTGTGTGGGTCTATTATGATGCTTTAGAAAATTATATGAATGACTTTATACTGTAAATCACTGGTTTGAAAAAGCAATTTTAATATGACGAGATTTCGGCTCCTGTGGTTCATTTCACCAGTATCCACAATATCAACACTGAGGGCAGCTAATCCCTGGCATGTGGAAACACATTCTAGCATTAAATTGCACACAATTTAATGCGCAGCACCAAAGTGCAATACGTACACAAACCAGGACTTTAACCAGGATTAACATATTTCATCGTTTTGCTCTCACAAGCGAATATTTAGGAGAAAACAAGCACGAATCAGCAGTTGGTACTAGCTAGCTACTAGCTAAAAATCGTTAGCTAAAAATAGTTAGCCAGCAAAGAACAGCGCTGTATGGCTCAAAAAAAGTGAACTTATCCAACAGGATAAATAAGCGAACAAATGCACATTATTACAAATCACTCACCATCGATGGTTCTCTCACGTTCGTCTTCAGCTTGTCCGTAGTCCAGTTCTATGCTGGGCTGCCATCTGTATCGGTCCGGGTCACTCCTCACTGTGGATGTGCCACCAAGCAGAGAAAACTCTGCACCTCTTTGTTGGACCACGGTGTAGAGTTCCGCAAAACCTACAACGCTGTCTGTATTAATATCATATTTACTCCGTGACCGAGTTAGTCCGTGAAATATTGCAAATAGCGGTCATGTGTAGATTCATCAGAAGACGGTCGCTTTCGTGATGTTACGACCTGACCAATCAGCGGCGACCAGTCTTTTGACGTCACAACACGGCACGACTCAGCACTGTTGTACCCTGCCCTTGAGCGGGGACGAAAATCACGGCTGTTAAACCGTGTTGGGGCTAGTGGAAAGAATTACAAAGCGTGCTGAGCTGTCCCGTGTTGGGCTAATCGGGGCTAGTGGAAAAGGCCCTTAACCGGCCCCAGTTTGTGAGAACCCAGGACTGTGTGTCCGACACGATCATCGGTAGCACGGGGGACCCACAGGGAACGGTTTTGGCTCCCTTCCTGTTCACCCTTTATACTGCGAACTTCTCACACAACACAACACACTGCCATCTACAGAAGTTCTCTGACGACTCTGGAATCGTTGGCCTCATCTCCGACGGAGATGAAGCTGAGTACAGAGGACTTATCCAGGACTTCGTGGACTGGTGCCATCGGAACTGCCTCCAGATCAATGCGAGGAAAACAAAGGAGCTGGTGGTGGACTGCTGCAGGCAAGGACAACCCCTCACAGCACCAGTAAATATACAGAGAACAGACATCGAGATGGTGACATCCTACAAGTACCTGGGTGTTCATCTGAACAATAAACTGGACTGGTCACACAATACTGACACACTCTACAAGAAGGGACAGCGCAGGCTGTTCCTACTGAGGAGACTCAGGTCTTTTGGTGTACAAGGGGCGCTGCTGAAGACATTCTATGACATGGTGGTGGCATCAGCCATCACTTTTGGAGTGGTCTGCTGGGGCAGTGGCATTACCGCAGCTGATAGGAAGAGACTGAACAAACTGATCAAGAAAGCTAGCTCTGTCATGGGGCAGCACCTTGACCCAGTGGAGGAGATAGGAGAGAGAAGGACGGTGGCTAAACTGTCATCTCTGCTGGAGGCCGAGTTCCACCCTATGCAGGACATACTGAATGCACTGAGGAGCTCATTTAGCAGCAGACTACATCATCCTAGGTGCACAACCGAGAGGTTTCGCAGGTCCTTCCTACCAACGGCTGTCAGACTGTACAACCTAAGCAGGGCTGCTCGCAGAGATAGCAAAAAGACGTGACAACCTAATAGTTTTTGAATGCAAAAGACGCAATAGACTTATACAATGGTCCCCTCCGGCATACAACTAGGAAAATACCGGTCACTATGGAGGGTGAGAATATGTATGGGTACATAATCATACCATGTAGGATAACTAAGTAGACGGTTGTGCTGTTTCATCCCATCTAGCAACAATGCTCTGCACTGTGTGTGTTTATATATTTACATATTTATTCCATCTAGCTACAATGCTCCCCACTGGGTGTGTTTATATATCTACACTACCGTTCAAAAGTTTGGGGTCACTTAGAAATTTCCTTATTTTTGAAAGAAAAGCACTTTTTTTCAATGAAGATAACTTTAAACTAATCAGAAATACACTCTATACATTGCTAATGTGGTAAATGACTATTCTAGCAGCAAATGTCTTGCTTTTGGTGCAATATCTACATAGGTGTATAGAGGCCCATTTCCAGCAACTATCACTCCAGTGTTCTAATAGTACAATGTGTTTGCTCATTGTGTCAGAAGGCTAATGGATGATTAGAAAACCCTTGTGCAATCATGTTAGGTCTACAATGCTGTAATTGCTGCAAATGGAGGATTCTTTGACAAAACCAAAGTTTGAAGGAAAAAATTATTATTTCAAATACAAATCATTATTTCTAACATTGTCAATGTCTTGACTATATTTTCTATTCATTTTACAACTCATGGTGGTAAGTAAGTGTGACTTTTCATGGAAAACACAAAATAATTGTCTGGGTGACCCCAAACTTTTGAACGGTAGTGTACATATTTATTCCATCTAGCTACAATGCTCCGCACTGTGTGTTTATATATCTACATATTATTCCATCTAGCTACAATGCTCCACACTGTGTGTGTTTATATATTTACATATTTATTCCATCTAGCTACAATGCTCCGCACTGTTTATATACTCATATATTTATTCCATCCAGCTACAATGCTCCGCACTGTGTGTCTATATATATATATATATATATATATATATATATATACTAGCTGCTCTTGTTTTTTCTTGCCTTCTGATTGTTGCTCTGAGCGTTGCTATCCCTATGCTGTTGCAATCCTGGAATTTCCCCATTGTGGGACTACAGTGGGGTAAAAAAGTATTTAGTCAGCCACCAATTGTGCAAGTTCTCCCACTTAAAAGATGAGAGAGGTCTCCAATTTTCATCATAGGTATACCTCAACTATGAGAGACAAAATAAGAAAAAAAAAATCCAGAAAATCACATTGAAGGATTTTTAATGAATTAATTGGTAAATTCCTCGGTAAAATAAGTATTTGGTCAATAACAAAAGTTCATCTCAATACTTTGTTATATACCCTTTGTTGGCAATGACAGAGGTCAAACGTTTTCTGTAAGTTTTCACAAGGTTTTCACACACTGTTGCTGGTATTTTGGCCCATTCCTCCATGCAGATCTCCTCTAGAGCAGTGATGTTTTGGGGCTGTCGCTGGGCAACACAGACTTTCAACTCCCTCCAAAGATTTTCTATGGGGTTGAGATCTGGAGACTGGCTAGGCCACTCCAGGAACTTGAAATGCTTCTTACGAAGCCACTCCTTCGTTGCCCGGGCGGTGTGTTTGGGATCATTGTCATGCTGAAAGACCCAGCCACGTTTCATCTTCAATGCCCTTGCTGGTGGAAGGAGGTTTTCACTCAAAATCTCACGATACATGGCCCCATTCATTCTTTCCTTTACACGGATCAGTCGTCCTGGTCCCTTTGCAAAAAAACAGCCCCAAAGTATGATGTTTCCACCCCCATGCTTCACAGCAGGTATGGTGTTCTTTCTCCTCCAAACACAACAAGTTGAGTTTTTACCAGAAAGTTCTATTTTGGTTTCATCTGACCATATGACATTCTCCCATTCCTCTTCTGGATCATCCAAATGCTCTCTAGCAAACTTCAGACGGGCCTGGACATGTACTGGCTTAAGCAGGGGGACATGTCTGGCACTGCAGGATTTGAGTCCCTGGCGGTGTAGTGTGTTTCTGATGTAACCTTTGTTACTCTGGTCCCAGCTCTCTGCAGGTCATTCACTAGGTCCCCCCATGTGGTTCTGGGATTTTTGCTCACCGTTCTCGTGATAATTCTGACCCCACGGGGTGAGATCTTGCGTGGAGCCCCAGATCGAGGGAGATTATCAGTGGCCTTGTATGTCTTCCATTTTCTAATAATTGCTCCCACAGTTGATTTCTTCACACCAAGCTGCTTACCTATTGCAGATTCAGTCTTCCCAGCCTGGTGCAGGTCTACAATTTTGTTTCTGGTGTCCTTTGACAGCTCTTTGGTCTTGACCATAGTGGAGTTTGGAGTCTGACTGTTTGAGGTTGTGGACAGGTGTCTTGTATACTGATAACGAGTTCAAACAGGTGCCATTAATTCAGGTAATGAGTGGAGGACAGAGGAGCCTCTTAAAGAAGAAGTTAGAGCTCTGTGAGAGCCAGAAATCTTGCTTGTTTGTAGGTGACCAAATACTTATTTTACTGAGGAATTTACCAATTAATTCATTAAAAATCCTTCAATGTGATTTTCTGGATTTTTTTTTCTCATTTTGTCTCTCATAGTTGAGGTATACCTATGATGAAAATTGGAGACCTCTCTCATCTTTTAAGTGGGAGAACTTGCACAATTGGTGGCTGACTAAATACTTTTTTGCCCCACTGTAATAAAGGCTCATCTTATCTTATCTTATCTTATCTAATCTTGTGGAAGGGGAGATCACGCCCACTTATTACCGCTATTGTTTTCTCTTCATGTCTGTCATCAAAGCACTCTTTTCTGACAGCCTGGAGCTCCTTGTGACAGTCACAGCCTGCCCTTGCATGCAGCTCTTTTCTAAAAGTGGCATTTCTAATTTT
The DNA here is from genome assembly GCA_020510985.1 of Pholidichthys leucotaenia. Lineage (NCBI taxonomy): Eukaryota > Metazoa > Chordata > Actinopteri > Cichliformes > Pholidichthyidae > Pholidichthys > Pholidichthys leucotaenia. The sequence goes on from CM035837.1 coordinate 482,157,188, forward strand.
TATCTCATGATCAGTAAACACCACTAAGACGTAAGCAGGCAGTTTCCAGGGTCTAACCACCAGTTGATAAGCCCGAGCCGACCCCTTTCTCAGGAGCAGGTGAGCTTCTTGGGGCAGGGGTAGGAGCAATGCTGGTAGGGTGTCTAAATAGGATTCAACTTTGTGAGTGGGATTTCCTTCATAATCCCTGCCCCCTTCCCCCTCCTTGTTGGTGACAGGGATCAGAAGTCAATGAGTGTGAAGCTTCTTAGGGGCCATTGACTTGGTAGCCCCCACCAGCCCTAAGGCGGTGTGGTCAAAGTTTCTGCCAGGAGCGGCACAGGGCTTCCCCCACCAAATCGCTGCTGTGGTTGAGGTGACTCCTCAGCAGGAAATCTGGGTTCCCTGCCCATTCCGGGCTGTGCAGGGTTTGCTTCTTTCTCTTTCTCACCAGCTCCTGTAGCCCTGCTAACAATTCTTCATTGAGTGCCGGTGACCTCTTTTCCGCTGGTATTAGGTGGCAGGCCTTCTCCCCATGCCGACCTACATAGGCACTCTGATGCCTTCTCGTTGCCCCCCTATATGCCTGCTGCAGTGGGGTTAACGCTTGTTTAAGTTCTTCTAAATTAACAGCCATTCGCTCAGCTGTTTTTGTAAGTTGTGGTGGACACACATACGTGACCTGCTTTTGGACTCACATTTTAGGCCTGAACAAAGGCAGAGCTTCCTTGGTGATTACAGGAAGCTGCAAGAGTGTTAGCTTTGGTATGCAAAGCTTGAGACTGTGGGGTATAATTATAGGATTAAAGAGGGGATGCATTGTAGACAGTGGGGGTGATATCATGGAGAGAGGATGCATTGTTACTGTCATTATAATGCAATGTGGTCTGTGAGACATGTTACTTGTGAACTGTAAGAGTCCTGGTATTTAAGGACGAGAGTTCCCTGTGTTGCTCTCTTTTTTTTCTGCTTCGTGATGTTGGAGATGTGAATAAAGCTGACTCGAGAGAGAACTCTGTCTCGTCATTCTCACATTACCACACTGGTGACCCAAGACGTATCATGCAAGAGGAGAATTCCGCCGGGCCAGCCTTGTCAGGAGCCCCCAGCCAAGTGAATGCTGCTACAGTCCAGCTACCGGACTTCTGGCAGAACAATCCACGCTCCTGGTTCAACGTGGTTGAGGCGCAGTTCAACCTCCGGGGGATATCGGTAGATGCCACAAAATTCTACCACGTAGTCGCAAAGCTGGACAACAACACGGCCCAGCATGTGGAGAGCCTGATCGACCAGCCGCCGGACAGCGACAAATACGGCACGTTGAAGGCTGCGCTCATCCAGCAATTCACCCCCTCGGCGGAGGAGCGAGCAGAGAGGCTCTGACGACGATCACTTCATTTTCACCCACCTCTTCCTCAGGACTCTACCGTCAGCAGCGAGAGCGACCCTGGCCAGTTCGCCACTGTTGGCCCAACGGGACTACCGCGCGCTGGGCCGAGAAGTGCAGCGGACTGTCAATGCCACCAAGCGGTGCGCAGCCACGGCCGCTGCAGCAGAACTCAGCACGACGACCGGAGGCGACAGGAGGCCAGAGGCAGCAGTACCAGACTCACCAACGACGGCGGTGGCAGGAGCCAGGGAACGCGGATCGGACGTCCTTTGTTTCTACCATCGCCGCTTCGCAGAGAGGGCACGCAAATGTGTACCACCGTGCCAGTTCGGGCGTTCGGGAAACACCAAGACCGGGGGTCGGTAGCAGCCGCGGCCCTCGGGGAGGAGAACAAGCTGCTCTACTTGTCGGACGCACGCTCGGGGAGGCAGTTCCTCGTCGACACAGGCTCCCAGTTGAGTTTCATCACACCTCCCTACGCGGACAGACTAGCTGGTTCCGGAGGTCCCCGGGTGACAGCAGCGAACGGCTCGGAGATTAAGACCTTTGGTGAGAAGACTCTGCTTCTGTCTCTACACGGCCGTACATTTGAGTGGACTTTTGTTGTAGCAGCAGTAAATTTCAATACGTTCGGGGCTGATTTTCTGTGCTCACATGGTTTGTTGGTTGATCTCGCTAACAGGCGCCTGGTTAATGCACTTTCTTTTGATTCTATCCCCTATACAGTGCGAGTGGCCCCACCAACAGCACAAGCCAACATCACAGCTGCAAGCGGTAAGTTCCACACACTGCTCACTCAGTTCCCAGCACTCACAATCCCCACATTTTTGGCAACAGTCGCTAAACACGGGGTGGAGCATTTTATTACCACTACCGGACCGCCCGTTTTTGCAAAAGCTCGGCGCTTGGACGCAGTTAAACTAGCCATAGCGCGCGAGGAGTTCGCCAACCTGGAGAGGTTGGGCATTATCAGACGTTCAAACAGTCCGTGGGCTTCCCTGCTGCACATGGTCCCGAAAGCCAACGGATCATGAGGCACTTTTCCACTTGGAACCCAAAGGTCTCATTTGGCCTTGGACCGAACAGTCCTGTTCCGGCACTGGTGGTTTTCCACAGCACAAGGCTCACTGTAGTATGGGTGGGAGAAGGAGGGAGTTGGAGGCGGGGTTTTGAGGGAGTTGGAGGCGGTGCTACACTCCCCTTGAGGCTGCGCCATTTTCCCTGGACCAATTAGTAGTCCAAGAGCTATTTAATATCATTTTGGTGGTGAGGCTGCTGTGTATTATTATGCATTACTCATCTCATGTAACCTTGTGCCATTGCAATGACGCAATTTTTTCGTATATTTAATGTGGACGTGTGGATCTTTAATATCACAGTTACAAGTACTGGGACAGCCATCTAATAAAAAATATCTTACAAAATTACAAGTCCACATTTTCTTTAAAGTGTACTTGTTAATGCTGAGTACAGAATTGGGTGAGGCGCACCAAAACAGTTGTTGCTGTACACCCCACACTCACCCGTCCTTACAATGGCTAAGTTGAATATTTTGTGCAGATAAAACCATTACCTGGGTTGGCAATATGAACATTTCCAAATACAGAACTTAAAATATTAGGTGTCCCTGTTGTTGCACATGGATATAAAGCTTGGTCAGTAGTGACTGGCTTTTAATGTACGTGTCGGCAGTTATTGGACTCCATAACACACTGCAATGACAAATTTTTCCCAACCTTTTTAAGGGTTTTAAGACAGTGTAAAACTTAGTAGTAACAGACAACACATGATGTCAACAGTCACAGGTTTATTCAACGTTATTAACACTGGTCATTGATTAATGTACAGTATATACATAATAATGGTTGGGAAAACGGGTCACACACGCCGTGCGAGGGTTTCAAAGACTGCCATGAGAGTGTTATTGAGGGCAGCATTCTGCGCAATTTCCTCCCTTCGTACAGCAACTTCGGCTTCCCTGGACTGATGGACCTCATCCACAAGCAGTGAATTGAGTTCCAACTGTTGCCGCTGGAGCTCCCTCTGCTCACGTTGATGTTCCCGCTGAAGCTCCATCTGTTCACGGTGCTGTTCCCTTTCTGCTTCTTGCATCGATGCAAAAATAGTTGAAAGGTCTTGTTTTGTGTTGCTCCACTTCCTCTTTACAAGACAGAAATGTGAGCTGGTGTCAGTAAAATCAACCTCAAAACATGTAGCAGTACATCCCCAAAAATTAATCCATCCATCCATCCATCTTCTACCGCTTTTCCGGAGGTCCGGGTCGCGGAGGCAGCAGTTCAAGCAGAGAAGCCCAGACTTCCCTCTCCCCAGCCACCTGCTCCAGCTCTTCAGAGGGGATACCAAGGCGTTCCCAGACTAGCTGGGAGACATAGTCTCTCCACCGAGTCCTGGGTCTGCCCCGGGGTCTCCTCCCAGTGGGACGTGCCTGAAACACCTCAAGTGGGAGGCGTCCAGGAGGCATCCTAATCAGATGCCCATACCACCTCAACTGACTCCTTTCAATGTGGAGGAGCAGCGGTTCTACTCTGAGCCTCTCCCGGATGACTGAGCTCCTCACCCTATCTCTGAGGGTGAGTCCAGCAATCCTACGGAGAAAGCTCATTTCAGCCGCTTGTATCCGCGATCTCGTTCTTTCGGTCATTACCCAAAGCTCGTGACCATAGGTGAGAGTAGGAACGTAGATTGACTGGTAAATCGACAGCTTTGCCTTAGAACTAAGCTCCCTCTTCACCACAACAGACCGGTACAACGTCCGCATCACTGCAGATGCTGCTCCAATCCGTCTGTCGATCTCTCGCTCCATTTTCCCCTCACTCGTGAACAAGACCCCAAGATACTTAAACTCCTCCACTTGGACTCCCCCCCTCATGGATCGTCACCTTATCGTGGTGGGGGGGTTTGCGTGCCCCAGTGATCCCAGGAGCTATGTTGTCCGGGGCAATTTGCCTCTGATAGGGTCTCCCAAGACAAACTGGTCCTGGGTGAAGGGCCAGACGAAGAACGATCCAACAGACTCTCATGATAAATTGTATATCAAGGATTCAGTGTACCCCGCCCGGTATGGGGTTACCGGGGCCCCACCCTGGAGCCAGGCCTGGGGGAGGGGCTCGAAGGCTAGCGTCTGGTGGCCGGGTTTCCACCCATGGGACCCGGCCGGGCTCAGCCCGAAGGAGTTACATGGGTCCGCCCTCCAGTAGGTTCACCACCTGCAGGAGGGATCATGGAAGTCCGGTGCTATGTGGATTAGGTGGCAGTCAAAGGCGGAGACCTTGGCGGACTGATCCCAAAAATTAATACAAAAGTTAAATATTTTTGGACACATGTCAGAAAGTGAGACCCATATATTATACAGAATCATTAATCAGACAGTGAAGTATTGTTACATTTTAATCATTTATTGGCTCACAGCGCATGAATATCCAAAATTACTTTTCTCAAAAAATCGATGGTTATATTAAAAATAGATATTAAAAAAAGAGGAGTGTTCTCAAAAGTATGAGGATTTATGGAGAAACGGATTTCATTTTCCAGCTGGAGTGACCATCGCCCCACAGTGCCTAAACAATCAAAACCTGGTGTAATGGACAAGGCATCACTGTGTTTGATTTGGCCAGGAAACTCTCCTGACATAAAACCCATATGGATTGTCAAGATTATGACAGATACCATCTTATATGACTTTCACTGTCTTTTGTGAGTCACAAAAAACACACTGTACCATGACATTGCAGTTATTTTGAGATGTACCTGTACAAGGGACACACACTGGTGAAAGGCAAGTGCTGGGTTTGAAAAAATTACTTTTTTTTATGAGTATCACAACTGTGTATTGTACAATACATTTAGTAAAAGCTGGGTTTATGTTTCAAATGCCTAGCTTTTTATGGTGGTCAAAAAATTCTAGAGGTGACCCAAATTCTATGGTGGAGAGACCCAGCTGGTCTATCCTCTCTGAAAAGCTGGAGCAGGTGGCTGGGGAGAGGGAAGTCTGGGCTTCTCTGCTTGAACTGCTGCCTCCGTGACGCGGAGAAGCGGCACAAGATGGATGGATGGAAAAAATTCTGAATGCATTTATACAGTAGGCTCAACTGAATCATGAAAATGAAGCACGCTGACTTTCAAATAATGAGTTTTGTGCTACAACAGCTCATTAGCTTTTCCATGCCTGTGATTAAATATGCAATTGCATTGCTGGACTTTTTTGATGTGCTTTACATGAAACAATAAACTGTACCGTGAGTATTACATTATTACAATATAATATAATTATATTATTTGACTATTGGGCTTTACCTGTGCGTGAAAGTGTTGACGGAGATGTGCCAAACTGTGAGCGAGCTGGACTTGGTTCTGGTGCCGGATGATCTAGATCCGTAGCAGGAGAAGCCGGGTGCTCGTATCGCGGGAGGTGGGCTCTGTCTATGATCATTTATGGATCGGTATGAAAGTGCAACATGTAAAAAAAAAAAAATAAAATAAAAAACTTTTAACCAGGATTACAACTAACTATTTCATCAGATATTGTCAACACAAAAAACAACATACAAGGACGGACATAGCATTAAGCTAGGTCATCGTTTAAACACGATTAAGTTTTCGTCTGTCCTAAGTGAACTTTCCACTGTTGGAAAAAATAACATAAAGCATGAATATCAGATCACTTACCGTCCTGTATATCACAATATCACGGCTTCAACTGCTGAAGTTGGATACGTCGCGGCTACACATTCAATTCAATTCGGGTGGCTGGGTCTAATTCCCGGTGCGTCTCCGTGTAATTTCTGGTGCGTCTGTTTGTGCGCACCACTGCAAGCTCAGTCTGCTTCCCTCTGCATTCTCTCATAAGCCGAAACGCACAGGAAACTCTGCTGGACTGCGGTGTTGGATTTCTGCTGATTTCTGTTAAGCCATTCGCTCGTTGTGGTTTATAATATCACTTGTTCACGGGCTCACTGACGAAAAATTGCAAATGGCGACCAGCAAGCGATTCTGGAAAGTCAGTGTAACGCCCACGTAATGCCCACTCTCATGACGCTACGCACAGACCAATGAATGACCAGCAGTGGCGTGACGAAACGGGGCCGGGAGCCTTCGGACCTGCTTTTTACGGTGCCGAAAAAAGTGTCAGTTAAACTGGAACTGTTCCGAAAAAGGGAACTGTGAGGCCTTTGGGTTCCGAGTGGGAAACCGGACAATGGAGGCCGATCGGGGCCAAACGGGGCCTTTGGGTTCCAAGTGGAAAAGCGCCTATGGCGACCTTGCAGGGATTTCCGCAGGTTAAACAACACTACAGCGCACGACCGCTACCCAATTCCGCATATGCAAGATTTTTCCGTTCACTTGGCAGGGGCGCGCATTTTTTCTAAAATAGACTTAGTCCGCGGTTACCACCAAGTCCCAGTGAGCGCTGAGGACATACCCAAAACAGCGGTAATAACTCCGTTTGGCCTATTCGAGTTTTTACGCATGCCATTCGGACTTAAAGGGGCTGCTCAGACATTCCAACGCATGATGGACACGGTGCTTCGCGATCTCCCTTTTGTGTTCGTCTACTTGGACAATATTTTAGTAGCCAGCGCGTCCGAAGATGAACACGAAAAGTTTTCCAAAAGGTTGGGAGATCACGGGTTAATAATCAACCCAGCGAAGTGTCAGCTCGGGGTGGCGCAGATCGATTTTTTAGGACACCGCGTCTCCCCCGAAGGAGCAGTTCCCCTTCCTGACAAAGTGCGCGTGGTGGCAGATTTTCCCCGGCCGCAGACGGTCAGGGCGTTGCAGGAGTTTTTGGGAATGGTGAATTTTTATAACCGTTTTCTTCCCCGCGTGGCGCAACTCATGCAGCCGCTGTATGCTGCGCTCAAAAAAAAGAAACCCGCGGATAAGGTCGAGTGGTCCCCGGAGCGGGACCAAGCATTCTCGGAGGTGAAAGCAGCCTTGGCAAAGGCTGCGTTGTTGGCACACCCAGACCCAACGGCCCGCATAGCGCTCACCACTGACGCTTCAGAGGTGGCCATAGGGGCGGTCGTGGAGCAACATGTAGCCGGAGTTTGGCAACCCCTCGCCTTTTTCAGCAGGACCTTGCGCGATAGCGAATGTAAATACAGCGCGTTCGACAGGGAGCTGCTCGCTCTCCATTTGGCCATTCGCCACTTTCAGTTCTGGCTAGAAGGACGCTCTTTCACCGCGTCCGTTGACCACAAACCGCTAACATTCGTGATGGCCAAGGTTTCCGAACCGTGGTCAGGCCGGCAGCAGAGACAGCTGGCCGCGATATCAGAGTTTACCACTGATATCCAGCATGTGGCGGGCAAACTCAATGTAGTGGCAGATTGCCTCTTGTGGCGGCCCCAGTCAGCGTAGGAATAGATTACGCAGCCATGGCCGCGGAGCAGGTTAGTGACGTGGATGTGCGTGCGTTCCAGTCTGGACCAACAGGGTTAAGGCTGGAGAACAGGGTTCTGCAAGACGGTATGCCCCCCCCTAATCTGCGATGTCTCCATGGGACGGCCGCGTCCAGCAGTACCAGCTGCGTGGCGCTGCCGCGTTTTTGACGCGATTCATTCTTTGGCGCACTCGGGAGTGCGCGCGTCGGTCAAAATGGTAGGAGAGAAATTTGTGTGGCCGAGCCTCCGCAAACAAGTTAAAGAGTGGGCAGCAGCCTGCACGGTGTGTCAATGAGCCAAAGTACACAGGCACACGAGGGCTTCTTTGGAGCCGTTTCGCATTCCGGCCAAGAGGTTCGATCACGTTCATGTGGACCTCGTGGGCCCCCTCCCGCCGTCACAAGGGTGCACACACCTTCTCACAATGGTGGACCGCACCACACGCTGGCCTGAAGTGGTCCCGCTGGCATCAACCACGGCCGAGGAGGTTGCGCGTGCATTTTTAACAGCTTGGGTGGCGCGCTTCGGCGTTCCATCGGACGTTATGTCCGACAAAGGCCCTCAATTTGTGTCCGAGCTTTGGTCGACAATGGCCCGCAGCCTGGGTGTCACAAGTCACCGCACAACTGCGTACAATCCACAGGCTAATTGGTTATGCGAACGTTTTCATAGGTCATTGAAAGCAGGGCGTCACTGACGGATGCAAATTGGGTAGACAAGTTACCGTGGGTGTTATTGGGGTTGCGTTCTGCGCCTAAAGAGGACTTAGAAGCCTCCCCAGTGGAGCTCGTGTTTGCGCAGCCACTCCGGCTCCCTGGGGAGTTTCTCCCAGATAACCCCGTGCCAGACGCCTCCCCGTCTCAGCTGTTGCGGAGTAACATAGAATCAAGCACGCTGCTCGGCCCCGCGCACCACAGTTTTCCGCGCATTTTTGTGCCTAAAACTTTGAAAAACGCAGAGTTTGTTTTTGTCAGACACGATGCGCATCGAACCCCGCTACGACCGCCTTATGACGGACCCTTCAGAGTGTTAGAAACGGGGGACAAGCAGTTTTTGCTAGATTTGGGGGTTAGGAAAGAGAAAGTTGGCATAAACAGACTCAAACCCGCTTTTGTGGTGGCAGATGAGCAAGTGCTGTTGGCGAGGGCCCCGCGGCGAGGTAGACCCCCGCGGGGGGCTTCACAGAGTAATGTTTCCCCAGAACTCCCACAGGTGCTGACAAAAGGTTTCCACCCCCAGACGGCAAACCCCCAGCATGACAGCGCCGCGGAGACGTTGAATCCCAGCTACAGCAGATACGGCAGGAGACGGAAGCCCAGACAGCATGTGGACTGATGTTTATTGATACTATCACGGCATGCATGTTGTTATTCCCTTGTTTGTTCTAAAATGCTGGGGGCGCTTTGTGTGGTGGACACACATACGTGACCTGCTTTTGGACTCACATTTTAGACCAGAACAAAGGCAGAGCTTCCTTGGTGATTACAGGAAGCTGCAAGAGTGTTAGCTTTGGTATGCAAAGCTTGAGACTGTGGGGTATAATTATAGGATTAAAGAGGGGATGCATTGTAGACAGTGGAGGTGATATCATGGAGAGAGGATGCATTATTACTGTCATTATAATGCAATGTGGTCTGTGAGACATGTTACTTGTGAACTGTAAGAGTCCTGGTATTTAAGGACGAGAGTTCCCTGTGTTGCTCTCTTTTTTTTCTGCTTTGTGATGTTGGAGATGTGAATAAAGCAGACTCGAGAGAGAACTCTGTCTCGTCATTCTCACATTCCCACAAAGTAAAGTAATCTCATTATCTTCACCTAAAGAAGCTATGTTAGCTGTTACCTGCTCGTCTCCCCTTCATCAGAAGAAGATGATTTCTGTCAGAAGTCTGAAATATAAACCTCACAAATACAGAGTACAAAAAGGTATTAGACTGAATCAAAGATCAGACTTGAGACACGTAGAGCCTTTTAGAAGTTAGAAGTTTTACTTGCAAGGAGCAATCACCCAGACAAATGTTAATGCAGTGTGAAGGTGAAATGCTGGGGGCAATCCCGCAGCGCCTTCTTTATATACAATGATAGTACATGGTGTGTGTGACAAACTCAGCAAAAGCAGAACAACGGAATTACCACATAAGCAAAAGTACGCTCTGTACATCTTCAAGTGTGTGTAGGAGATAAATCGCATGAACACTCTTATCGCGGGGAGAACATCTGCTTCTTCACTCAGCAAAGAGAGGGAGAGGGAAACAACTCCATATATGGGCCTACAACAAACCGGTGCTTCCGGTCAAAAAGAACATAGTTACTCATCTTGATTTGCACACTAAGTGGAGTTACACATCAGTAATTTTTTCACAACACACAGCATAAACCTTTTTAAACCTTCAGTCAAGTATATTATGAAATGATAACATATATATGTACACAATTTTTCTGACAATTTCTCAGATGCATGTTCGCTGTCATCACCCCCCCTTCTCCTCAGAGAGGGTGCGAATGCTCATAGGGCCCTTTTCATAGCCCTTATACTCTGTTCCTTCATTGCTGCTGATGTCAGGTTAAGGCTGATGAGGCTGCTGGTGAGCTTCAAACCTTTCGTCGTACTGCTTCAATCTCTCCAGCTGAGGAGTGAACTCCCCATATCTTCTTGCCGCTTGGGTATCTTCTTTGATGAGAGCTGCCACACCTGCATCTCCATGGCCACCATTTTAACTGGGGGTCCAGTGCATGGCAGGAACTGTACAGCTTCACCACCTCATAGCGGTCTTTTTCCAGCTGCTCTAGCCAACTCACCCACCATTGCAGCCATTCGCCAATCTCTTTCTTCCGTGCAACAGGTGGCGGGCATCCCACCACCAGTGTAGGCACTCCTTGATAATTTGCTAGCAGGAAATGCTGACCCGTCTTCAGCACCTCCTCACTGATGTGTTCCCCCAATTTCTCACAGGTGATGCTCATGCCTGCTCGGCCGTAGATCTGACTAATTTCATGCATGAATTTACTGCTCCAGGTGAGTGGTTCACCCGTTGGGAGCAAAACTCCCACCTTTTTGTAGGTACGTTGATTCAGCTTCTTCATTTCAGGTGCTCCTGCACTATCTGTGGCTTCCTCGGAGGGCTTTGATAATATAAAACCCCCAGAGGTGCCCTGTCTGCCCGCGGCTTCCCCGGAGAGCTCTGCTGGCACAGAAACCCCAGAAGCGCCTTCTGGCAAAACCTGTGAAATTACTAGCTCAGAGCCAGGGTTCCCCCCCTGCTATCACCCTTCTTGATCTTCCATCTTCCTGTAGGTTGTTGACTGTCTTCCTCTCAAAGCCTCCCCTTGGCACATCGGGGCACAGGGATGAGGGGATTGACCTAGGTCACTACACCCCCACCCAGACCTCGTCAGGTCTGGCTGCTGCCGTGCTCCTAGCCTTGTCAGCTTCATGACAGGGCTGTGTAGCCTGGTGCTCCCACGTAGCCTGTCAATTTCTTGACAGGTTTTCTGTCGCGGTGCTCCCACGCAGGCTACCACTGTAGTAGCAGGACGCAGGCAGGGCTCTGCCCACCTGTGTCCCAGATCAGGATCACTTGGACGGCACAGCAGTCTCCCTTTGACTGCTGAAACCCCCTCAGCTGCTCAGGCTTCTCAAGCCTAACAGCCTTTTGTGGACCCTGGTGCTCCTTCGGGGCCCACCCAGAGACGCCACTTGTCAAAGACCCTAACCTTGTACCTCAGCACGAGGTCAAGTACACCAGCTGCTGTCCCTAGAAGGGGTTCTTCACAGGGAATTCAGTTACCATTTGTGTGGCTGGCGAGTGAAGGATTAACCCAGCTTTACTGTCTTCATCTGCAAGGCGGCCTTCACTTTCCTGCACCCAGAGCTCTGACTGAGTGACCTGTCCAGCCAGAAGCCCAAGGCACACCCTTGCATTAATGACAGTTCCTCCTTGGTCTCATTGCTTTTGGTAATCTGGGTAACTGTTTTAAATCAGGAAAACTGATTTATAGGAGACCTGTTTTAAATTACCTCTACAGAGTAACCCTTAAAAACTCATAAAACTGTTACACCTCTTGTAGAAAAATACCTACTCGAAAACCCAGAAAAATGTGGACGCTGAATCAGTGATCACAGACTCCTTTACTGCCTTTTAACCTGCTGAACTCTGTTCAACTTCCCTAAAAACGCCTAAAAATAACATGCCCAAAGTAAATCAAAAGCTGTTCTTCAACCCTTTGCAGCATCTTCATGGGGTTAGTCTCACTTAAAAGAAAACACTCCGAATTTTTTGGCAAAACAGTCATAATCTCTCTAAGTGCTCCTGGTACTGAGTAACACGAAAGTTCACCTGGGTGTTTTTTTTAGATACAAATGCTTGCAAATAACATACAGCTGTCAGATACTGGCTGGAAAACACAGCAGAAATGTAGAACCAAGTGTTTTCAAGCTCAGGTCAAAATTTTGTAAAAATTCCTCAAAAAATGAATATATTACACAGCTTTTTTCTCAGGTTGTAACAAGGCTGTGTCTGTACTGGAAGACCGGAAATACAGCCTTTTTTTTCAGTGCTCACTGAGACGCACTAAGATGCAGAGACGTGATCACCCATGGGATTCACAGAGTTCAAGTTAATGTGCTGTAAGATTTATTAAAAGTTTGCAAAGCACAGCCAAATGGTTATATGTTGTTTAAAAATCAATCAGTTGAATCAAAAACAGAGGAATTCAGTTAATCAGAAAGTCAGAAATCATAAAAAAATAATTAATTAATCAAAAATCTTCTATCTTCTGGTCGTCGTTACAGATCACTGAAGGTCAAAACCACCCGTCACAGGAACAGTTTCTTTCCTCAAGCCATCACTCTGATGAACTCCTAACATTCACCTAGTCCTACCTGTTTGCTGTACTCATGACTTTTCATCCATTATTACATTGCACATAACTCTCACACTGCTTTTTACTTCATTCACATTATATCACTGAATCTGAGTCCACATTGAAATACTGTGTGATTGTATATTTTTTCATATATTCTGCAAAGTGTGGTTAGTCCGAGTAAATAACTGCATATATTCCTGTATATATTTGCATCCTTTTATAGAAACGTGGACAGACTGTAATTTACTGTACATACTCTGGTTGTCATTGAATCCTTATTTAAATCCTTCACCTGAACAACGAGAGCAAGTTTTTTAGCCAAAGTCAAATTCCTTGTATGTGTTGTGCATACTTGGCCAATAAAGCTGATTCTGATTCTGATTCTGATTCTGAAAAAAATAGAAATCACCCCCAAAATAACTGAGTAATTAGAGTAATGAAATCACCTGATTAATTTGTGGTTAGATATCTAAAAAGTTATGAAGATGATTGGAAGATGGTTAGAAATGCCAGGAAACCAGCCAGCCGAGCGGGCAGTTTCCCCCTGTGTCTCCCCTCTCCTCATCTTCGGTGCTCTTGTCCTCTGAGTCGGCCCCACATTGAAGCAGCCGGGCGGGGGGTGTGGGGGGGTGCAGCTTCCAGCCAGAAGCCTGCACTTCCTTTTTTTTACTTGCGTGATGATTTTTGCAGCAGAAGAAATCATTTCTTAAAAATTGAAGAGAGTTGATGGAATGGGATCATTTCTAAAAGACAGTCTTCTTTTCTCTCTTCAGGTCTTCTGCTGCTCGACGATGGATCTTGAAGTCCGCCCGAAATGATCATTTTTGGGGCTTCCGCACCCACCTTAAATACTGCTCATCCACCCATTTGTGTAGACTCTTATTGGACAGTTTCCATATCTCCCCATGCTTTTTGGCTGCTTATGATCGGACAGTTCAAAAACTCATTACATAACATGTCTGCCTCATAATTTCCCACATATGTGCCCAGGTGACACATATCTCAGCTACCCTTATCACGCAGTTTCCCTCATGTCAGCACTTCACCTTCACATATCACATTTTCCACCTTTCAGTTAGCCCAACTTAGCTGTCCTTCCGCAAAACTAAGCCAAGCTACTTTCTATTGCTCATTTTTTAGGCCAGTCCCATAACAACAGGCCTGCTTTTCCCGTCAACCATGCCTAAAAAACATGTTTCACAATTTGAAGTCATATAACCCTCCTTTGTGCATTTTTAAAATACATACTGGTTACATAGATTAATACAGTGATTATGGATCATCCTGCTGATTACATACATGAATACAAAGATTATATATTGACTTCAATGATTACACCAATGATATTGCATTTCATAGCATATATATACGTTTAATATCATGCATTCAGTCCTCCATGTTTTACCAGTCATATCTGCCCTTCCTGCTGGGGGGAGTACTTCTGATGGCCTACTTGTTGCGGCCTCTGATGGCTCCTAGCTCGCCCCTTCTGCCCTCTAAACAGGGATTGAGCTGGGTACCCCACCTTTTTGTCGTGGGGTGATGATGGTGAGTCGGTCGGTCACTCACAGACCTCTTCCAGTGGTTGTGGCCAGGTGGTGGGTTATGCAAACACCTGTCCCAGCCTGGGACCTCCGTGGGTGCATCTTCACCTCTGTTGGAGATCGTCGTGTGGGTCGCTCCTTGGTCTGGGTCTCTGTGGGTGCTGCATCCCGGCCGGGGACCCTTGTGGGTGCTGCCCCCCAGCATCAACTCAACGTGGGTGCTGCGCTCCAGCTTTGGCAGGCCATGAGCACTAGTCCTCGGCCCGGTGTCCACCAAGGGTGCAGCGTTGGCTCAGCCCGGGTCCACCACGGGTCCACCACGGGTGCTGCAGAGGTCTCAGCTCAGAGCTACTGCGCATGCTGCAGAGCTCCAGCCCGAAGCCACCGCAGGTGCTGCAGAGGTCCAGCCCAGAGCTACTGCGCATGCTGCAGAGCTCCACCCTGGAGCCATTTCGGGTGCAACTGTTGTCAAGCCCAGGACCACCGAAGGCGTTGAGGTCCTTCCTCCTCTGCCACACGCCATCATGGTCCACCTTCCTCCTCTGCCAGATGCTGTCGTGGTCTCCCTTCCTTCTCAGCCAGACACGTCATAGTTCCCCATCCTCGTCCACCACCTGACACCGTTGTGGTTCCCCTCCTCTGGCCCTGCTTCTCGTTATTGGGTCTTCTCATGGGGGAGCCTCCTCCTGGGTCACCCCTCCAGTCCTGGTGGCTTAAAGACTCCGGCCGGCTGCCCGAAAGACTGAGCCGCTGAGTCGGGTGGTCCATATTCTCTGGCAGGCAACCCGACTCATTCCATCTGGCCGTCCGGCTTGCCTGGGACTTTGGCCGGCCACCCGAACTGTCTGGTGGGCCCAAGGCCTTGATGTAGCATGGGTGCGGGTCCTGAGCGGGCTCTGTGTTTTTGCCCCCCCCCCCCAAACAGTTCCCCCAACCTCCCGCCCTGACTGGTGTATTACTCTACCATTTCTTTTTTTTTGGGGGGGGGGGGTTCTTTGGTGTTACCTGCGGGGGTCTTAAAGAGTGGTGTCTGTCAGGTGTCTGAGCATGTGTTTCACAGAGCTCAGACTCTCACTTTATTTCTAAGTTTTGTATGTCTGTTATTATTATTATGTTGTCAGTTTTTGTATATTTTTTGGTTTTGTGACTAGAGCCTTCCTCTTACTCCAGACACTCCCCACCAGCTGCTCACCGTCTGCTTCTCTGCCATCTCAGCTGTGAGCAGTTGTAATTAGGTCACTGGCTCACTCAGTGGCACACACCTGTCACTCATTTACTGCCAGTTATTTAAATCTGCCTGCACATTGTCTCAGTGCGACAGCATTGTCTATTGTCTATTCTCAATTGTCAGTTGTTTGATGTCTATGGACTGTTGGACTTGTTTCTCCTCCCCTCTTGCAGGGCAATCTCGGCCCTGTGGAGTTTCCTGCTGTAAGTTACTTTAAGTTTGCATTTTTTGTGTTCAGTGCACAATTTTTGTATTTTCTGTTCTTATTAATAAATATCACTAAACAGTTTAGTGCCTGGGTCATTCTGTCTGCCCCGTACGGGCCGATTTATGACATGACCCGCCTTTTTAAGGTCATGCCACAGCATCTCAACTGGATTCAGGTAAGGACTTTGACTAGGCCACTCCAAAGTCTTCATTTTGTTTTTCTTAAGTCATTAAGAGGTAGACTTGCTAATGTGTTTTGGAAAATTGTCCTGCTGCAGAACCCATGTGTGTTTTAGCTTGAGGTCACGAACAAATGGCTGGACTTTCACAGTCTGAGTGTGGGGGGAATTCCACCGTGCTCTGTCTCCTTATCCGTTTCCTTATTTGTATAATGTTGTACTTTGGAGTTCTAATCCTTGTTATTTTCTCTTTAGTTTGTTTTCACATATTCTGTATTGTTTTGTTGTTTGGCTTATTTTTCTGTTTACATTCACTGTAGTTTGTTACTCGCTTGTTTGGGGTTTACTTGTCCTTATTTATCATCACCACTTGTTTGTATCTCGCCATTTCCTTTTTCTTCTCTCTCAGGGTTGATAGCTGTCAATGGCGTCATGAGTTTCACTCGGCGGGGCGTGGCCTGTCAGCTGTCAGCTCCGACTGATTCCTCATCTTCCCCCAGCTGTTCTCAATCACCATTCAGTATTCCCTTTTGCCTGCTCAGGTGCACCCACACCTGTCACTTGTTTTGTTATGGCTTTTATCAGTATTTAAGGGAGGTTGTTTCTCATTTTCATTGTCGCTGCCAAGTATTGTCCTGTTTCCTCTACATCTCTTCATTTTCCCCAGAGCCCTGGTCCGCTCTGGCACACTCGTCCCGTAAGTTTTTTTCTCCTCATCAGTATGTTATTATTTGATCACTTTGTTGAACTTTATGTTTGCTATTTTGTTAATAAATTGCACAAGCTCACAGTACAGCGTCTGGGTTGTTTTCTCTGCCCCAAAGGGGCAAACATGACACGGACAGTCTCCTTCAGGATTTTTTGGTAGACAACAGAATTCATGGTTTCATTTACCACAGCAAGTCTTCCAGGTCCTGAAGCAGCAAAACAACCCCAGACCATCACACTACTACCACCATATTTGTCTAGCTTTTGAGGATCTTTTGGTCTACTTCACTTTGTCAGGCAGGTCCTATTTAAGAGATTTCTTGATTGAGAACAGGTGTGGCAGTAATCAGGCCTGGCTGTGGCTAGAGAAATTGAACTCAGCTTCCAAAAGATGTCATAAACCACAGTTCATTTATGTTTTAACAGGGGGCACAATCACTTTTTCGCACAGGGCCATGTAGGTTTGGATTTTTTTTTTAACCCTTGATAATAAACACCTTCATTTAAAAGCTGCATTTTGTGTTTACTTGTGTTATCGTTGTCTAATATTTAAGTTTGTTTGATGATCTGACACATTTGGGTGTGACAAACATACAAAAAAATGAGAAATCATGAAGGGGCACACACTTTTTCACACCACTGTAAAACATGAGTTTAATAAAAAAATGTGTGAAAGAAAGTTAAATGTTATTTGGCCTGTCTGGAGACAGCTGTGGTCTTCTGAAAAAATGTCAATGAAAGGATGACAGTTCTTAAAAGCACATTGCGAGGTAAATTTGTCCATGTTTTTTATTTAACCTTTATTTATACAGGGTAGTTCCACAGAGAGGAAATCTCTGTTTTTCAAGGACGCCCTGTTCACACTCACACAGTTCCACATTCACACCAGGAAGCTGCCCAGTACAGCCACAGACTGACCTGGACTGGAGCAGTTGGGGTTAAGGGCCTTGCTTAAGGGCACCACAGTGGGGTTTAGGAGGGTGGGGCAAACACTGGTATGTATCTGTCCCACCCAGACCTAATCCTACCGGTCCAGTGATCGAACCCGTGACCCTCTGCTCACCAGTCCACAGCCCCATGTGTCAGATTTCTCTTACATTTGTTTTAATAAAAGATGTTGGAAGTAAATTCACGGGTCATTACAAATGCTTTGCTTTAAAAGGGCCAAGTTGTCACACAGTGGGAGGGAAAAATCTTGAATAGAAAAAAAATGCATTAAGATGAATTGAGAATGGTTTTAGAATCAAGTTGGAGTTCTGAATCATAATCGAATCATGAGGTGCCTAAGGATTCCCACACCTAGTTCAGACCTCAGCTGGGGAGGAGGACCGACTTATCGGACCTTTTGCAGTTTTAGGTGGTGACCCCTGATGTATGGTTTGGAGATGGTGGTGCTGACACAGAGACAGGTGGCAGAGTTGAAGATGCTAAGATTCTCTTTGGGAGTGACTAGGAGGGACCAGATTAAAAATGAGTATATCAGAGCAACAGCTCAGGTTGAGTGGTTTGGAGACAAAGTAAGAGAGTCAAGGCTGAGATGGTTTGGACATGTGCAGAGGAGGGATAGTAGAGATATTGGACAAAGAATGTTGAAGATGGAGCTGCCAGGCAGGAAAAGAGGAAGACCACAGAGAAGATTCATGGATGTAGTGAAGGAGGACATGGAGAGGATTGGTGTTACAGAGGAAGAAGAAGGGATAGGGTGAGATGGAGGCAGATGATCCACTGTGGAGACCCCTGGAGGGAGCAGCGGAAAGAAGAATACAAGTTATTTTTTCAGAGAATAGTGGTGAACACAACATACTTAAGAATATACAGTAAATGTAAGCATAAGCAATTTTTAAGTCAAGTTTAAGCCCCAGTGGCAAATTCAGCTTTTTTTTAAAAACAGGCAAACAAAAAACCCAAACTTTTCTAGCATGTTCGAGAGCTGGTCCACATTTGTTTTTTTTGTTTTTTTTTTCCAGTGGGCCGGAGGTCCAGAGGAGTGTTAACATGGTGCATGGGTCGATGTTTCAATTCCATGTTGGGAGGAACAATAAACAGAACATTAAATATTGAGGGGACAAAATAAGTATTATTGCACTCAGTCACATATTTATGAGAATGTACAACTGTACACTTATGGGGGGGGCTGCAAATTTACAAGCAAGTAATAGATTTATGAGGAAGGAAAACTGCAAATTTACAAAAAGTCAAGTTTACTAGAAAAAAGCTGCAAATTCATGAGAAACTAGAAAAGCACTCGGAGAGCGCAGACCTACGCCAAGCGCTACAGTTCCCCCCATACAGTGTTTGTGTGTACGTTTTGAGATTCCTTGACCATGAAAATATATGACTAGCAATTGGATTGACAATGATAGGATTAGTGGTTGAGTAGTTATTCACGAAAATGACATTTTCCGTAATGGAGGCCACAGTTCCGCCCATACAGTTTTTGTGTGTACGTTTTCAGATTCCTTGACCACGAAAACATACGACTAGCAATTGGATTGACAATGATATCCAGTGGTTCAGTAGTTTTTCACGAAAATGGCATTTTCCATAATGGCGGCCACAGTTCCCCCATACAGTGTTTGTGTGTACATTTTGAGATTCCTTGACCACAAAAACATATGACTAGCAAGTGGATTGACAATGATAGGATTAGTGGTTCAGTAGTTATTCACGAAAATGGCATTTTCTGTAATGGCGGTTTTCTTCTGGACGGTGATCCGGATCATCCCCAAAATTTAATCAGTTCTTCCTTGTACCATTTCCAACAACGCCTGAAAGTTTCATCGAAATCCATCCAAAACTTTTTGAGTTATCTTGCTAACCAACAGACAGACAAACAGACAGACAGACAGACAAACGCTGGCAAAAACATAACCTCCTGCGGCCTACGGCCTGGCGGAGGTAAATATGTAAATTTATTTCAAGAAAAGTTATTAGAAAAAGGTTACAAGTTTACATGAAAAATTGTACATTTAAGATGCAAAAACAGATTTATGAGGAAAAAGTGGAAAATTTACAAGAAAAAAAGTTTTACATTTACAAACAAACTTACAAATAAATGTAGTAAATTCATGAGAAAAGCCACAAATTTTAAAGAAAAAAATTGTTCCCCCCTGGAGCCCTTGATTTATGCTCATGTCACCAGACCTTCAGCAGCAGTCAGCAGAACGTCCGTGCATGTAATAGGTGCACACACACACGGGCAATGAGTGCACTCTTCGAGCTTCAATGGCAGCCAGGCCAAATTGGTAGCAGCAGTCAGGCGGCTGTGTTTGGAATGCACACAGGCGTGCACAACGCTGATTCAGCCACACACAAGCGGTGCAGCAAAGTTGGGAAGCTCATTTAAATAAAATAAACAAGTGACGTAGTCCTTCAGTCAAAAATACACAGCATTTCTAACATGAATATCAAACTTCTAATAAAAACTGGTAACAACCCCACCACTGTCTAATGGTGGCTTTTGTTTTTGCATCATGTTTGGATCACTTGTCTATGGAGGGTGATGGTGCCGGTGGGGGCCCTGATTATCAAAGGCAGAATGCGGGTGCCCTTTCCAGGCTGTTGTTCACCAGGCACCAGCGGAGGTTGTGACTGCTTCCATCCCTCCTCGGGTGGGGGAGCGTGGTGTGGTCTCTCATACTTGCTGACTCCACTGAGCATTTTGACCTAGTTTGACGGGGTCAAACTTGTCAAAGAGTTCACTCCACCCAGGGCTGTCCTCATGCCGTCAACTGTCCGGCTGGTGGCCATTACAATGTTTGAGGTTCTTTTTTTTCATTCTGTCAAACAAAACAGGCTTTTTTTTGTTTGTTTGGTTTCTCCCCAATTGTATCAAAAGGCTTCAGGGTCTCGACGGAAGACCCTCTGGGTCCAAATGCAGACTGGGGTCCACTATTGAAGGAGCACTGCTCCACAGCGTGTATCCCAATAGCCAATCTCACAGTGCTTTGTTAGTTGGTGGCTAAAGCTACATAGCACTGTTTTGGGTGACACATGCTCCCTCAGGCTATGGTGGAAATGGTGTTCACCTGGTCCAAGGTTGATGTACCATCAAAATGCATACCTTTATTGTGCACTCTGTTCCCATTAGTATACCCCAAGAAAAAGCATATCATGTTTTGTTCCTATCTCCAGCCCACCAAGGTCATTTCTGGGAGCTTGTTAGGCACAGTGGCTCCGCTGTCACAGAAACTGCTGACTCAGCATTCCACACTTTTCTGGCTATATTAAAACTCTCTGACTTGTTCACACAACTCTGAAGATCTTCCCATCACATGGTCTCTGTACAACGTTGTGTGTTTTTCCCTTTTTTGACTAAAATAAACCTTAAAAAAATATGCATCTTGGACTACAGCTTTTTCCTTATTCACCAGATAAAAGAGTCATTTTATGAGTAAAATAGAATGAATGAATGAATTCATTCATTCATTCATTTATTTGACAACAAGGTCAAATTAGACAAAGACTCCTCTGATTATACAATTCCACGTAAGTTATCCGAAATGGGTGATGGCTGAAGCCGCAGCTTATATTGCCCACCCATATTCCATCCAGGAATTCAAAATAGGAAAAAGAGAAAACAGTCAAGAGCGATTACAATTCAAAACAAAGCTAAGACAAAATGTGATTGAGAGAAAAAAAAAAGAAAACTAAGCTAGGCTAAGTTAAGCGGTTACTATTCAAAAACAAATCTAAGACAAAATGTGACAGAGAAAAAAAAAGAAAAGAAAAAAAAAAGAAGACTAAGCTACAACACAACACAGGCTGGATATGTCAATCCTTATGTGAGTTTACATGTCGTCTTGTAAATATGTTTGGAGTATTTCTTCCTTTAGTTTTTGTTTAAATTGTCCAAGTGTTGTACATGATTTTAATTCAGGTCCAAAATCGTTCCATAATCTGACTCCTTGCACTGAAATACAGTGTTGCTTGGTGGTTGTTCTCATTGTAGGCTTTTGAAATATACATGTTCCTCTGAAGTGATATTGTTTCTCCCTTGTTTGGAACAACTTTTGGATATTTGCGGGCAGTGATAAATTCTTCACTTTGAACATTATTATTGCAGTTTTAAAGTCAACCAGATCTTTCAACTTGAGAGTTTTTTGTTTAAGAAAAAGTGGGTTTTACATCAAACAGGTTCATTTTGTCTTCTTTCAATTATTTATCCTTTTTTTTTTTTTTTCCTTTGAAAGACAAAGGAAAAAAAAAAAAAAAAAAAAAAAAAAAAATGGGTTTGTTGGTTCCCTGTAAGCTGCTTTGTTTATTATTCAAATAGCTCTCTTTTGAAGCAAAAAGAGTGGATATATGTTTGTTTTATATGTATTTCCCCATACTTAAGACAAGATAAGATAAGATAAGCCTTTATTAGTCCCACAATGGGGAAATTCCAGGATTGCAACAGCATAGGGATAGCAACACTCAGAGCAACAATCAGAAGGCAAGAAAAAACAACATCTAGTAAACATATGTCCATATTACTATAAATGTATATATATATAGACACACAGTGCAGAGCATTATGGCTGGTGAATGTGCAGCAGAAAGTCTAAGCTCTCTCTCCGCGGATGCGGCGGGCCAGCTGGAAGTCTTTGGGCATGATGGTGACCCCCTTAGCGAAGAAGAGACCACCAGGTGGGCCTCGCTGGACTCCTGCAGAGCCATGACGGCGAAGCTCAGGAAACGCAGGACGGTCTTGAAGTCCTGAGCGATCTCCCTCACCAGGCGCTAGACGGGCAGCTTACAGATGAGCAGCTCCGTGGATTTCTGGTAGCGACGGATCTCTCTCAGAGCCACGGGCCTGTGACGGCGAGGCCTCTTCACTCTGCCAGTGGCCAGAGCGCCTCTCCGAGCAGCCCTGGTGGCTAGCTGTCTCCTGGGGGGGGGGGGGGCTTCTTCCTCCAGTAGATTTTACGGGCGGTCTGCTTGGTTCTTGCCATCGCTCTTTATTATTCTGTCTTATATTTCTTTCACGCCGCCTAAACTCCAGCCCGGCACCCGCGTCGTTTTCGCTACAGCTCCCGGTATGTCGAGTTTCCCATTAGCACCGGGCGGCGGCCAAGTGCTAGCTAGCACTAGCTCCTCCCCGCTGTAACGTCTCCCGCTGCAAACCGTGGCTCCGTCCGCCGACCCGGGAGACCCCCGGGCGATCCGTGCGTCCGTGATATATATACAGAGTGAAAGGTGTAGAAAGAAGAAGGAAGATAAAAAAAAGGCTGTTGCAACAGGCAGCCGACTCGTGTGGCGCCGCCGGTCCGGCGGAACCGGAACCGGAAAAAAAAAAAAAAATTCATACAATATGTCATGTATGGGAGTATTAATGAATGATACAAGGTGTATAGTGTGGGTTGATTCAGCAAATATTTCACTCTGTGTAATATTGCAATTGATATGGATACTTTACCTTTAATATAATTAATATGTGACTTTCAACACAGTTTGTTATCAATTATTACTCCAAGAAATTTAGTTTCAGATACCCTTTCAATCTCTACACCATTTACACTGAGTTTAGGTACTGGGTTGTTGTGATGGTTGTTAAAGACTATAAATTTTGTCTTACTTAAATTGAGCGTTAATTTGTTTGAATCAAACCACAGTTTAAGCTTTCCTAATTCCTTTCCGAGTGTATCCAGAAGTTGTTCCAAAATTGTTTCCACTGCATAATAGATTAGTGTCATCGGCAAACAATATTAAGTCCATTTTTTCTGAAACTTTACATATATCATTTATATACATATTGAATAATAATGGTCCCAAAACTGAACCCTGTGGGACTCCACAGGTGACCTTCAGTAACTGTGAGTTTTTGTTGCTAACACATACATACTGATATCTATTCTTTAAATAACTACTTAACCAGGACAGTGCTACCCCTCTAATACCACAATTTTGTAGTTTCTTTAATAATAAATTGTGATCTACTGTATCAAATGCTTTTTTAAGATCCAGGAATGCTCCAACTGAATACTCTTTATTTTCAATGGCTGTTGATATTTTTTCTGTAAATTCCATTAGGGCATATGCAGTTGTCCTCTTGTGTTTGAACCCATTTGCTGCTCACACAATAAATCATTCTTCGGTATGAAGTTGTCAGTTCTCTCATAGAATATTTTTTCAAGTATCTTGGAAAATTGCGGTAATAGTGAAATTGGTCTATACAGTAGTTTGACAGTTCCCCTCTGTCGCCCATCTTGTATATCGGAATTACTTTAGCTATTTTCATTGCATTGGGAAATATACCTGTTTGGAGAGACAGGTTACAGATATACGTCAGTGGTTTTACTATGCATTCGATAACAGTTTTGACTAATAGCATGTCAATACCATCACAGTCCGTAGATGTTTTACTTTTGAACGATTTAACAATTTCAATGACCTCTCTTTCGTCTGTGTTCTTTATGAAGATGGAGTCTTTTACAGCAGTGTTATTGCATATTGTATCGCCTGTAGGCACCGTAGTGGGTATTTCTCGGGCCAGATTAGGTCCAATGTTAACAAAAAAATTATTAAATTCATCTGCAGGTGAAGCTATATTCACACTCTGAGTCGTTTTATTATTTTTTGGAATATTAGTTGGGTTGCTTGTATTTCTGCTTTTATTTCCAAGGATACTGTTGAGTATTGTCCATGTATGAGTAAAATAGAAATTCTGCAATACCTTATATTGCACTATACCGGAGTGGTGGCTCAGCTAGTAGAGCATCTGCCCCACACCAGGGAGGCAGGGGTTCAAATCCCAGCCGGGTCATGCCGAAGACCATATAAAAGTGGAACTTCCTGCCGTCCAGCTTGGTGCTCAGCAATAATGGAATGGAGGAGGGAAATTTGTGGCGGCGCCTTGCATGGCAGCGGCCCTCTGATTCTACACTTGGGGTGTGTGTGATTAACACAGTAGATAGGTAAAACACAATCTCGTTCTACATGATTGGTTGTACAGTTGAATGACAATAAGGGTGATTTAATTTCATAGAAAATATGCTTGCATTGTAAAACATTGCTTAAATTGTATCTTTAATTTTATGATTCTGTTACCTATCCCAATCATTTTAATGTTGTCTTTTTCATTGTATAACCTTTACAAAATAAGTTGTTTGAAAAGTAAGAATCTCAGGTACAAAACTACTAGAGAATGGATTCATCTACACTGAATCACCGTCACCCTTAAACCACACAGACAGAGAGGATAATCTGTTATTAACAACAGAACAAGAATATCATTGTCCTTTCAAAACAGGAAATTTAGGTGACAAGCAAGTTTACTTATGGTGCAACATTTCACAATAATTGTACGCTAAGTAGAACATTAAAAACAACAGTAAGTTACAGTGTATACCAACACAACAAATATTGAACATGCACTCTTAAAGACACATGTAAGAAATGTATTTATATTTATATATTTTTTTGTATTTATGTATTTATTTTTCTATGTGAATGAATAAATATTATTTAAATGTTTCATGTAAATCTTTAGAAAGTTTACATTCTCCACATGTAGTATTTTTATAGAAATATTACAAATGAATTTGTATTTATTTAAAAGAAGTACAGTGCATCCGGAAAATATTCACAGCGCTTCACTTTTTCCACATTTTGTTATGTTACAGCCTAATTCCAGTAGGGATGAAAATATTTTTTCCCCTCAAACTTATACACACAATACCCCATAATGACCATGTCAAAAAAGTTTTTGAGATTTTGGCAAGTTTCTTAAAAATAAAAAATCTTAGAAATCATATGTACATAAGTATTCACAGTCTTAGCCATGAAGTTCAAAATTGTGCTCAGGTGCATCCTGTTTCCTTTAATCATCCTTGAGATGTTTCTACAGCTTCATTGGAGTTCACCTGTGGTGAATTCAGTTGATTGGACATGATCCGGAAAGGCACACACCTGTCAGTATACGGTCCCACAGTTGACAGTGCATGTCAGAGCACAAACCAAGCATGAAGTCAAAGGAATTGTTTGTAGACCTCCGAGACAGGATTGTCTCGAGGCACAAATCTGTGGAAGGGTACAGAAAAATTTCTACTGCTTTGAAGGTCACAATGAGCACAGTGGTTTCTATCATCCGTAAATGGAAGAAGTTAGGAACCACCAGGACTCTTCCTAGAACTGGCCGGCCATCTAAACTGAGTCATCGGGGAAGAAGGGCCTTATTCAGGGAGGTGACCAAGAACCCGATGATCACTCCGTCAGAGCTCCAGCATTTCTCTGTGAAGAGAGGAGAACCTTACAGAAGGACAACCATCTCTGCAGCAATCCACCAATCAGGCCTGTATGGTAGAGTGGCCAGATGGAAGCCAGTCCTTATCAAAGGGCACATAGCAGCCCTCCTGGAGTTTGCCAAAAGGCACCTGAAGGACTCTCAGACCATGAGAAAAAAAAAAATATCTGGTCTGATGAGACAAAGACTGAACTCTCTGGCATGAATGCCAGGCATCACGTTTGGAAGAAACCAGGCACAACTCATAACCATGCCAATGATGGTAGCAGCGTCATGCTGTGGGGATGTTTTTCAGTGGCAGGAACTAGGAGACTAGTGAGGATAGAGGGAAAGATGAATGCAGCAATGTACAGAGATACCCTGGATGAAAACCTGCTACAGAGCACTCTTGACCTCAGACTGGGGCAATGGTTCATCTTTCAGCAGGACAACGACCCTACGCACACAGCCAAGATATTGAAGGAGTGGCTTCAGGACAACTCTGTGAATGTCCTTGAGTGGCCCAGCCACAGCCCAGATTTGAATCCAATTGAACATCTCTGGAGAGATCTGAAAATGGCTGTTCACCGACGCTTCCAATACAACCTGGTGGAGCCTGAGAGGTGCTGCAAAGAGGAATGGGCCAAACTGTCCAAAGATAGGTGTGCCTAGCTTGTGGCGTCATATTCCACAAAGACTTGAGGCTGTAATTGCTTGCTAAAGGTGCATCAACAAAGTATTGAGCAAAGGCTGTGAAAACTTATGTGCGTGTGATTTCTTAGTTTTTTTTATTTTTAATAAATTTGCAAAATTAAAAAAAAAAAAACTTTTCATGCTGTCATTATGGAGTGTTGTGTGTAGAATTTTGAGGAAAAAAAATGAATTTAATCCATTTTGGAATAAGGCCGTAACGTAACAAAATGTGGAATAATGAAGTGCTGTGAATGCTTTCTGGATGCATTGTACATCAAATTTCTACGTAGATAGTACCAATGTTTGAATGTAAAGAATTTACTGTGCAGTATTTTTTTAAAATATAATTTAGTGCCTAAACAGGTTTTTTCCATTATGTTTATACTTCTACATTAATTGACTCCAGACTCCAGACTCAATGACCTCTTGCACAACGCAGAGTAACGTACTTCCACATTCCTTTCATCCCGCAGCACCGGTTCCACTTCCATTATATTTTCCCATTCTTTGGTGCTTCTCATCAATAAATCAGTTTTATCACTTTCACTTATCATTGTACATACTGGAAATAGTGTGCGGGCAGATAATTTTTTTTCTTTATCAGGTTCGTGTTTCACATTTTGATCGTTTTTGTAACCATACTGAGCTGTTTTAATAGTTCACCAGTTAGCTTAGCATAGCACAGCTATCATATTGTTTATTCCGTCTTCAATTCCAAAGACCACTGCATGGGCTGTAATTAGTTACTTTTTACTTACTTACTTATGGCTTCTATTTTCTCCTTCCACAGCTGTTTGTATTGTTTTGCCTGCCTCATATACAGCCATTTTCCCCCCCACAAAGCTGGGTTCACACTATAGCATCTCAACTGACTTTTAGAGACATTTTGAAAAATCAGAGAAATTAGTCCAAATGCTGTGAAATTACGTTCATGAGCAGTTTTTTTTTTTTTTTTTTTTATTACAGCACACACCAGCTTATATGAACTTTAAAGGAGTTTTTTAACTCCACAGCCTTGCTTGGCCATGGTGGTGGTCTTTCACTTTATTTAGTAATTGGCAGTGGCTATGGATACGGAAGCTGTATCACTATACGAAATGTCTATTGGTACAGAAGCGTTGACAATCTGACAAAACCTTTTCAGATGAGCTTCAAGCCAGCTTCTGCTGTGGTTTAGGTACGGGGGGGGGGGGGCTGAAAAGGTTCCAGGTTCCAGTTTGTTCATGTCAGTAATGAGTTTTCTTCCAACTCAAAGCTCAGTCATGGAGTTCCACAGGGATCTGTGCTAGGCCCTACTCTTTTTTGTCACGCCGCGCCATTCATCAGCGGCGCCACCTGCTCACGCACCTGCTACTCGTCAGCGGCGAGGGATTAAAAGCCGCCTCGCCCTGAGCTTCGGCCTGAAGCCGTAGAGATTCATTTCCCTTCCATGGGCTTCTACCACATTCTCTTCAGCATCCTCATTACCGGTAAGAAGATCACTTACCTCATCTCTCCAGTCTGCTCCCTGTGCACAGGTGGATTCCTTGGAGGCGGACAATTCCCGTCCCTCGTCTCTCCTCGTTGCTGCACCGAGCCCTGCAGGTGGCTGTCTCCCGGGCTTCCATCCTTGAAGCGCCAGTCATCTGTCCCACAAGTAAGCTTCTCTCCCTCGCCTATTCTCCTCCTGTGTTGGTGTGTGCTCATCACCCTGTGTCTGATTCTCCCATAGGGTTGCCGGCTGAACGGTCTCCTGCCTCTGGGTCCGAAGCAGACGCCACCCCCAACACATTAACATTCCGCAGACACGCACCCAAACATCCCTGTTGTTAATAAACAGTTTGAACTACTCTGAGCCTGTGTGTGTGCGTCTCCTGAGCCGAACGTTATGTCAGTACGGCTTCAGCAGAGCGGCTCGGCAGACGGCGGGCTCGCACACCGGTTTACCATCCTCGAGGCTCGGGTGGATCAGAGGTTTATCAGCAACAGGTGGATTCTTAATCAATTATTAGAATTAACTAACCGATTGAACCGCCTGGACCCCCAACAGCCGTTCCTCCCGACTCGCCAGGGTGGCGCGGCTCCTGCTGTTCCAGCGGCCGTCCAGCCGGCTCCAGTGGCACCGGTTCGGCTCACACCGATTCCGACCCCCGCCGCTTTAGCGTAAGCTCGGCGGAGCGTCGGGGTTCATTATGCAGTGTGAGGTCCGTGTTCCACCGTGTGCCCGGAGGTTTTCCCTCGGATCACAGCCGAATTGGTTACATAGGGAATCTTCTGGAGGGGCATGCGTTAACTTGGACCTACGCCGTAACGGCGAGGCCCAATTATGCCACCCTCACCTATGATCAATTCGTGAGGCGCTTTCTGGAGGTCTTTGACCATTCTCAAACCGAAACGGTCCAGGTCGATCGGCTTCTCGCTCTCCAGCAGGGAAGGCCGGTCGCAGCGGACCACTCGGTCGACTTCCGGGGGGGGGTAGCGGCGGAGGAATTGGGCTGGGAGAACGCTCCCTTCTGTGGCCTGTTTCCGCCGCAGCCTCAATAGTGATCTGAGGGATGAACTGCTGGGTCGAGATATCCCTGGAGACGCTAGCGGAGCTGAACGTCCTTAGCGGGTAAGTTTGGGATAACAGGCTGCGCGAGCGCTCCTCGGGGCGGAGGTCTTCTTCTTCTCGCCCGCGTGGAGCCTCCCGCACCTGTTCCAGAGCTCGCGCCCCTGCCGGCGCCGCCAGCATCGTGCCCCGAGGAGTCGGAGCCGATGGGTGACGGGGCTGGACTAAACTTTCCCCTGTGGAGAAACAACGCCGCCGTGAGTTGGGCCTCTGCATGTATTGCGGAGGCGACCAACACACCGTGGAGCGTTGTCCACGGAAAGCCAGTCGGTGGGGTCCGCGAGTCACTGTTGGAAGCCTCGCGGACGTCAATCGGTTAGGATCACTCACCCAATTGAAGCTGCCCATCCGTTTCTGCCATAACCCCACTGGGCACCTCACCCACGCACTGGTGGATTCGGGCGCAGAAGGCAGCTTCATTTCACAAAGCCTGGCAACCCGATTGGCATCCGCTGCCAGGCACCCAACACTCCCATCTCCCTAGTCCACCAGCTCACCGTGCCACCCTTGGGGAGAGTGACACACAAACTGGTCCCCCTACCGGTCATCATCTCGGGAAACCACCGGGAGGAGATGACCTTTTACGTCCTTCCCAACTCTGTGTCGCCCGTTATCCTGGGGTATCCCTGGCTCCGCCTTCACAATCCGGTCCTGGATGGAAATCAGCTGGGATATCGGCATGGAGTACGTTCTGTATGGGCACCTGCCTCAGTCCGCTGCCTGCTCTCCGTCCGCTCCTCCCCCTGCGACAGACGCTGCACCCCCGGACCTGTCTCTGGTGCCCCCAGAATTTCACGACCTGGGTATGGTGTTCAGCAAAGCGAAAGCTATGTCTCTCCCCCTCATCGGCCCTATGACTGCGCCATCAACCTCCGCCAGGGGGCTTCCTTACCTTCTGGTCGCCTTTACAGCCTGTCTGCGCCGGAGAAAGAGACAATGAACGCCTACCTGAAGGAGTCATTAAGTGCTGGGATAATCCGCCCATCATCGTCACCCGTGGGGGCAGGGTTCTTCTTCGTGGGGAAAGAAGGATGGGTCCCTCCGCCCTTGTATCGACTACCGGGCCCTCAATAATATCACAGAGAAGGACCGTTACACCCTGCCTCTCATGGACACTGCTTTCATTCCACTCCCTCCAGGGGCGACCTGGTTCACCAAGCTGACCTACGCAGCGCTTACCACCCCTCGTCCGGATCCGGGAGGGAGATGAGTGGAAAACGGCCTTCCGTACCCCGAACGGCCACTTGAATACCTGGTGATGCCGTTTCGGGTTGACCAACGCTCCTGCAGGTCTTCCAGCGCCTCATTAATGACGTCCTCCGGACTTCATTGGCCTTTCGTGTTTCGTCTACCTGGACGATATTCTCATCTTCTCCAAGTCCAGGATGAGCACCAGGTCCACGTGAGGCGGGTCCTCCAAAGGCTGCTGGAGAATCGTCTGTACGTTAAGGCAGAAAAGTGTGAATTTCGCCAGGAGTACGTCCTTCCTGGGGTTCATCATCGCCCACGATAGGTGCTCCCCCGACCAGAGAAGGTAAAGGCGGTGGTGGAAATGGCCCACACCTGCATCCGGAAACAGGTGCAGCAATTTGTTGCTTCGCCAATTTTTTACCGCCGCTTTGTCCCCAACTACAGTGCCATCGTTGGACCACTGACCCGCCTCAGTCCCCGAAGGTCCCGTCCGGTGGACCGAAGAGGTCGCTGCCACCTTTGAGGCGCTGAAGGCGGAATTCTCCTCCTCCCGGGTCCTTCGCCAGGTCGACCCCGCGCTGCAGTGCATCGTATAGGTAGACGCTTCGGACACGGGAGTGGAGGCAGTGCTGTCCCCAGCGGTCACCGGACGATGGCCCAAACGACCTTGCGCCCTTCTTCTCCCGGCGCTTGTCCCCGGCGGAGAGAAACTACGATGTGGGGGACAGAGAGCTCTTGGCCATCAAGCTCGCCCTGCAGGAGTGGCGCCACTGGTTAGAGGGGGCGAACCTGCCGTTTGTGGTCCTCACGGACCACAAGAACTTGGAATACTTACGATCTGCCAAGCGCCTGAACGCCCGCCAGGCGCGCTGGTCCCTGTTCTTTGCCAGGTTCCAATTTTCCATCACCTTCAGGCCTGGCTCTAGGAACGTCCTGCCTGACGCCCTCTCCAGGCAGTTCGCCCCCGTGGAGTCGGAGGAGGCGCCCCACTCCATCCTGCCCAGGTCTGCGTCGTGGGAGCCATCTCGTGGGACATCGAGAGCAAGATCCGGAAGGCACAGGAGGTGGAACCTGACCCTGGCGGCGGACCGGAGGGGAGGCTGTTCGTGCCATCCGCGGTCCGAGGAGAGGTCATCCACTGGCTCCACCATCCAAGCCTCACTGTCACCCTGGCACCTCCCGGATGATAGATCTCCTCCAACGGTCCTTTGGTGGTCAGGCTGCGGAGGGATGCAGCCCGCTACGCCCGGGCTTGCCCAATCTGTGCCACCTGCAAGTCGGGAAATGCCCCTCCAGCGGGTCTGCTCCAGCCCCTGCCCGTCCCTGGCAGGCCCTGGTCGCACATCGCGCTGGATTTCGTCACCGGACTCCCTGTCTCCAACTCCTATGACACCATCCTGACCATCGTGGACCGCTTCTCCAAGGCCGTGCACTTCGTCCCCCTGCGAGGCCTCCCTACTGCCCTGGAGACGGCGGACCTCCTCGTCCAACACGTGGTCAGGCTGCATGGGATTCCGGTGGACGTGGTCTCGGACCGGGGCCCCCAGTTTTCATCCGAGGTTTGGAGATCTTTCTGCAACGCCATCGGAGCCAAGGTGAGCCTCTCCTCCGGCCATCACCCCCAATCCAACGGGCAATGTGAGAGGACCAACCAGGAGCTGGAGGCTGCGCTACGCTGTGTGTCCAGATCCAAACCCACGTCCTGGAGCAACCATCTTGCCTGGGTTGAATATGCCCACAACACCGCTCGCTCTTCTGCT
Organism: Pholidichthys leucotaenia; assembly: GCA_020510985.1. Lineage (NCBI taxonomy): Eukaryota > Metazoa > Chordata > Actinopteri > Cichliformes > Pholidichthyidae > Pholidichthys > Pholidichthys leucotaenia. The sequence goes on from CM035837.1 coordinate 482,189,129, forward strand.
ACAGGGATGTCCCCCTTCAAAGCGTCCCTGGGTTATGACCCCCCGCTGTTTCCGGAGCAGGAGAGTGAAGTAACTGTCCCGTCAGTTAGGGCCCATCTCAGGCAGTTCCGCTCCACCTGGACTGCCGCACGCCATGCGCTATTACGCACAGCGGAGCGCAACAGGACTGTGGCGGACCGGCGTAGAAGACCTGCCCCGGCGTACAGAGTTGGGCAGCTTGTTTACGTTTCCACCCAGGATGTCACTCTTAAAGGCGAGAGGAGAAAGCTGGCACAGCGCTTCATGGGTCCCTATCTCATCACCCGGATCATCAACCCGGTGGCTGTGCGCGTGGCTATTCCCCCTCCCTCCGCATTCATCCTACTTTCCACGTGTCGAAGGTGAAACTGGAAGTCTCTGACCCCCCTTTGCCCTCCTCCTGCAGCGCAACCGCGCCCCGGATGATTGGTGGCCATCCGGCCTGGTCCGCCTCCCTCCATCCTGGACTCCCGGCGCTGGGGTCGTGGGTTGCAATACTTGGTGGACTGGGAGGGCTATGGCCCGAGCATCAACAGTGGGTGCTCCCGTCGTTTGTGTTGGACCACATCGCTCATCGCGGACTTCCCACCGAGTGCACCCGGATAAGCATCGCCAGGAGGCGGCTGCTAGAGGGGGGAGTACTGTCACGCCGCGCCATTCATCAGCGGCGCCACCTGCTCACGCACCTGCTACTCGTCAGCGGCGAGGATAAAAGCCGCCTCGCCCTGAGCTTCGGCCTGAAGCCGTAGACTTCATTTCCCTTCATGGGCTTCTACCACATTCTCTTCAGCATCCTCATTACCGGTAAGAAGATCACTTACCTCATCTCTCCAGTCTGCTCCCCTGTGCACCAGGTGGATTCCTTGGCGGCGGACAATCCCGTCCCTCGTCTCTCCTCGCTGCTGCACCGAGCCCTGCAGGTGGCTGTCTCCCCGGGCTTCCATCCTTGAAGCGCCAGTCATCTGTCCCAACAAGTAAGCTTCTCTCCCTCGCCTATTCTCCTCCTGTGTTGGTGTGTGCTCATCACCCTGTGTCTGATTTCTCCCATAGGGTTGCCGGCTGAACGGTCTCCTGCCTCTGGGTCCGAAGCAGACGCCACCACCAACACATTAACATTCCGCAGACACGCACCCAAACATCCCTGTTGTTAATAAACAGTTTGAACTACTCTGAGCCTGTGTGTGTGCGGACTCCTGAGCCGAACGTTATGTCATTTTTATTCTATATATGCTTCTGTTAGGCAACATTATTAGAAAGCACTGTATAGCATGGTGGTGCAGTGGTTAGCACTGTTGCCTAACAGCTAGAAGGTTCCAGGTTTGAATCCCCAGGCTGGCAGGGGTAGGAACCTTTCTGTGTGGAGTCTGCATGTTCCCCCTGTGCTGTGTGGGTTTACTCCGGGGGGCGCCAATTTCCTCCCGCAATCCAAAGACATGCATGTTAGGTTAATTGGTTGTTCTAAAATTGACCCTAGATATCTGTCTCCTATAGGTCCTTAGAATAGAGGGCTAGTACTAGTGAAGCGCTTTAAGTGGTCTTTGAGACTAGAAAAAGTGCTATATAAGTACAGGTCCTTATCCGTATACATTTTCATTGTATGCGAGACACACAATTATACCTTGTCAATGAGCCAGATGATAGTAATCAATTAGCCCAAGTTAGAAGCCTTTCTTAAGTAAATCAAAGCTTGGGTGACTTTTAATTCCTGCTATTAAATTCAGATAAGACTGAGGTCATTCTTGTTGGTCCAAAAAACCTTAGAAATACCTTTCCAAATCAAACTCTTAGGTTGGATGCGTTACTCTTTTTCTGAATAGTTCTGTGAGGAACCTTGGAGTTATTTTTTGATCAAGATGTGTTTTTCAGTTCACATATTAAATGTTTTCTAAGACTGCCTTCTGTTATTTGCGTAATATTGCCAAGATTAGGAGCTTCTTGTCTCAGAGTGATGCTGAGAGATTGATCCACGTTTTGTTAGCCCTACATTAGATTATTGTAACTCTTTATTTATCAGGTTGTCCTAAAACATCTTTAAAAAGTCTTCAGTTGATCCACAATGCTGCAGCAAGAGTTTTAACAGGTCACTAGAAAGAGAGATTAGTTCTCTCCGGTTCTTGGCCTCCCCTTCATTGGCTTCCCATAGAGTTTAGAATTAAGTTTAAAATCCTTCTTCTCACTAAAAAGCTCTAAATAATCAGGCCCCTTTTAATTTAAAAGAATCTGATACTGCCCTGTTTTCCTAACAGAGCACTATGCTCCCAAAATGCTGGATTACTTGTAATACCTAGAATCTCCAAAAGTACAATGGGAGGCAGAGCCTTCAGTTATCAAGCTCCTCTCCTGTGGAACCAGCTGCCAATCTGGATTCGGGAGTCAGACATCGATCTCTCTTTTTAAGAATAGGGTTAAAACCTTTCCTTTTCTGATATAGCCTACAATTAGGGAGGGCTCATGTGTCTCTGAACCCTCCCTTAGTTATGCTGCTAATAAGTTTAGACAGCCGGGGGACCTCCAATAATGCACTGGGCTTCACCCCTTTCTTCACTCTCAAATATTTTTGCTGGTCATTAACATGTTTGTTCTCTCCTGTAGCCATAGCCACTGCCTTGGTAATTTAGGACCTTGAAGGTCAAGCTGATCCATCAGTGACCCCGGCTACATGGCCACAATAATCCGATAACTGGGAAAAATCAGATCATGGTAATCAGATTTGACATGTTTACATCGCACTGAATAAATGGATTATTGGCACAATAACTATGTGTGTTAATGTAATTCACTTTATGTAACACAATAATTGCCTTTTATCTGATTATTGCTTTTACATGAGTAATAATCAGGTAAGTCCAGAAATCTGATTATAAACGGTTTATTACTGTGCATGTAAGCATGGCCATTTTGCATATCATGCTCCCATAAATATGTGTGAGGGCCCCAAAAATTGTTCTTGCCCAGGGGCCCAAAACCTCCTTAATCCACCAGCTCTGGGTCCATTAACTCAGTTTCTGAAGTGAAACAAAGACACTGAGTAGGCACAGTGGTATAGTGGTCAGCACTGTTGCCTCAGCCAGAAGGTTCCAGGTTTGGTATCCAGGCTGGCAGGGGCAGGAACCTTACTGTGTGGAGTTTGCATGTTCTCCCCGTGCTGTGTGGGGTTTACTGCAGAAGCTCTGGTTCCTCCCACAATCCTGAGACATGCATGTTAGGTTAATTGGTCATTTTAAATGGTCCTAGGTATCTGTCCCCTGTAGGCCCTTAGATAGAGGGTTAGCACTAGTGAAGTACTTTGAGTGGTCTTTGAGACTAGAAAAAAGTGCTGTGTAAGTACAGATCTTTGTCCTTTATTCCGTTTAATGTTGATGGTTATGGCTCATAGCTCATGAAAAACCTCAAATTCAGTTTCTCAAAAATTAGAATATTACACAGAATTAATTTAAAAATGGATTTTTAATAGAAATGTTGACTGACTGAAAAAGTATGTCCATGTACACACTCAGTACTTGGTTGGGACTCCTTTTGCATGAATTACTGCATCAGTGCAGCGTGTCATGGAGGTGATCAGCCTGTGTTACTGCTGAGGTGTGATGGAGGTTCAGGTTGCTTTGATAGTGACCTTCAGCTTCGTCTGCATTGTGGTCTGGTGTCTCTCATTGTCCTCTTGACAGTCCTCCATAGATTCTCTCTGGGGTTTAGGACAGGAGAGTCTGCTGGACAATCAAGCACAGGGATACCATGGTCATTAAACCAGGTTTGGTACTTTGACAGTACTTTTTTGTTAGTTTAAATTTGCAGCTTTTTGATGAAAATTGCATTTTTTTTTCTCATTAACAAGTTTTTCGATGTAAATTTGACTTTTTCTGTAAAATTGCAAGAAATAATATTTCCAGTAAAATTTGAGATTGTACTCATTTTGAGAATTTATAAATGTGTGACTTATTACTTATGTTTGCACTTTGTGATAAATTTGAAGCTTTTCATGTAAATTTGCAAGTTTGTATTCATAACTTATTGTCTTATAACTTTTTTTTTATTTTGGGTGATTTTTTTTAAATGTATTAGTCTGGGGGAAATGAACAATTCATATTAACCTGTAATATATGAGAAAAGAACAGTTTTGAAATCATTGAACACAAGTACCTCAAATAATACAACCAAATATAGTTGAGTAATAGTGTACTTTTAATTTATAAATGTACGAGAGTAAGAAAAAAAAATGTTTTCTATGATAAAAACTCCTCCAGTAAACTAAAACAGTATTAAAATGCAGCATCCACTAACCACTAGGTACCAGTAGTGAGCCACGTCAGACCTCAGCTCACTGCACTACAGACACCTACAGCTTTCTCCGTGTAATGGGACACGGCCACGTCCTGCTTAAACACCCACACAGCACTCATTGTTTCAGTAATGGACTCCACACCCCCTCCGCAGGCCCTGTGGCCCTCAGGTCTGTTTAAACATGCAAGAGATCAGGCCTGAATGTGAGCAAGAGTAACATTAAGTCTAATCATTAACCACTGGCCGCCGCTGTTATCAGTGAAGTGACAGTATAGGTAGGGCACAGTGTGAAATGCTCTGGAGTGATATATATATATATATATATATATATATATATATATATATATATATATATATAGTCATGTGAAAAAATTAGGACACCCTGTATAAGCCAATATGTTTTTGTTTTTTTTAACATATTTGGGCATATGGATATTTAATATCAATGTTAAAAATACTGAGAGATTCATGTAATATGACTAAACAATTAAAAAATGAATTAAAGACTTTTCTCAAATTTTCTGCAACATGTAATTCCAAACAAATAGTGAGGAATAAATTAGGACATCCCCACATTCATTCCCAGTTAAGATGGCTAAAATAAATGTTAAAAAATGCAAATAAAAACAAAAACAAGGTTAGACATAGATATGTGAACAATTCTTAATAAACAACTGAATATTCAATGGGGTGTCCTAATTTTTTCACGACTGTGTATATAGCTACTTTTTTGTTAATTTTTGAGTTTTTTTTCTAATAATTTGCAACTTTTTTCTCATGCGTTTGATACTATTTTTTGTAAATCTGTGACTTTTTTCAGAAATTTTCAGTTTATTTGCTTATATATTTGCTACTTTTTTTGCTAATTTGCAACTTTTTTAAAAAATGTCCTCATAAATTAGATTTTTTTTTCATACATTTGCTGTTTTTGTGAGTTTGTAACTTTTTTCAAGTAATTTTAATATTTTTTTTCTTATAAATTTGTGACTTTTTTCTCATCTATTTGCTATTTTTTTGTAAATTTGAGACTTTTTAAAATAAATGTTCACATTTTCTCATAAATTTAAAACTATTTTCAAATAAATTTGTGACTTTTTTTCACGTACTTTTGGTGTCAATCTGCTCACATACAATAAACCCATGTGGGGCCAAGATGGGTTTAATTCAGGTAAGCAGATTACCTGCTTACAATATTTATTTATTTATTTATTTCAGACAAAAGGAAACAAGAAAGAACATCCAACAAATACACAAAAAGATACAAAAACACAATGCAAAGTGACAAAATTTCAATTTTATTTTCAATTGGGTTGTACAGGTTATAGGTTGCATTAATGGCGGAAAAAGTTTTGAAATGATTTATTTTGGTCTCATTTTTTTACATCACAAAAACCTGGCATTTGAACAGGGGTGTGTAGACTTTGTATATCCACTGCACACGCACACACACACAAACACACACACACACACACACACACACACACACACACACACACACACACATATGTAATGTGATATATTTTACATTTCAATTTGATTACAAAGAAAAAAAATGGCAATACTCATCTTTTTGGTAAGCTAATTGGACAATAATGACCCCCTGCTGAGGGTGTGTGGAGAAGGATAAACTTGGCATACTTTGGCTGTCACACTTTGTTGACATGGCTAAGGTAAAGCCTATGTGATTGTTATCAAAAAAAGCACCAATAAAGATAACGGACAGCTGTTTTGTTTTTGTTTTTTTTTTCCTGTGACTCCAACCAAACTAGGCAAAGAGACTGTCACGGTTGGCTTAATTATTTCAGTTGTCAAAACAAGAGCCCTAAACCCAGCAGCTGACCTCATTCTGCTGTTAAAAAGGATCACTCAGAGGTTTTATGGAGAAACATGATGTGTTCTTTGATCAGTGCAGACACATCTCATGCATTTTTTTTTACTGAAATGTTTATATGTTTTTGTAATAAATGACACCTTGTAAATTCCTGTTCTCCACATTAGAAGTTTAAAAACCTGCTCAGTGATGGTTACTTTCATCTTTCTTGGTCTTTGCTGCTAAACTGAAGACACGATCTGTCCACGCTGTCCACTGTTTGCCTTTGAGTCCGTCTATTTTTAGAAAGGCAGCTATCAGCAAAGTGCAATCACCCCCCATGGCTTGGTGGAGTAAAGGTGCTGGTGTCGTGGAAACAAAATGGTTGGTTCAGATCAAAAACGTGGCTTTTAGAATATATTAGTCTGCTCTTGGCTTTAAAAAGATATGTAGAGTGTAGGCCAGAGGTCTGCAACCTGTAGCACAACAAAAAGCCACTGAGTGATTTTTGGATTAAAAAAATCTGCATGGAGCCATATAAATATGGGAGCATAAAAACTGGATAGACAGCTGAATCTGGCCTGATAACATCAGGATTAGGAGTTTTCCCTTAGAAAATTGCATGTTTTTTGTTGTAAATTTGTTTCCTTTTTTCTAACAAAATTGTTACTTTTTCTGGGAATTTTTGGATAATTTGTAAAAAAAAAAAAAAAGATTTTTTTTTGCACAATTGTGTGTGTTATTTTCCACTAAATTTGGCATATTTTTCTTTGTACATTTAAAACTTTTACTGAGTAAAACTGAAGACTTTTTTCTTTTAAATTTGTGACATTTTTCCCAATAAAGTTCATAAATTTTGATATTTTGGTATAATCTTGTGCTTTTCCTTAATACAAAATACAAAAATTTTAATACAAAAAATACAAGTATTGTCTTTTTCATCTAAATTTGCAAAAGTTTTCTAATAAAACTGAAGCTTTTTGGGATAAATTTGTGACTTTATTCTTGCCAGTTTGTTTTTGTGGGTTTTTTGCCTCATAAAATTGCATCATTTTCCTTAAAATTTCAAGATTTTTTTTTTCATAAATTGTCAGCTATTGTATTTTTCTTTGTACATTTATGAGCTTTCATGGAAAAACAGCAGCATTGAAATTTTATAAGAAAAAGTGACGCATTTACAACAAAATGTAGCAAATTTATCAAAAAAGTAAACAACTTATGAGAAAAAAGTTAAATTTTAAAGGAAAAAGTGACAAATTTACAAAAATAATGTGGCAAATTTATAAGAAAAAAGTCACAAAATCATGAGAAAAAAGTGAAATTTCATAAGAAAAAGTGAAAAATTTACAAAAAAAATGTAGCAAATTTAAAAGAAAAAGTGACAACTTTTAAAAAATGTAGCAAATTTAACAGAAAAAAGTAAACAATTTATGAGAAAAGTGAAATTTTATAAGAAAAAGTGACAAATTTATAAGAAAAAAGTAAACAATTTTTGAGAAAAAAGTGAAATTTTAAAAGAAAATGTGACAAATTTACAAAAAGTAGCAAATTTATAAGAAAAAAGTCACAAATTATGAGATAAAAGTCAAATTTTATAGAAAAAGTGACAAATTTACAAAAAAATGTAGCAAATTTATTAGAAAAACAACAATTTATGAGAAGAAAATAAAATTTTATAAGAAAAAATGACAAATTTACAAAAAATGTAGCAAATTTATAAGAAAATTCAAAATTTACGAGAAAATAATGAAATTTTATAAGAAAAGTGAAAACTACAAAAATCTAGCAAATTTCTCAGAAAAAAGTAAACAATTTATGAGAAAAAAATGACATTTTATAAGAAAAAGTGACAAATTTACAACAAAGTAGCAAATTTATAAGAAAAAAGTCACCAATTTATAAGAATAATTGAAATTTTATAAGAAAAAGTGACAAATTTACAAAAATGTAGCAAATTTCTAAGAAAAATGTCACAAATTTATGAGATGAAAATGAAATTTTGTAAGAAAAAGTGACAAATTTACAAAAAAATATAGCAAATTTATCAGAAAAAAGTCACAAATTTATGAGAAGACTGAAAATTTAGGAGGAAAAAATGCTAATTTACAAGAAAAAACTATTAAATTAGTTGGAATGATTTGAAAATTTGCAAGAAAAATTCAGCAACTTTCCAAGAAATGTCACAAATTTACAAGCAAATAGCAAATTTACAAGGAAAAAAGTAGCAAATTCATGAGAAAGTTCCAAAATTACAAGAAAAAGTTAGCAAATTTGCAGGAAAAAAGTCACCATTTTCAAAGAAAAACTAAAAAAAAATTATGAGGCGAAAGTGGAAAATTTACAAGAAAAAAAGTCATAAATTTATGAGAAAAAAGTTGCAAACCTTGCTGGAAGAACCAGGATAGACCAGCATAGAAAACCTGGTCCACCAGCTAAACCAACACCAAACCAGTATAGTATGCTGGTATGACCAGCTTCAAAACACAACAAATCATACTGCTGACCAGCATGCTGGTCCATGCTGGTTTTTCCATCAAGGAATTCATGAGAAACTTTCAAATTTTCAAGAAAAATGTATCAAATTGGGGGGGGGGGTCACAATTTTACAAAAAAACCAGCAAATTTTTTAGAAAATAAGTTGAAAATAGGCAACTAGTTAAAGTGCTTGTGGGTAAACGCAGATGAGACCCATCAGGGCTGGAGGATGTTGTCCGTCATTAGTCCTTTGTTTTGTTTCCAGAGAAACGGCATCTCAGTTCTCCTGGATGTCCTGTCCTGTAAGTACATTGACAAATATGAAGCTTTGAATCTTTGAATCTTGAATAAGACAGCCCGGTTTAACCCTTGGTGGGGCTCACATAGACACGGTTGCTGAGAAATTGGAAAGGACTGGAAATTTAGGAGAGAAAAGTGTAGCTTTTGCGTTTGTAAATTTGTATTTTTTTCTTGTAATTCATTTTTTTCCCCTCACAAATTTGCAACTGTTTTTTCCTGTAAATTTGGGACCTGCTTATAGTGAATGTAGAACTATAATGTATCATATTTTATCATGTTGTTGCACTTTTCTTCTTGCAAATGTGTGCCCAGTTTACATTTATATGTTAATACCTCATGCTCCACTTGTGACCACAGCCACTCCCACAACCACCACCACCACCACCACCACCACCACGTCCTTTGTTAAACAGGTTGGGAGGACCGGTTTGTGTTGTTGATCACTTCTCTGGAGGCGGAGCCAGCGCTTACCTTGGAAATTCCCGTCTTTGAGAGTCCACCCCCCACCCCGACAGGTGTAAAACATAAAGCCTCCGCTCACCTCAGGGATCGCACCAAAAGGATCACAGCGCTCACAGAGATCACAGAGCACACACTCACACTTTGGATTGTCTCCCAGGATCACTCCAGCAAGGTAAAAACGCAGGACTGACTGCTTCACTGAAGTGGAAATGATAAGGTTAACACAACTGTTAAACATGTGCACTCTTTGCTAGTTGATGTATATGAAGTGGCATCCTCTTGTCGTTGCTCCTCAGTGTCTCCATGTCGAACTCGTGTCTCAGCAGCGTGCTCACTCACGCCAACCAGGCCATGTACCACACTGGCCTGCCTGACATGATGCCACAGCTGCTGCCTGGCATCAGCATGCTGCACACCAGCAACCTGGGGTACCAAACCGGTTTGGAAGGTGAGAGAAAGCTTATGTCACATTGAAATATTCCTGATTCCAGCTCTGAAGCCTCGGTTGTCCATTATGACTCAACCTTGTTTGTCTGGCAGTTTCGGTGAAAAACTAGCCTGTCAGACCATTAACTCACCCAACTTTGCTTTGAGCCTATCAACACTTAATTATTTACCAGCCGGGCAATGTTTAACCAGGAGGAATGCTGCAAGCTCATGCTAGAAACCCACTGCTCTATTTGTCTGACCTTAGAGATACAATGCGGTGGGGGGGGGTCAGTCCACACTCCAAGGTTAAGACAAGACAATGGGCTGATGGAGAAACCAAAAACCAAATGATTGATCTGTGGCCATCTCTCTGCAGTCCAGTCGTACAGGAAGATGAACCCCCACCACTGGTCTGAACAGGATTCCCTGGAGTGGATCTGTGACAACGTGGACAGCACCAAATTTGATGCAAACACCCTGGCTCTGGCGTACTGCACCATAGACGGCTCGTATCTCTGCCAGATGAGCCGGGACCAGATGACCGAGGTCTTCGGCCTGCAGCTCGGCCCGCATCTTTACCACAGCTTGCAGGAGCACAAGGGCAAATACGGTAAAAAGTGGAACTGTCATGTAGAAATGTTCATATTGAGTTCTATTTAAAAAAAAAGGCTCAACTTAAATCTTATTTGTGCCTTTCCTTTCTCAGAGCTGCAAAGCCTAAGTCCGGAGCTGAAAGAGACCTGTCAGCTGCTGGACAACTTCTTGGACAACCTTCCAAACACTACCGACTTCCCCTTTCTCTCCACCATTAAAATAGGTCGAGGTACATACTGTGTGAAACTGTTTTTTTTTTTTTTTTTTTTTCCAACCATGGCATGTTTCACACCAGGAAACAAACAGGCTAATGCTGCTACCTTCTTCCTACAGCAGAGGAAGTTGGCACCAAGAGAGAGTTTGAGTACAGCGAGGCTTACAATCTGACCTTGGCGCCCATTCCGGCATTTGGAGACACCGAGTACCTGTCTGACAATCAGTCTGACAGCGAGTACAGCTCCTCCTCTGGCAGTGAGTATCCCCCCCCCCCCCAATCATTCCAGCTGTGCTGTGAAAGTTTCCATCAAGAATTACATATATCACAAATGCATTTTCCTGTTTTCCTAGGTAACCTGTTTGCATTTGAAAGTCTCAGTTCGCCCAGTGAGTCTAGGAGCAGCGAGTCGGAACCAGAGTTCTCCTATCCTCTTATGTCAAGTGAGTGTTTGTTTTTTGCTTTGCATTTTTATTCTTGCTCAGAATAACTGTCTGACAGCTGATCTTGCTCTTGGCAGAGGTGCCCGTCAAAACAGAGAAGCAAGAGTGCCGACTGAAGCGGCCACGTGGACGACCTCCCAAAAACAGCAGAGACCTCAGCAGCAGCAGCAGCAGCAGCAGCAGCAACAGTGGCGTGTATGACGGCTCCAAGAAAAACAAACACGGTGAGGCCATGTTTGGAGAATAATCCCTCTGCATGACTCGTCATGTAAAACAGAGTTTGATAGACATCTCTTCGTGAACACAAATGAGCCATTTTTAACAGATTCTGCTTTGCATTCACTTTGCATCTCTACCAGGCTACAGATGCACATCTGTTTGCCTTGCATGTTTGTGCTGCTCTTACTGCACGCATTTACTGTTCTGTGTTGTTGTTGCTGCCCACAGCACCTCGCGGCACTCACCTGTGGGAGTTCATCCGCGACATCTTGATCAATCCTGAGAAGAACCAGGGCCTGATGAAGTGGGAGGACCGCCACGAAGGGGTCTTTAAGTTCCTCAAGTCCGAGGCCGTGGCTCAGATGTGGGGCCAGAAGAAGAAGAACAGCAGCATGACGTACGAGAAGCTGAGCCGCGCCATGAGGTAAGCTCCTTTACATACCAGCAACAATAAATGCAATAAAATGTAAACTAGAGTAATCCAAGTCAGTTGTGGTAACAAAGGTCTCTTAAAACCCATTGTAGAACTACAGCTCCAAACGCAGATGAACAGCCTTCAGTACCAGTCAATAGTTAAACCAACACGAACCTTAATCCTTCCATCTCCACCCACAGATATTACTATAAGAGGGAGATCCTGGAGCGAGTGGATGGACGGAGACTTGTCTACAAGTTTGGGAAGAACTCCAGCGGCTGGAAGATGGAGGAGATTGGCATGTGCATGTGAGGCGTCAGTCATCGACACCTAGAAACCAAGAAGCCGGTTGGAGCAGTAGTACAGCAGTCCTGTATCACCTAAACTTAGAAGAAACCGAAAGTGTGTACTGCCCCGAATGTTTAAGACACTAACTTCCTGGTATGATGGAAGATGTTACAGAAAATGTATGCCAGCTTATTTTGGCTCTAGTAGGTTTTATGAACCAATATTTTTGTTTTTGTGTTTTTAATTGTCATGTCATTAAAAAAAAAAAATACACATGTAATTGTGTTGAATGCTTGTGAGTTTTCTTGCAAGCATCTACAGTAAAAGCTGAAAAAGCAAAATTTGTTTTCTAAATGTACAGAATTTATTTTGATATTGATGTTTCTGATGCGGATCTTTTTTGGTATCTGGGCATTAACTGTAATCATTGCACCTTTTTCTCTGTTCATGGAAAAATCATAATCTGAATGTTGGACCATCTTTGGAAGGATAAATGTAGGTGATTTTTATGTCACGTTAACGCAGTAACGATGTGCACTACGTCTATTAGTATCACTTATTATAAAGTGTGTTTACACAATGTTGGAGTACAGTGCAGTTAAGGTTGTACATAACGGTGGCCTGTAAGTGCCAGTGTTTTCTGTCAGCTGCAGGTTATTGGGGATTTTTACATATAATTTGTGGGATCAGACCTTTCATTGTCTGTCTTTGCGTTGACAAATGTGTATATATTTCATCTTTTATTATATGAATTGTATTGCAATATTCTTTTATAGTAGTTTTTCATATAAATAAATTTGTCATAAATAAGAGTTTGGGGTTTCTAATTTGTGTTTGTTATGGTTTATGAAGTACGGTGAGATTAAGTTTAGACCAGTGGTCTGCAACCTCTAAAAGAGCCACTGTGAGCAAATTTTGTCTCCCAAAAATCTGCATGGAGCCACAAAATATATTTAGAGTTACAATAATTTGTTATTTTTAATCCTAGCTTTGCAGTTTTATGGTAAAGTTACAGCTTTTACCCCCATAAATTTTTAAGATTTCATGATTTTTTTTGTCCCTTTTTTACACATTAATTTGTTAGGTTGTTTTCAATGATCTGTCGAAGCCACAGGGAGCCGGTACCATATGCAGAAGAGCCACATGTGGTTCTGAAGCCACAGGTTGCAGACCCCTGCTACAGACAGTCCTTTTAAATTCTTCGCCAATTTGCACTTGATTTTGCAGAATGATTTTCAACCGCTCATTATGTCTCCGTTATTTGTCTTTTTTGTAATAGTTGTACTAATAACTAGTATAAACAATAAACAATAAAAACAAATACCTTAAAATTTACAATGAATTAAGAATAGATGAAGGTATAGACCAGGAGTTGTCAACTTCTACTATGTAAAAAAACATTTTGAGAGATTTTTTTACTGGCAAAATCCTGATGGAGCAACAAGAACATCTGAGCCGGGAAACTAAAATAAAACAGCAGGCCTATTAACAGGTTTTTTTCTTATAAAATTATAACTTTTTCCAAAATTTGAGACATTTTAGGGATAAATTTTCAGCCTTTCTAAGAAATATGTCCTTTTTTACTTAAAAAAAAAAATTCTTACCTTTGAAGGTAAAATTGTAGCCTCGTCCGACATAAATTTGTGACATTTTTGTATTCATAAAAATTCAATGTTTCCTGTAAGTTTGTAATTTTTTAAAAGAAATTTTGTAATTTATTTTCTTGTAAATTTGCAAGAGTTGATTTTGTCATTAATAGTACAGCTTTTTCCATACATGTCATATTTCTGACATACAGTCATGTGAAAAAAATAGGACACCCCATTAAATATTCAGTTCTTTATTAAGAAATGTTCATGTGGGCTATATTAATCATATATTCCATAACCTACATATGTTGAAGCATGTGGGAATGTTTGGTGATTACATATGTAAGGCGACTTCACACCTCAGAAAGGACAAAGACTCTCAACCGCCAGTGAAGAACAAAGACGTTCCCAGACACTGCGGTGGAGACCGGAGGAGCTGCCCTCACCCCCCCAGGGCCATGAGGAGGAGTACGGAGACAATGGGGGGATTAAGATAATGAGGGATGTCAGCCTTTGATATGCATGTCTTTTGTTATGTGCAAGTATAAGTTCACAGAGCCGGAAGTATTCGGTCTCTTTTCTTGCTTCTGCTTCTGCACTGAGATGAGACTTGTTAGAGGAGCTGATAATAAACTTGGGTTTATATATCACACCGCCTCGTTCTTCCAAGCTCTTCTACACTGGTGACCCCTGACGCGAGTATGGACCTGAGGCGTTCCCCCGCGATCGACTCATCTGTGGCGACCCAGGCAGATGCCGGCGCCCACGCAGACAGGGGAACAGATGGACGACGTTCCCCCCCGGCAGAAGTGATAGAGAGGGCTCAACCGAGCACCAGCGCCGCTGAGAGAGCCGAGGCAAGGCATTCTCACCCTGCGGACACAGCAGTGATGGTCTACACAAATGCCGTCGCTGTCAAGCTGCCGGACTTCTGGCAGGAAGACCCCGTCTCATGGTTTCAACAAGCTGAAGCCCAGTTTACACTGGCGGGCATCACGGCCGACGATACGAAGTTCTATCACATCGTCGCCAAACTCGACGCCGCCACTTCGAGGTGTGTGCGGAGCATGATCCGGCGGCCGCCAGCCCAAGACAAATATGAAATACTGAAAGCAACCATCGTGGCAAATTACGTCCCCTCAGCTGTAGAGAGAGCCGAGAGGATCCTGGCGGTCTACGGCCACAGAGGACGCAGACCTAAAGCCCTCATGGAGGACTTGCTGCAGCTTAAAGAGGAGGACAATGACAACTTCTTCTTCCAATTCGTATTCCTCAGCACGCTGCCGCCACACATGAGAGGGACGCTCGCCAACATGCGATGCAACACCCAGCAAGACTTCCGCATGCTGGTCAACGAAGCTCAACGACTCGTCAACGCCTGCAGGGAACAGACACCCACAGCAGCATCCGCAGACCTCAACGCTGATGCCCAGAACCACGGCGAGCCTCAACCCACGGAGCAGATCCAGCCCGCGGTGACAGCGACACGGCCAAAACGTAACAGACGGAGCGATGTTTGTTATTACCACCACCGCTTCGCCGAGAAGGCTCACAAATGTGTTCCCCCCTGCAAATTTAAACGCCAAAGCCGAGAGCCGTTAACGGCAGCGGTTCTCGGCGAGAAGAGTAAGCTGTTATATGTGACGGACGGACACACCGGCAAGCAGTTCCTTATTGACACAGGAGCTCAACTGAGTTTCGTCATGCCCTCCCAAGCAGATCGAGCCATGGGCACCCGGGGCAACGGAGCGGTGGCAGCCAATGGCTCCAGCATTGACACTTTCGGCGAAAAGAGCCTGCACCTCCACATCCACGGCCGCAACTACAGATGGACATTTGTTGTAGCGGCGGTGAGTTTTAACTTGTTGGGCGCAGACTTTTTGTGTGCACACAGGTTATTAGTTGATCTAGCGAATAGACGCTTGGTTAATGCACTGTCCTTTGCTTCTATTCCCTGCTCAGCCCAAGTTTCTCCACCACCTGTGCAGGCTAGCGTCACCACGGCAGGAGGTAAGTTTGAGCAACTCCTCACCCAATTTCCAGCACTCACAATTCCCAAATTCTCAGCCACTGTGGCTAAACACGGGGTTGAACACTTTATTCCCACAACGGGCCCACCCGTATTTGCCAAAGCTCGCCGCTTAGACGCGGCCAAACTCACCATAGCTCGGGACGAGTTTACTACCCTGGAAAAATTAGGCATTGTTAGATGCTCGAAGAGCCCCTGGGCCTCGCCACTTCACATGGTTCCGAAATCCGACGGTTCTTGGAGACCGTGCGGAGATTACCGCAGATTAAACAATGCGACAGCGCATGACCGCTACCCAATTCCTCACATTCAGGATTTTTCACTGCATCTGGCGGGTGCGCGCATTTTTTCAAAAATAGACCTGGTCCGCGGTTATCATCAAGTCCCAGTTCGAGCAGAGGACATTCCTAAAACAGTGGTAATAACCCCTTTCGGCCTTTTTGAATTTTTGCGGATGCCTTTTGGCCTCAAAGGCGCTGCTCAAACTTTTCAGCGGATGATGGACGCAGTATTACGCGACCTTCCTTTTGTTTTCGTCTACCTTGATTGCTGGGGTCTTTCTGCAACTGTGGGGGTTCCCCCTACAGTTGATAGTGCTATGAGATGACTGTTGTTGTGAAATGGCGCTATATAAATAAAGTTGAATTGAATTGAATTGAATTGAATTACCTCGACGACATGCTGGTAGCCAGCTCGTCTGAGGAAGAACACGAGCAGCACCTCACTACGGTTTTTCAGAGACTAGAAGAGCACGGGTTAATAATCAATCCAGCCAAATGCAAATTCGGCGTGTCGCAAATTGATTTTTTAGGACACAGAGTTTCTCCGAAAGGGGCAGTTCCACTTCCAGACAAAGTTCACGCGATAAAAAGTTTCCCACGGCCACAAACGGTCAAATCGCTGCAAGAATTTTTAGGAATGGTTAATTTTTACAACCGTTTCCTCCCCCATGCAGCTCAGCTCATGCAGCCCTTATATGACGCGCTCAGAAAACAGAAAGCTTCCAACGCGGTCGAATGGACCCCGGAGCGCGAACGCGCCTTCGCGGAAGTAAAGAGCGCTGTAGCTAATGCCACATTGTTAGTTCACCCCGATCCCTTGGCCCGCATTGCACTAACCACAGACGCTTCGGACCTAGCTATAGGGGCAGTTGTAGAACAACATGTCAGCGGGATCTGGCAACCTTTGGCATTCTTCAGCAAAACGCTAAATCAAACTGAGCGTAAGTACAGCACTTTTGACAGGGAGCTGCTAGCGCTTCATTTATCCATCCGCCACTTCCAGTTCTGGTTAGAAAGGCGGAGTTTCACGGCTTTTGTAGACCACAAACCGCTCACCTTTGCTATGGCTAAACTTTCAGAACCATGGTCAGGCAGGCAGCAAAGACAGCTGGCTGCAATTTCAGAGTTCACCACAGACATTCGACATGTGGCTGGGCTGACAAACTTAACGTGGTAGCAGACTGCCTCTCTCGCGCTGTGACATCGCCAGAGCACGAGGAGACAGATTATACTGCCTCAGCCGCAGAACTCTTCACTAACGCCGACACATACGCAGCACCTATCCATGCAGGGATAGATTATGCAGCCATGGCAGAGGAACAAAGCAGTGACGTGGACGTGCGCGCACTCCTGTCTGGACCAACAGGGTTAAGGCTGGAGGAAAGGGGTTTACGCCACGGCGTGCCCCCCCTAATATGCGATATTTCAACCGGCCGACCTCGCCCGTTAGTCCCAGCCACATGGCGCCGCCGTATTTTCGACTCAATTCACTCCCTCGCGCACCCAGGTGTGCGCGCCTCGGTTAAAATGGTCGCCGAAAAGTTTGTGTGGCCGGGCCTGTGCAAAAACGTAAAAGAATGGGCAAAAACTTGCATTTCTTGTCAGCGTGCCAAAATACACAAACACACAAAAGCCCCTCTGGAGCCTTTTCCAGTCCCTGCTAGAAGGTTCGACCACGTTCATGTCGACCTCGTGGGGCCACTACCTTCCTCCCAAGGTTTCACACACCTGTTAACAATGATAGACCGCACCACGCGCTGGCCAGAGGCAGTCCCTCTGGTGTCAAACTACAGCGGAGGAAGTCGCTCGCGTTTTTTTTGACAAACTGGGTGGCACGTTTCGGCGTCCATCGACATCACGTCCGATAGAGGACCTCAATTTGTCTCGGAGCTTTGGTCAGCCATGTCCAGCCAGCTTAGGGGCAACAATTCACCCACACCACCGCTTATCACCCTCAGGCTAATGGGTTATGCGAGCGTTTTCACAGGTCTTTAAAGCCGCCCTCAGAGCCTCACTAACGGATACAAATTGGGTAAATAACTTCCCTGGGTTTTATTGGGGTTGCGTGCTGCGCCTAAAGAGGATCTAGACGCCTCTCCAGCAGAATTAGTTTTTGCACACCTCTCAGGCTCCCGGGTGAATTTTTACCAGAGAACCCAGAGCCAGGGCATCTTCCAGCCTCGAGGTTTTTAGGCAGCACGGGACCGGGACTCTCGCCCCGGACCGGCGCATCACTCTTTTCACGGGGTTTTTGTCCCCAAGCTCTAAAAAATGCTGAATTCGTTTTTGTTAGGCATGAAGCTTTAAATCCAACTTTCCGCCCAGCATACGATGGACCATTCAGAGTGCTGGAACCTGGTGATAAACACTTTGTGCTTGATTTTGGGATAGAAAAGAAACAGTCAGCATTGACAGACTTAAACCTGCCCTTCTTGTTGAGAGACGAGCCTGCACAGTTGGCGAGAGCACCTCGGTGGGGTTGACCCCCCAAGAGAAAAGACTCAGCCCCCCTGCAGGGAACAAATAATCACTCTCCTCCCAAGCTGCAGATTCCTTACAGGATGTCCCAGCAGGACGCCTAAGCGGACCCACAGCAGATTCGGGAGAAGATTAAAACCCAGACGGCACAGGGACTGATACAAACTACTTAACAGTTGTTCACTAATTGTGCTGTAACAGTTTAGGACTGACTTGTGATTTTACTATGCTGTTATGATTACCACTGAACTCTCTTAGGAGCATGGCTGCTGGAAAGTTTCTTCTGTGGCAAGAGGTATAGCAGTTAGTATGTCATAGTAATTATCTTAAACTGTGAATTTTTCTATTGTCCTTTTCTTAGTCGTTTGGGGGGGCTGTGGGCTATATTAATCATATATTCCATAACCTACATATGTTGAAGCATGTGGGAATGTTTGGTGATTACATATGTAAGGCGACTTCACACCTCAGAAAGGACAAGACTCTCAACCGCCAGTGAAGAACAAAGACGTTCCCAGACACTGCGGTGGAGACCGGAGGAGCTGCCCTCACCCCCCAGGGCCATGAGAAGGTGTACGGAGACAATGGGGGGATTAAGATAATGAGGGATGTCAGCCTTTGATATGCATGTCTTTTGTTATGTGCAAGTATAAGTTCACAGAGCCGGAGGTATTCAGTCTCTTTTCTTGCTTCTGCTTCTGCACTGAGATGAGACTTGTTAGAGGAGCTGATAATAAACTTGGGTTTATATATCACACCGCCTCGTTCTTCCAAGCTCTTCTACAGTTCACATATATATGTCTAACCTTGTTTTTGTTTTAATTTGCATTTTTTAACATTTATTTTAGTCATTTTAAGTGGGAATGGATGTGGGTGTGTCCTCAAAAGATGGGGGTGTACTAATTTATTCTCACCATTCTGTTTTATAATTACATTCTACAGAAAATTTGGAAATTTGGAAAATTTAAAAATAAATCCTTTTTAATATGTTTAGTTGTATTACATGAATTTCCCAGTATTTTTAACATTGACATTAAATATCCATATGTCCAAATATGATTAAAAAAAAACACAGGCTTATACAGGGTGTCCTAATTTTTTTCACGTGGCTGTAAATGTTCTACTTTTTGTAATTTGCTCTATTCTCCCTAAATTTATTTGCCATGACTCCCGTGCACTTTTATGCAGCGCACGTAGAAGGAGGATGAAATGACGGCTGCTTTGCTACATCTGGCACAGGGTGTCTTGAATCTGTGCAGGGTACAATGAAATCTCAAGACTATCAAGGTATTCTAGAGAGAAATGTGCTGCCCAGTGTCAGACAGCTTGGTCTCAGTCGCAGGTCATGGGTCTTGCAACAGGATAATGACCAAAAACACACAGATAAAAACACCCAAGAATGGCTAAGAGTGAAACACTGGACTATTCTAAAGTGGCCTTCTATGGGCCCTGATCTAAATCCTATTGAACATCTGTGGAAGGAGCTGAAACATGCCGTCTGGAGAAGGCACCCTTCAAACCTGAGACAACTGGAGCAGTTTGCTCATGAGCAGTGGGCCAAAATACCTGCTGAGAGGTGCAGAAGTCTCATTGACAGTTACAGAAAATCGTTTGATTGCAGTAATTGCCTCAAAAGGTGGTGCAACAAAATATTAAGTTACGGGTACCATCATTTTTTCAGGAGTTTGTTTTTTTAAAATAATTCTGTTTAACCATAATTCAAAAGCACTGTCTGATTTTCATTGGTTAATTTTCATAGAATTTTTATTTATTACCACTTTTGTCAGATTCAAGTAATTTCTGTGACCATTGTGGGTTTTTCTTTCATTAACAGAGGGGTACCAACAATTTTGTCCATGTGTGTAAGTACACGCATTGCTGGTGATGGTGAAATTGCGAGCACCTGGTTGAGGAGCGGGGAGATGGCAAACGGGAATGGGAACAGCTGATTGGTAATAGAGAGGAGGCATGGTCGGGCCGGCAGACTGTCAGCCAGCGCTCACCCAAGAGTGAGCCAAAAGGGGGCTGCCTCATAGCTGCCGGCCAGAGAGCAGTGGCTATGGGCAAGGAAGGAGAATGGAAATACATAATATATACATATACAGCAGCACCTAAACCCACAGGGAGGTCAGGACTGAGCCGGGGAAACCAAGCCGGCTCGGCTCCTGACAGAACCCCCCTCTCAAGGGGTGGACCCCAGACACCCAAGGTAACATCCCGAGGACCCCCCCCCCCCCCAACAGGAACAACAGCAAAAAATAACCCCAGGGTGGGAGGTAGGGGGAACAGGAAAGGAGGGAACACAATACCCCGCCCAGGGCCCACAATTAACTCCCCCAAGTCCAAAAGCATGGAGGCTCAGGAGGCCGCCCAGAGTCCCAGGCCCAGCAGGAAGTCCAGCGAACAGAGTGCAATGGCCAGCGGGAAAACACGGGCCATCTGGCCCAGAGACTCAGTCCCTCCGGCGGTCGACCAACATTGTAGAGCCACCAGGACCGGGGGGGGTGGAGCAGGAGGCAGCCTGCCCACTGGGAGGCTCTCAGGTGGGTGTCCAGACCGTAGGAAGGGAACCCCCATGGCGTTTGCCTAGGAGGAGATGGGGACCACAACGGCATCAGGCTGAGGAGTAACGGCACCAGTGTCTTCAGGCTGACCGGCAGCACCCTTGATGGGCCCGGCCTGCGACACAGGAGCACCCACAATGGACCCTGACCGGGCCAACGCTGCACCCGCAGTGGCTCCCAGCTGGAGCTCTGCAGCACCCACGGTGGACTCCGGCTGGAGCCATGCAACACCAATGGTAGACTCCAGCTGGAGCCATGTAGCACCTGTGGTGGACTCCGGCTGGAGCCATGTAGCACCCGCGGCAAGCAGGCCAACCCGCAGGAGCACCAGGCTGAGGAGGCGGTCAATGGGGGGAACTCTGACGACCTCGGCCGGAGGAGCTGAAACAGCGGTGTCCACCTCCACTTGGACAGGACCCTTGGTGACCTCCGGTGATGAGGCACCCTCTCCGGTGACCCTAAACGAAGGCTCAGAGACAGCAGAAAAAGAGACGTGTATAGGGTTGCCAGCAGCGGCGGAGCCCGGCGAGGCGAGTTCAGATGCAGCCGAGGGCTACACCTGACTCTCCTCCCCAAGAGCCAGGCAAGATCTCTCAAGTACAGACATAAGGAATACAACAGAGAGAACTTGCCTGAGCTGGAGCTCCACTGCTGTCCAGGACTCTGTCAAACTTGACGATGACAGCCCGGGCCGAGCTTCGAAGAGGTCCATCTCCGACTCCCACTCTGCAGCAGCAGCCTCCACAGCAGGTGAGATGGTCATTGTAGTCCTTTCATTCCCCTGCAGTGGCTCCAATGCTGGGGATTCCACCAGCGTGGCTGCAGGGAAACTCCTCTGTACGGGCCCCTGGGCAGGATCATCCAGGGCCCCAAACTACTCCATTGTCTGGCGGCTCAGTTCCAGGACCGACGGACACTCAGGGATAGAGGGAGAAGACACAGAGAAAATAGGGGATGAGTTATCAACTGCAGCCGGAGAAGAGGACCCAGCAGGTGCTGAGGCTGGGCCTCTCCCTCGGGAGACAGACAAGGTCCTTCATGATGTAATTGAATGGAATGAAAAAGAAAAAAAAAACACTTGCCTGTTCTCCTGGAGTTCATTGTGCATGGTTTCAGCAGGCTGATTGCGGACCCCTCTCCCGTCGAAGGTGGACGAGCCGTCTCCCTGGTGATGGAGGTGGGCGTTCCCAGGGTGGCTCTGTCAGACCTGTCAGGATGAGAGGGCTTCTCCCATTCTTTCCTCACAGAATGACGTTTGATAGCTGGATGCTGAGCTGGATGAGCTGGAACGGGGAGTGGGCATCACACTCTGGTGGGAAGTCGGAAGAATGGAGCCCTGGGAGCGCTCCCCCTTCAGCGCAAGCTCAGTCTTCTTAGGGGATTTCCTGACCCCTTCGCCGCACCCACGCCACAGCGCTGCCAACCGGGTGATCCTCTCCATTGCCTCTGCATGCCGAGTGAGCTGAAGGCACCGCCAGACCTCTGCGTCTGCCAGACCTATGTACCAGAGTATGTCCTCTGGGGTGGAATATTCGCTCGCCGATGCGATTAGCCCATCGATGTCCATTAACGCTCGGCAGCATTCCCATCCCAGGCTCAAAGGATAACTCCATCCCGCCGAATCCATAGCCAAACTCCAACACAGGTGGGTTGAAAAAACACAGTCCAGAAAGAAAAAGTGATGTGGCTGGTGTAGCCCGCTAAATCCTTTTTTTTAAAGGCTGGGTCATTCTGTCATGACTCCTGTGCACTTTTATGCAGTGCACGGAGAGGGAGGATGAAATGACGGATCTACGTGCAGGTTACACCACAACACATTTATTAAGGCAAAGATGAACAGTTCCCAAAAAGGTGCAGATGAACAAAAATACACAAAAACACTTACGGTTGGCATTTGGGGGCCGGCATCACCCCAAGAATGCAGAAAGAGAGATGTGTAGCCATGCTGGCGTCCCACAGCTGGTATCGCTGTGTGGACGCGAGAGAACCACAACGAACGTGGAGTGGCTACACGTCGTGATAGTGTTGACAAGAACAACTAACTGACAACACAGCAGACAATGCAATGACCCAGCAATGCGTGACTGGCACAATTCTGCTTAAGTGCACGCATAGCTGCTGTAGCATCATCTCACTTTGGCTCTACAATAATTATTCTTCTGCTTACAGACATTTTTCTTCACCCAGGAGAAGGACAGCCAGGAACTGTTTTTCCCCAGGAAACAGCTGAAACTTTCCATTCCCTTGCTAAAACCAGTCTTAAAGAATTAAACCTATTTTCTGCTTTGGTTTATTGCCCCCATAAGTGGTGGACAAGAGACAGACATGGAAAGCCCCTCATTGCCACACCGATCCCCAGCTCAATAAAATTTCCTTAAACATTGTGACATGCTGGATTTAAACAGTGAACTTTAAAGTACATTATTACAAACTCAATTCTAAATCTTCTCTTCTTTTCAGGACTATGAAAAGCAAATGGACTCTGATGTTTTTAATGTGGAAAATCAATAATATGTGTGAAATGCATTAATCTGTGATTTTATATATATGCATGTTAAAATGTTTAAATGAATGTTTATTTCTGCATGTTGATTTAGAAGGACTGCTTGTAAGTTACAGTAATCACTAAGGCTAGCTTCGTTTATACATAAGGGTATAAAAGCAGATTCCAGTGTATTAAAATTGTGTGTCCATGGAGACCGGTATCAAATGTCACCCAGCATTCACTGAGCGACAGCTCCTGCATCCCATTGGTTCCTCGCAGACAAAGCCTGTCAATGGACTAAAGTTCATCGAGCCCGCCCACGAAGGAGGCTTATTTGCTGGAATTTCTGTCGACCCGGAAGCCCGCGAAAACTCAACGGAACTTATAAAAGGAGGGAGATCCCCTTGCTACTGCCTCTTTCGCCTCTTTTTCGCTGCTACTCTTTTGTCTTTTTGTCTCTCTTTCGCCCCTCCTCCTTTCTGTTCGACACGTCTCCGTCCATTGTCCACACAGCAGCGAGAGAACTTTGGGAAGAACAAAGGACTGCCTGAACAAAGACTTCTACCACGTGTTGCTTTTCCGAGCACAGATAACTCGTAATTTGTTTATGTAACTTTGTATTTTAATGTTTTTTTTCTTTTTCTCTTAAATGCCTAGGAAGTATTTCTTCAAGCTCAATTCTTAATCTGAGTTAAACTCCAATTTTTATTTATCACTTTTTCCTTGTTAAACTTTCTGTAAAACCACCGTTTGTTTTTAATTTAATGTAAGCTTTAATCTTGACTTTATTTTTATAATATTTTTCTTGACCATTCACACACCAGAAGCTATTATTTTTATCCAAAGTCCGAAACTCTTTAATTTGAGATCGGATTAGATATCTTTAATTAATTATTACCAAAGGCCTCTGAGAAGACGCAGCTCCCACATCACGCGCAGCTGAGGAATCAGCTTGCTTCTGCTGAATTTCAACCATTGGGATCATACATACGATCTCATACATCCATCTGTCTGTCCCATCTCACCCATCATCAAGAGAATATTTGCTGGACAAATATTCTGGGTTTTGGCCCTGAACAACACATCAAAACTTCATGAGGACGACGAAAGAACATTGACCAGATCAACAGGGAATCATCGAAGAAGAATCACGTGAGCTGCAAACTTTTGAATTAAACGTCTGAGGTTCAGTAATAATTTGTATATCTAATCAGATGCAAATTAAGAAGTCATTAACATAACTCTTCTTTTCATTAAAATTCCGTTTTTATTTTCTTAGATTAATCCAGAACTTTTCATATAATTAGTAAACTTTCTCCATAAATTTGCGTTGTTTCCATAATCTGTTAACTGATAAAAATTCATTTCTTGTGGTGATGTGAAAATGATGAGGCAGAGTTCTCTCTCAAAGCCAGTTTCTTCATCACAGCACCATCATCTCAAAGCAGAGAAAGAGAATGACACAGTAAACTCTCGTCCTTAAATATCAGGGAACTTCACACTTCACAGATCACATGTCACACAGACCACCTTGCATTATAAAGACAGTCACAATGCATTTCTCTCCATGATATCACTTCCACTGTCTCCAATGCATCCCTTCCTTAATCCTTTAATTGAACCCCCCACAGTCTCAAGCCTTGCATACCAAGGCTAAGATCCCTGCAGCTTCCTGCCTTTGTTCTGACCTAAAATGTGAGTCACAAAACAGGTCCCACAGGTCCCATGTGTGTGTCCACCACATTCTCAGTTAATCCTGGTTCCGAAAATATTGACATTGTTAATCTATCATTTACAAGATTGATTTTATGACTAATGAAATTACTGCAATATCTGTTAATCATTTCATTTAATAAATATGTGAAAATGAGACAAGTTGTTGAGAATTTATTTCATTCTGAGTCGGTTTCAAGCCCAGGTTTTGAATTCACGGGAAATTTTTTAGACTGATTATTAATTAATTTATTGAGTGATTAAACAGGTATATTAAAGATTAACCCCTTGATGCCTGAATTTATTTCCAACTGTGAACATTTTTTTTTCATAATTGAAAATCGTTGTTTTTTTGTTTTTTGTTTCTTTTTTTTTGGTTTGATGCGAATTCGCGACAATAGGCGTCAAGGGGTTAAATTGCTTCTTAGAGATAAAAGCTGGTGCCCCACGAGTGTTATTAACTTTTCTGGTGTATATGAAACGAGATTCGATCTCAGATTCCAATACATCAATATAAATTAAATAATTTTATACCTGATCATAATTATTAATTTCATATTTTTCTACATATTTTATGGTGCTCCCGCATGATGCCTGGCTGAACTTGGGACTCGCTCAGAATGAAAGAAATTAATACATAAGCTGTGTGTGATTTTGGTTGACTTATAACTTACGAAGGTGGTTCATTTGTCTGCAGCCAGTCTATTGTCTTTGTCTCTGTGTCACGAGGGGGAGGGGGTGAATTCACCCACTCCTTGATTACTGCTCTGTGTGTGTGTGTGTGTGTGTGTGTGTGTGTGTGTGTGTGTGTGTGAGACCACGAGGTAGGGGGTGAAGAGAACGTTCCACCTCACCCTATTCACTTACTTGTTGTTTAATGCATGCTTAACTTCTTGCACTCCGGGATACCGCGGGCGGTCACATCTCTGCGTCCTAGGGTGCATGAGGGCGCCCTAGGATGCACACTGTGCATCCTAGTGTGCACTGAAAAAAAAAGCTGCATTTCTGTTCTTCCACTACAGACACAGCCGTGAACAGAAAGCCAAAGGAGTGCTTTGATTGGTTTAGATGTGATTGACCTCTCATTCGACTAATAAGAGCCTTGAATTGGGTTTCTGAAACCTTGAAGAACCAATGACTGAAAACCTAGCAAGAAGGACCCGCCTACCAACGGCTGTGAATACAGCGAGCCAATTGAAGCACAGAAGTTTGAAAGTGTGCGTCCCTTGCATAAAATCTGTTTTGTGTAAGCCGCTGGGTGACACGCACGCGTTCGAAAGTCTTTTTTTCTTACTACTGTTCTTATTTGTTTTGAAAAATCGTTCGCCAAAACCGCAATCATGGAAGCGCAAAACCACAATAATGGAATTATGGTTTGACCGGGTCGCGTGACCAGAACCATGAGTCCGTAACAAGCGGACCAACGTCATGTTCGTCTGACAATGAGGAAGCGAAGATCGCCAGCGACACTGCTGTTGTGAACAGGTAAGTGTTATAAGCTAAATTATTCTTTATCCCTGAAAATTGTAATCAAAATGACTTTTGACCGATCGGTAAATACAACTGTGCGGTCCGGGTCCGTCATGTTGCGAAACGTCCCCCCCGTCATGTTGTGGAATGCCCCCCTCACCCCGCTACTCTTCTGTAGCGATTGCAGATATATTGCACCGTGGTGATGTCCGTCCTCTGTAGCGGGGGGGGGGGGAGGGGGGAGTTGTTATCTTCTACATTACAAATATTTTAGTATAATTTTCAGTGCACTGTAGGTTATTTTTTCTTGTAAAAAAAAGCCACACATTTTTTACGTGGCATGCTTCTTTGTGTGTGGGGGCTTGTTGATTCATTCATTCATTCATGAATGAATAAACAACCCCCCCCACACGCACACACACACACAGCCCTTCACCTTTCATTAGAGCCCAAGATGAAGCTTCTATATTGAATCATTCAAAAGTTACAGACGTTTTTTCCAAACTGTGCCATTTGGCACAATTTGGCACAGTTCAAAAATGCCTGGGAACAATCTAAGAAAAAAAAGCTGTGTAATATATTCATTTTTTGTGGTACTGTTACAAAATTTTGACCTCAGCTGGATAACACTTGGTTCTACATTTCTGTTGCATTTTCCCGCCCGGATCTGACAGCTGTGTGTTATTTGCAAGCATTTGTATCCAAAAAAACACCCAGGCAAAATTTATTTTCTTCAAGTTCAGTATGTTTAGATGACTGTTACTCAGTGGCAGGAGCACTTAGAGAGATTATGACTGTTTTGCCAAAAAAATTCAAAGTGTTTTCTTTTTTAAATGAGGACCAACCCCATGAAGATGCTGCAAAGGGTTGAAGAACAGCTTTTGATTTACTTTGGGTATGTTATTTTTTGGCGTTTTTAGGGAAATTGACCAGAGTGCAAGGGGTTAAGAAGCGTGATTACACACTGAATAATTAAAATAGGCCTGGGAACAAAATAGCGAAGAAATCCTATTTGTTTTCCCCTTATTTTAAAGTCCCGCAGGCGAAGCAAACCCTTGGGGGATTTAATTGAATTAACCATTGTGTAAACTTGTTGAATAAAGTTTAGGGAGACCGAAGCTTTCCCGCCTTTGGAAAGCAAGGCGTGGTTTTATGGACTGAAGCTCGCGCTGCACCCACGTGTTGCACACTCACAGTCACGCGCTCGACCGTCAAGCTGTGCACGAAAACTGCGCATGTAGGATCAGCCGAGCGACGCCATCTTAAGTCTAGGTAAAGCAAGTTCCCTGTAGCCGCCATTTTGAGTAGAAATCCTTGACTCCCCGAGTGACATCATTGGGTTTCCTCTTCCGGAAGTGCAGACGAAAACTGCCTCCATCTTGTGGTGAAACATAGGAACTGCAATTTTTATTTAAACTCCTAATCTTTAAAGCCGATTTATAACCAAATTAAAGTTTTCAAAGTAACTTCAAAACAATTCATATTATTCGGAATAAACTAAATTTAACACTAAACCAAACTTTTATGCCAAAGAACAAAAAGGAAATAGACCTGTTGGCTTCTGAAAGCTTTTCTCATTGGTGAAACCCTACTCACTGCATAGAAACCTATAGCAAGGAACATGTACAAACACTCCTATTGTATTTAATCACTTATGTACCACATATTGTAATCTTTTAAGTTAAAAGCAAACATATTTACACACTTTAAGAAAGTGCAAACTTTGAAGCTGTATTTGTGTCTATTTTGCTGATTTTAATGTGATATGGTATTATGTTTCCCACAGAAACCCAGTTTTAGCTAAGGATTCTAATGCTGATGTTTACTCAAGAGTAACATTAAAGTAGGATTAAACCTGTGCATTTTAACAAATTTACAGACTCACTGAATATTTATAATTTTTTTTTCCTCTTTCTCAAATTTAGGAAACCACACCAAGCAATTAACACTTAAGCAAAACTCTAGGTGTTATTTAAACTCATTGTGTCATTTCTTGGTTCATATTTTCTCCACAGGAAAAGAAAAACATTTAACCAACTTGCATAATTTTAATTTTTTTTTCAAGGATTTTAAGAGAAAAGTCAAGAAAAGGTGCAAACATTGATTATTCTGTAAATAATAAATTTATAGATAACAATCAAAACAGATCACTATTGGCTTCAATCCTAAGAAATCCTTGGATACCAAATATTCAAACAATTCACTTGTTTCTAATGTGTAAATATTTTAAACATTTAATGCTTCAAATGAAAATAGGGTTTAACAAATAAAACCAAAGGAAAGCCTTAACTTTAAAAGAAAGTGGAAACTTGTAATCTTAAATCTTTAAAGCATTTAGCCTCTTTTGTTTTGTATTTCTTTTGTAAATAAAATCCTCACTTTCAAAGTGACATTCTGCAAAATCCCAAAGCTAGTTATTGATGACAAATTCCAATGCTAGACTTTGAAAATCAAAGTAAAGAAGTCAATCCACACAATTGAAATTCCTGTTTTGTTTTGTGAAACAAATTCAATCCAATTTCAATTCAGCTTTATTTATCAACATACAGCTTCAACAAGCAAATTAATTGAAGCATCTCTACATTTCTAAATAATTTCAAAATTCTATTTCCCATCCTGCAAGCCTACAAGTTGAAACAAATTCTAAAAGGAACTTTCAAGTATCACGGTTGTAACATAAAAATCTCAAGGTTAAACCTTGTCGAACAAATTAAAGAATAATCAACAAGTTTTTTTTAAAAGAGATAAATAGCAACAACGGTTAAACATGATGAGTCAACAGACAACCGACTGATTTACCAAACTGGATGACCTTCAAGCAACATTGGAAGCATGGACTTCTGATTTAATTTCTAGCTTCACAACACGGGTCAAGAAAATGCAGCCTGAAGATTTGAAGCAACTCACTGAAGAACTTTTGAATGAACACACTGAGAAACCATCAGAAGGCAAGGACCTCACCACTGTGTTAGGTAAATTTGTGCTAACACTAGTCGCAAGATTAAAGGTAGCCAAGAACGAGCTAGTAAATCACAAACAACGATCCTATCTCTCCAAGAAGAGAATGAGACACTGAGAGAAAATTTGGAACAATCTCAAGAGAAGAATGACAACACTCAAGATCAACTTGATGAAGTGTTACAAGATTTGGACCAAGCAGAGTCAGAAAATAAACGGTTGATACATGACAATGACTTGCTTCACCAAGACAATGATGAACTTGAAGATGCCCTTCAAGACACAAAGAAGGAACTCAGAAGAGTTGAAGGTCAACTTGAAAATGTGAAGAAGGACTACAAGGAATGTCAACTTGGGCTGCACGGTGGCGCAGTGGTTAGCACTGTGGCAGCACAGTTTACCCTCGGCCGGAGGATCGCGGGGATCGTGAGATCGTGGGTTCAATCCCTGCCGCCGACCAACAGTGATCTGTGTGGAGTTTGAATGTTCTCCCCGTGTTGCGTGGGTTTACTCCGGGATTTCTCCGGTTTCCTCCCACATACCAAAAACATGCAGGTTAGGGATACGGGGCGCTTGCACACGCAGAGACCGGCAGCTGGTGGCTTGTCACCAGACTGCAAAACAAATCTACCTACGGGTACAAAATAAGTAATATAAAAAATAAATAAATTAAAAAAAAAAAAATAAATAAATAAACTGCTCCTAAAGGAAAGACATGAACCCAGGGACATCCACCGCGCTCCCTCGCCCGATTCCCATTTCGAATATGGATGACCGCATGGACAGCGTGTGTGTGCCCCTTCAGACCGCGACCTTGACAAGATCGCACGGAATATCACCAAATTTGATCCAGGACCTACGGGTTCACCTGATTCCAAAGTCTATTTACAGGACATTGATTACTACCTACATAAGTACCCTGATGCTACGATTGACGATCGCATCTATCTGATCAAACTAACATCTAACAGGTCAGTATCAAAATTCATAGACAGACAGCCGACAAACATCAAAGCAGACTACATGCTGCTCCGCGAAGCCATCGAAAAGGAGTTCTCCAACGACTGCCTACAGGCAGGGCTAATCGCAGCCCTAGCCGTGATGCAAGGGCACTCAGAACTGACACAGGCCTACTACCAGAGACTCCTACTTGCATATTTTGGATCTCAAAATACACCAGGGATGGAAGAAGACCACAATTTCAAGACCCTCTTCATCCAAAACCTCCATCCCACTGTGAGTCATCAACTTGGAGTTACAGCTAACCCAAGGTCAAACTCAATAAGTCAGCTGAGAGAGTTTGCACACTATGTGTTCCAAAAACAGCAAGAAAGTCGCAACAAGTATGCTGAGCCTGCCACAGTGCTAGCTATTAGCGATGCATCTAACACCTTGGAGTTGGAAGGAGCGCCTCGCTCTACTCCACCTACTACACTGCGAGTACATAAACAACCAAAGCATTTTTCCAAGCGACCTCATCAAGGTCAAAACCAAACTAGGTCCTCTGGATATGACTTTGGACCAACTTTGCAAAAACCCGACTACCGTCGTAGACCATATCCATGGGATAGGTTACGAGAACGCGATACGGACTACCATGATGACAGATACCGATACGAAGACATATGTAACCATGACAAATGGTCTCCATCTCATCACAGAAGCTCAGAAGCAGAGACCTATCACAAACCTTGGAAGGAAGAAGAAACTCTTACATTCAGTAGAGAAGATATTGAAATTGTCAAACACCTCCTAGCAGAGATTCAAAGCAACAAAGAGAATAAAACTGCTAACATTCTAGCTATATCAGCTGTGCCAACTCAAAACAAACGTTCCAAACGAAGGAAACGCAAGAAGAAAATCCCTTATGCAAATGAGGAAGGACCCAAGGACTCAACGCAGTCCAGTGCTGTTATGGCAGCCCAACCACAGGTCACAGACCACTCCTCTAACAACATTTCGCAACTCTGTGTCGAACCACTGGTTCCACAATTTCTATGTGATTTAAACAAGAGGGGGGTGGCACGGAAAATCTACCTTCCACTGACCCTTGAAGACATAATGTGTCAGGACGCTGTTTTAGACACCACTGCTGACATCACTCTCAAGTCACACACCCTTTTTGACAAACTACGTGTAGCTGCTAACCGCGCTCACAAACATTTGAAACTGGAACCCTGTTCATTAGCCGTGCAACCATATGCGCTCACTAAAAAAACCCTATTGGGCATATCACTACTAAACATCTCCATTGGACCCATGACATTGACACATCCGGTCTATGTGTCCAAACTTGACGCCATCCCATTGTTTGTTGGCAAAGACCTACTGAACCGTTTTGAGCCACTGATTGATTTCAAGAACCTCAAACTATGGGCTCAAACGCAACACCCTCACCCATTTGACCTAACAAGGACAACTGAATCACAGTGCTTTGTTCTGAACACTTTGAACACCCCAAGTCTCACACAACTAGCACTGTTGGAACAACTGCAACCGATTGAAAGTGACCGCCAAGACCAAGGTGAGGACTGCCCACAAGTCAAAAGTCACCTTCAAATACAAGGTCAAGCTAAACACTCAAATGACCTTGAAAACTCAATGGCCGAGCAGTAAACCCTAAACGGCCCCCTTGAAACCCTTGATACCCATGATTCAATGGTGTCACATTTTGAAACCCACCCACCCGCCCATGAGGCCTGCATGGTCACAAGAGCCCCACCAACCGGCTCTCTACATCCTCTGAAACCTCAAGTTTTTGCGACAATGAACCCAACTTTTCCAAACGCAAGGCGTACAGTCACTCAACCTTGCAACCAAATGATCCATAAAACCGTCAAACACCAGTCGGATAAAATGGTACATGCGCTTCCCACGTCAAAACCCTTTGACATACCAAAATTGAAACCACTTCATTGGACACAATTTTCTCTGCAGCTATACAGTGGCACTCCTGTTCCTGCTTCCGACGAACCATCATCGCCACCGCTCAGAGTTCCTCAAAACCAGAAGGGGTGATGACTGACAATGCCCATAACATTCCAGCTGCAGAATACAAAAGCGTCAAAATGACATACAAAGCTCCCAAGGCTGTATTTCAAAAACATTCGGACCGATTCGCCTAACGACACAAAGCGTATAACAATCAAAAACTCTCGCATGACAAACTGCGAAGGGGGGGCAAGATCTTCCACCCCACATTTGCACCACAAACACTTGAAATGAATTTACAGGAAGAGAAAATCACTCCTAAATTCCTGCCCGAGTGGATGAATCCACACATTGTCAACAACAAACTTTGGCCACTAAAGTGCCAAACCCAGGACCCCATTTTCAAACGGGCTCACCAAAATCAAAGTAACCTTTACCAAAACCCCATGGGACTTGTCGGTTACAACACTGTCAAAGTAAGTCCATAAATAAGATTAAAATCAAACCTACATCTGAGAAACAACTGTAGCTAACTACTAGCCTCAGGTACACTCAGTCAAATTTCTCCAAACAATTAGTTAACTGCATCAAAACTTCCAGAAAGGAAAGGGTATATTAAAACCAAATTAGCCCTTAAACTAATTTCAAAGACCTCTGTAAAATCTAATAAACTTCAATCAACTTACTATTATCAAATAGTACATGCAAAAACATTCAACATCACTAGCTTGAGCTAATAACCTTAAAACTCCAATCAAAGATGAAAAACAAGCACAAGGTTTAGAGTTCAATCTCTAATCTCTCTTCTGTAATTTCCCAGTTTGGGATCAATAAAGTACATCTATCTATCTATCTATCTATCTATCTATCTATCTATCTATCTATCTATCTATCTATCTATCTATCTATCTATCTAACTATCTATCTATCTATCTATCTATCTATCCATCTAAAAGAAATCATTCCACCTCTGAGAGGAATTTTCATTTGCCAACCAGGTATCTAAAGAAAGATCAACAAGAAGATTAAGATCCAAAATCACTCACTTTTATGTTTGCCAAGACGATGGCCCTCCTGTTTATCAGTTTAGCCATCTGCCTAGCAATCACACCCACTGTTACACAGTCAGAATTGGGCCAAGCCAAGACGAAAGGTCAACGATCCTCAGGTGGATTCTCATCGTTAGAGCCTCTTGTTAGCCTTAGCACGCCCACTGTTAACTCGGTCAACATCGCTAAACCGAAACGCCAAGTTGTCGAACCACAAATCGTTACCAAAATCTTACAAGACACTGTGTTGGTTTTGAATGCTTGCTCCGAAGCTTCAATCAAACTCAACAAGGTCTTGAACTCTTTGCTCTTTGTGTTAAAGGTTGACTATACTCACACACAGCCAATGTCTATGTTACTCTCAGAAGTAGCTAGAAACATTAGCTTTCCAGTTAACACTTTAGCAATGAATATGCTCTCACATCATCTTATCCTTTTTGCAGTAAATTCAAATTTACTTTTCACTGCCATTCAAAGAATGATAACGACATCCCAGATCCACTCAGTTTTTCTGAGCAAAAGCCTCAAACACCCTATGATTGGACATCTGTGGAACCATGGTTTAGTCTAACTAAACAAATTCAATTTGAACCTCCTTGGGTCACCTCAATATTGATTAGTCTGAACCTCTACCTCAAATATGAAAGAATTTTATTTTTGCTTTTGACTAAGATTTTTGGATACATGCATGTGTGTATACAAATATATATCCTTTACACTCTATTTAGATTTTATGCACATTTAAACTGTTTTTGAAATTTTGAATAGATATTTTCCAGCAAACCCAAAACATTTATGTCAAGTATGTCAAAACCCACATACTTCTAGTTCACACTTTTGTACCCAGAATTTTTTAGTCTTTACAGGCATATATAGAATTTTAGTATATCCTAGATAATTATACAATGTTTATATTTGGTCATACCCAAATTATTTTTGAAATTTCTAGAAGTTTTTCAAAAAACCAAATTTAAGGATCTACACTTTGAAATAGGTACTGTTTACAAGCTTAAGACTTATTGACATCAGAACTTTAGTTCAGCATTTGGATCAAGCCTCGCCAAATTGGGATTTGATGCCTAGGATTGCTATCAACGCTGAATCAACGTCACCATTGATATGAAAGGGGGGACTTTTTTTTTTTTTTTTGTTACTAACTTGTACCCGTAGGTAGATTTGGTTTGCAGTCTGGTGACAAGTCACCGGCTGCCGGTCGCTGCATGCGCGAGCGCCCTAAACCTACATGTTTTTGGTATGCGGGAGGAAACCGGAGAAATCCCGGAGTAAACCCACGCAACACGGGGAGAACATGCAAACTCCACAAAGCTCACTGTTGGTCGGGGGCTGGGATCGAACCCACGATCTCATGATCCCCGCGATCCCCCGGCCGAGGGTAAACTGTGCTGCCGCAGTGCTAAACCACTGCGCCACCGTGCAGCACAGGACTGTAGCATCATCTCACTTTGGCTCTACAATAATTATTCTTCTGCTTACAGACATTTTTCTTCACCCAGGAGAAGGACAGCCAGGAACTGTTTTTCCCCAGGAAACAGCTGAAACTTTCCATTCCCTTGCTAAAACCAGTCTTAAAGAATTCAACCTATTTCCTGCTTTGGTTTATTGCCCCCATAAATGGTGGACAAGAGACAGACATGGAAAGCCCCTCATTGCCACACCGATCCACAGCTCAATAAAATTTCCTAAAACTCTGGGACATGCTGGATTTAACCAGTGAACTTTAAAGTACATTATTACAAACTCAATTCTAAATCTTCTCTTCTTTTCAGGACTATGAAAAGCAAATGGACTCTGATGTTTTTAATGTGGAAAATCAATAATATGTGTGAAATGCATTAATCTGTAATTTTATATATATATGCATGTTAAAATGTTTAAATGAATGTTTATTCCTGCATGTTGATTTAGAAGGACTGCTTGTAAGTTACAGTAATCACTAAGGCTAGCTTAGTTTATACATAAGGGTATAAAAGCAGATTCCAGTGTATTAAAATTGTGTGTCCATGGAGACCGGTATCAAATGTCACCCAGCATTCACTGAGCGCCAGCTCCTGCATCCCATTGGTTCCTCGCAGACAAAGCCTGTCATTGGACTAAAGTTCATCGAGCCCGCCCACGAAGGAGGCTTATTTGCTGGAATTTCTGTCGACCCGGAAGCCCGCGAAAACTCAACGGAACTTATAAAAGGAGGGAGATCCCCTTGCTACTGCCATTGTCCACACAGCAGCGAGAGAACTTTGGGAAGAACAAAAGACTGCCTGAACAAAGACTTCTACCACGTGTTGCTTTTCCGAGCACAGAGCAGATAACTCGTAATTTGTTTATGTAACTTTGTATTTTAATTTTTTTTTCTTTTTCTCTTATATGCCTAGGAATTCCTATTTCTTCGAGCTCAATTCTTAATTGGAGTTAAACTCCAATTTTTATTTATCACTTTTTTCCTTGTTAAACTTTCTGTAAAACCACCATTTGTTTTTAATTTTAATGTAAGCTTTAATCTTGACTTTATTTTCATAATATTTTTCTTGACCAATCACACACCAGAAGCTATTATTTTTATCCAAAGTCCGAAACTCTTTAATTTGAGATCGAATTAAATATCTTTAATTAATTATTACCGAAGGCCTCTGAGAAGACGCAGCTCCCACATCACACGCAGCTGAGGAATCAGCTTGCTTCTACTGAATTTCAACCATTGGGATCAAACATACAATCTCATACATCCATCTGTCTGTCCATCTCACCCATTGTCAAGAGAATATTTGCTGGACAAATATTCTGGGTTTTGGCCCTGAACAACACATCAAAACTTCATGAGGACGACGAAAGAACATTGACCAGATCAACAGGGAATCATCGAAGAAGAATCACGTGAGCTGCAAACTTTAATTCATCTGTTGAATTAAACGTCTGAGGTTCGGTAATAATTTGTATATCTAATCAGATGCAAATTAAGAAGCCATTAATATAACTCTTCTTTTCATTAAAATTCCGTTTTTATTTTCTTAAGATTAATCCAGAACTTTTCATA
This sequence comes from Pholidichthys leucotaenia, assembly GCA_020510985.1. NCBI lineage: Eukaryota > Metazoa > Chordata > Actinopteri > Cichliformes > Pholidichthyidae > Pholidichthys > Pholidichthys leucotaenia. The sequence goes on from CM035837.1 coordinate 482,225,670, forward strand.
TAATTAGTAAACTTTCTCCATAAATTTGCGTTGTTTCCATAATCTGTTAACTCAAACTGATAAAAATTCATTTCTCAGTTAATCCTGGTTCTGAAAATATTGACATTGTTAATCTATCATTTACAAGATTGATTTTATGACTAATGAAATTACTGCAATATCTGTTAATCATTTCATTTAATAAATATGTGAAAATGAGAGAAGTTGTTGAAAATTTATTTCATCCTGAGTCGGTTTCAAGCCCAGGTTTCGAATTCACAGAAAATTTTTGAGACTGATTGTTAATTAATTTATTGAGTGATTAAACAGGTATAAAGTGAAATTAAAGATTAAATTGCTTCTTAGAGATAGAAGCTGGTGCCCCATGAGTGTTATTAACTTTTCTGGTGTATATGAAATGAGATTCGATCTCAGATTCCAATACATCAATATAAATTAAATAATTTTATACCTGATCATAATTATTAATTTCATATTTTTCTACACTGCTGATGGTGAAATTGCAAGCATCTGGGCGAGAAGTGGGGAGAAGGCAAACGGGAATGGGAACAGCTGATGGTAATGAGAGAGGAGGCGTGGTCGGACCAGCAGACTGTCAGCCAGCGCTGACCCAAGAGTGAGCCAAAGGGGGCTGCCTCACAGCTGCCGGCCAGAGAGCAGTAGCTATGGGCAAGAAAGGAGCATGGAAATACATAGTATACACATATACAGTGGCACCTAAACCCACAGGGAGGTCAGGACCGAGCCGGGGAAACCAAGCCGGCTCTGCTCCTGACATTAACTTTTTCAGGTAAATTTGTTACACATTTCACATAAATTGTAATATTATTCTTTTAAAAAATGTAATTTTGTGACTTCTTGCAAATTTGTTATGTTTTCCTCATAAAATTGCAACTTTTTTTCCTTAAATTTGTGAGAATTATTGGCACACATTTTCAGCTTCTCAAAAATAAATTTTTCCGGATCAATATACAATTTTTTTCCTCACCAATCTGTGCCCTCTTTTCACTGAAAGTTTTGAATTTTTCTTGTCAAAGCATTAAGGAGCTCTGATGATGATGGCTATGGGAGAAAGAGCCACATGTGCCCAGCCAGCATGTCCACGTGGGTCCCACCAAAGGTTAAATGTGGGCTGTGTTATGGGTACATATGGGTTTGTCCACAGGTTCCATGTTGGCCCCATCTGTGTGTACCCACATGGCCTTTACCTGCAGTACAGGTGAGCAGGTTTCAGTAACACTGGAGCCATAGGCAAAATTAAAACAAAAAAGGCACAAATTTATGAGGAAAAAATGTGAAAATGTCATAAATGACCTCCAGCAAGCAGGAATGACTGACTCAGTATGTAGGAAGGACTATGTAGGTGCAAGATGATAGTTTATGGACGAGCAATGAAACAAAACACAGCACAGGGGCTGAATAACAAAATAATCCAACCTGGCATAAAAACTCACAAAGACAACAAGGAGACTGGAGGGAAAAAACAACAATGACGCCACAATGAACAGAGACTGAGACTGACATATATAGGGGGAACAGATAATCAGCAAACGCCAGACAGGTGGGAACAATCAAGGGCTAAATGGTAACACACGTGAGGGAGGCTATAGGTAAGGGAAACATGAGAGACTGGGAACAATAGATAGACGAGAACACACAGGGGATGGAGACAAGACCTCACACTAAACCAAAGGTCCAGGGTTAACACAGAACAGGGGATAAATATAGTGAAACCTAAAATGAAACATAACATGTGGGCATGGTCCCAGATCATGCCTAGATCACAACAAAAAATTTATATGAAAAAAGTGACAAAGTTTCAAAAAAATAGTAGCAAATTTATGAGAAAAACAATAACAAATTTACTGAAAAAAAGTTGCAAATTTATGAGAAAAAAATTAAAATTTGGTAGAAAAAAGTTGAAAATTTACAAGAATAAAATTAAAATTACTTGGAGTTAAAAGCTTACAAAAAATTAGCAAATTTATAAGAAATAAAGTCAAAAACTTATGAGGAAAAAATTTGAAAAAGCTTCAAATTTTAAAAAAGCAGCAAATAATTTTTTTTTGTTACTTATTTGTACCCGTAGGTAGATTTGGTTTGCAGTCTGGTGACAAGCCACCGGCTGCCGGTCGCTGCGTGCGCCCTAAACCTACATGTTTTTGGTATGCGGGAGGAAACCGGAGAAATCCCGGAGTAAACCCGTACAACATGGGGAGAACATGCAAACTCCACACAGCTCACTGTTGGTCGGGGGCTGGGATCGAACCCATGATCCCCGCGATCCCCCGGCCGAGGGTAAACTGTGCTGCCACAGTGCTAAACCACTGCGCCACCGTGCAGCCCAATGTAGCCCAAATGTATAAACAGATAGAAAATATATGAGAAAAAAGTCCCAAATTTATGAGGAAACGTTGTAAGTTTACAGTAAGAAAAAAAAATTAAAATTTTTGAGTAAGTTCCAAATTTACAAAAAAAAAAAAAAAATGTGACAAATTCATGGGAAAAACACAAATTATCAAGAAAATAGCAAATTTTCAAGGAAAAATAACAAATTTATGAGGGAAACGTTGCAGGATTACAGTAAAAAAAAGTGGCAAATTTACAAGAAAGTTCCAAAATTACAAGAAACAAAAAACTGCCAGAAAACTAACACATTTATGAGAAAAACATTGCAAATTTACAAGAAAAAAATCCCAGATTTATGAGAAAAAGTTGCAAGTTTACAGTAAAAAATTGCAAATTCATGAGAACGCTTCAAATTTTCAAGAACAATTTATCAAATTAGGGAGAAAAGTCACAATTTACAAGAAAATCACAAATTTAAAAGAAAATCAGTTGAATATAGATCATCATGTAAAATGCATGTGGGCAAACACAGATGGGGCCAACATGGAACCGGTGGACAAACCCACATGGACCCATTAGACAGCCCAGCTTGACCTTTGGTGGGCCCACATGGAAATGCTGCTGGGTGGGTCCAGAGCCGCACGCTGCAGACCTCTGAAGCTGCAGCTTCTATCATCCTTTAAATAAAATTTAAGAATGTTATAACCTTCTCCACTATGCCCCACATATGAAAAAAAAAACATTTCTACATTTGTCTCTTTTCAAAACATCTAGATTTTTGTTTTCTTGGAATTCTGTTTAAATCTGATTTTGGCAACAAATTCAGAGTTACTCTTCCAAAATAAAATACCAAATACTACAGTCGTCCCTACACTTCTGTCACATTCTGTGCTTCTTAAAGCAGCTCTATAGCCCCTTTTCCACTAGTACCTGTCTAGCCCAGTACGGCACAGCACAGGTCAGTTCATTTCGGTCCGCTTGTGTTTCCATTACACCGGAGTACCGCTTGATGTGGGTAGGATTTGTTACAGGGAGGCGGTGCAACCCTCCCGTTACGTAAAACAAGGGACCCAGGCAAAACACAAGATGGCAGGATACGAGGCGACTGCGGTCTCTGGCTTTTTATTGCCAGAGTAAAGGCAAAAAAGAAGAGCTAGAGAAGGCTATAGGCGGCGAGACGACACACTCTGGAAAAGTACTGGAGCATTTAGGAAGCCATATAGAGCATTATAAAGTGGAAGACATGAGGATACAAACTACATCACATATGAAGGTAAGCTAATGATTGCGAATGCTACTTTGCTTTAAGTCCGCCGTACTGCATTGTAATGTCGGCAAGTTACTGCTATTAGGTACTAAAATATCTATTCTCTGTGTGTGTTTCAGATGGCAAAATTATCGCTTCAAACCATGGGTCTGGGTGTTCAACACAGGCTCCCAGTGATGAGATGTCACCCCAGCTTCACGAACGCGCAGTGGTTACAGAACTGCAGAATGTCTGTAGAAACGTTTAGTTTCCTGTAACACAAATTGCTCTGATCTGTGTGAAAATCACAGAGAGACTGCTGAGACATCATGGGATGTACCTGCTCCAGCCAGTGGTGTCCTGGCAAAAAGTGATCAGCTGCCAAAACTTGATCGCCAGGTGCCATATTGTAGTTATGGGGTTATATTAACTGTAAAATATATATTTCAACAGGTAAACAGTAGTGAGTTAGGATAGATATTTTTAACAATTGTGATGCATTTTAAGCCAAAACAAACTGGATCTAGGATTAAAACCAATTAAAATAACGCAGTCACAAGGTTACATGGAGAAATACTGTCATGGGCAGCGGAAGTGCGCCCCTCTCCTCCGGTCTCACCTTCTACAACAACTCATCACTGCACCTGAGACAGAAGACACACCTGCGCCCGCTCATCAGCCAGCGTACTTAGGGAGGTTCCCTCCACGCAGTCTATGCTGGCTCGTCTGGGTATACTGCCAGTGTTCGGACTTGCTGATACATTTGTAAGACCGTTAACACGCCGATAACCATCTTCTTTTCCTTCTCCCCAGGTTGCTGCCATCGTGTAGGTGTGTCGCCGGGACTTGCGCGCGCTCTCCTGCCCCACCTCACTGTCCTTCAGCACCATCATCCCCCGGTCAGGCACCATCAGCTCCATTCCCCTCCTACCCTACCGGTTCATCTATCTTCCCGCTGGGTCCTGCCGGTCATCATTGGATATCCCAATTAAGTGGCAATTTGGCTCACCCATTTTCCCCCTTACTCTACTCCTCAGCTCACGGCTCTCGTCTTCTCTCCACAGGTCCAATTCCTCTGGTGAATGACTGCTTCCATAGCTGTGTGCTGTTATTTTGCCATTCCGGGAACAAGACGGCGGGCGAGGAATATAAGGTACAGACCCACCCTCCCATCCGTTATTATGGGGAATGTACAATCGCTTCTAAGAAAAACAGATGAGCTAGCGGCTATCTCCCGCTACAATAGCAAATACAGGGAGTGTAGCCTGATGCTATTCAGGGAGACGTGGCTAACAGAACTAGCAACAGATGCTAACATTGAACTGGAGGGTTTCCACGCAATACGGGCAGACCGAACACCAGACAGTGGGAAGGCAAGGGGCGGAGGAGTGATAATGTATGTCAATAACAACTGGTGCAGACCGGGACATATCACGGTTAAACAACAACATTGCAACAAAGACATGGAGTTGCTAGCTGTTAGCATGTGGCCTACATATCTCCCGAGGGAATACTCACACGTGATCTGCATTGTTATTTATGCAAATCCGACGGCGAACGCTGGGACAGCGCGTGACGTCATCCACTCAGTAACTGGCAGGCTGCAGACAGAACACCCAGATGCTCTTCTCCTCATCTCAGGCGATTTCAACCATATTTCACTGTCTCCCATTCTACCCACGTTCACCCAGTATGTCACATGCCACACTAGAGACAATAAAACACTGGACTTATTCTACTCAAACACTAAGGAGGTGTACGCCTCATCACCACTCCCCCCACTCGGGAGATCGGATCAAAATTTGGTTCATCTCCTGCCGGTGTTCAAACCCCTAGTGCACAGACAACCTCCGGTCATGCGAACAGTGAAGTTATGGTCTGAGGAGGCAATGGACGCTCTAAAGGACTGCTTTGAAACCACTGCCTGGGAGCAGCTCTGCGATCCACATGGTGAGGACATTGATGGCCTCACTCACACCATCATGGACTACATCAGCTTCTGTGTGGACAACACCTTACCCACCAAGACCATATGGTGTTGCTCGAACAACAAACCCTGGATCAACCCTGAGATAAAAACACTTCTGAGAGAGAAGAAGAGGATCTTCAGGTCGGGGAACAGGGAGATGCTGAAGTCCGTACAGAGGGAGCTGAGGAGGAAGATCAGAGAAGGCAAGGACAGCTTCAGGAAGAAGATGGAGGACAAGCTGCAACAGAGCAACATCGGTGGGGTCTGAAGAAACCTTAAAACCATCTCTGGGCTCCAGAATACCTCCCCCCAGGCCACGGGGGGCAGGGAGTGGGCGAACAATCTGAACCTGTTTTTTAATAGGTTTGACCAACCACCCTCCCCCCCGATTGCACAACAACCACTGCTGCCTCTAAAGACATCGAGTCCTGCTGCCCACACCCCACTCCACCAACACCCCCCCACTCCCAACACACAGCCCCCCAACATGACCCTCACTAAGACCCAGGTGAGGACGGAGCTGAGGAAGATCAAGGCGAGGAAGGCGTCGGGACCAGACGGCATCAGCGCAAAGCTCCTCAAGTCCTGTGCAGACCAGCTGTGTGGGATTGTGGAGCTCATCTTCAACCTGAGTCTGAAGCTGGGGAGGGTACCATAGTTGTGGAGAACATCTTGTGTGGTACCTGTACCAAAGACTTCCCACCCCAAAGACCTGAACAGCTACAGACCAGTGGCCCTGACGTCCCACATGATGAAGACCCTGGAGAGACTGCTCCTTGCTCACCTCCGCTCCCTGGTGGGACCAGCGATGGATCCACTCCAGTTCGCCTACCAGCATGGCATTGGGGTGGAGGATGCGGTGATCTTCCTTCTTCACCGTTCTCTGTCCCACCTGGAGAACCGGAGTGTGGCTCAGTTGGTAGAGCATCTGCCCCACACCCGGGAGGCAGGGGTTCAAATCCCGGACGGGTCATGCCAAAGACCATATAAAAGTGGAACTTCCTGCCGTCCAGCTTGGTGCTCAGCAATAAATGGAATGGAGGAGGGAACTCTGTGGCGGATCAAGGCGAGGAAAACTAAGGAGCTGGTGGTGGACTGCTGCAGGCAAGGACAACCCCTCACAGCACCAGTAAACATACAGGGAACAGACATTGAGATGGTGACATCCTACAAGTACCTGGGTCTTCATCTGAACAATAAACTAGATTGGTCACACAATACCAACGCACTCTACAAGAAGGGACAGCACAGGCTGTCCCTACTGAGGAGACTCAGGTCTTTTGGTGTACAATTGGTGCTGCTGAAGACATTCTACGACATGGTGGTGGCATCAGCCATCACTTTTGGCGTGGTCTGCTGGGGCAGTGGCATTACACCAGCCGATAGGAACAGACTGAACAAACTGATCAAGAAAGCTAGCTCTGTCCTGGGGCAGCGCCCTGACCTAGTGGAGGAGATAGGAGAGAGAAGGATGGTGGCTAAACTGTCATCTCTGCTGGAGTCCGAGTCCCACCCCATGCAGGACACACTGAACACGCTGAGGAGCTCATTTAGCAGCAGACTACATCATCCTAGGTGCGCAACTGAGAGGTTTTGCAGGTCCTTCCTACCTACGGCTGTCAGACTGTATAACCTAAGCAGGGCTGCTCGCAGAGATAGCAAAAATACGTGATGACCTAATAGTATTGTATGCAAAAGACGCAATAGACTTACACAATGGTCCCCTCCAGTATAGAACTAGGACAATATTGGTCGCTACGGAGGGTGACAATATGTATGGGTACATATTCATACTATGTAGGATAACTAAGCAGACGGTTATGCTGTTTATTCCATTTAGCTACAGTGCTCCGCACTGTGTGTATATATATTTATATATTTATTCCATCTAGCTACAATGCTCCGCACTGTGTGTTTATATAATTATATATTTATATGTTCATATGTATATTCACTGCTCTTGTTTTTCTTGTCTTCTTGATTGTTGCTCTGAGTGTTGCTATCCCTGTGCTGTTGCAATCCTGGAATTTCCCCATTGTGGGACTAATAAAGGCTTTTCTTATCTTATCTTATCTTAATAAAAGCTGTCAAATGTGCCCCTCAGGGTGGTTCCATCCTGTGTTTGGTATCGTGCGCGTGAGCTGTCTATAATTTAACACGCCTTGACAAAAACATGGATTTACTGTATATATACATGTAGCTCCTGTATAAATATATATTCTCTGCTTCAACGATGTGCTATACATGTATTCATTTAGTATAGCATTAGGAATTTTGACAACAAACCTTTGTACTTTTTGAAGATCTGTCTCCACTTTGGTTTTATGTGTGAAGGTTACCAACAAGTGACGTAAATTAAATACTAAAAGAGTGGAAAAGCTGTCTAAGAACAATCCAGCAGTTTGAGAAATCACTTTTGGTTTGGTGTAAGTCTACCAACAGAATTATGAACCATAAAGAAGTTTGTATTCAAATGTTAAATCCCATTAAACTCTAAACAAGGGGTGTCCAATCATGTGCCATGGAGGGCCAAGACCCTACAGGTTCTCTCTTCTATCTAGTTTCTTCTGCAAGTGTTCTCACTGATCAGCAGTCAGTGGAAGAAATTTGGTGGAATTTGCTGTTGAAGACACTGGTTGGAGGTAAAGCCTGCAGGGTCTTGGCCCTCCATGGCGCATGATTGGACACCCCTGCCCTAACCCATCATTAGAAAATAAAGATGCTAATATGGCCCAGAATTCCTCCATATACTGGTACTGTCACTAAAGTGTGCAGGGTCTTCTGCACTGGCACATCCAACAATACATCCATCCATCCATCCATCTTCTACCGCTTTTCCGGAGGTCCGGGTCGTGGAGGTAGCAGTTCAAGCAGAGAAGCCCAGACTTCCCTCTCTCCAGCCACCTGCTCCAGCTCTTCAGAGGGGATACCAAGGCGTTCCCAGACCAGCTGGGAGACATAGTCTCTCCACCAAGTCCTGGGTCTGCCCCGGGGTCTCCTCCCAGTGGGACGTGCCTGAAACACCTCAAGTGGGAGGCATCCAGGAGGCATCCTAATCAGATGCCCATACCACCTCAACTGACTTCTTTCAATGTGGAGGAGCAGCGGTTCTACTCTGAGCTTCTCCCGGATGACTGAGCTCCTCACCCTATCTCTGAGGGTGAGTCCAGCAATCCTACGGAGAAAGCTCATTTCAGCCGCTTGTATCCGCGATCTCGTTCTTTCGGTCATTACCCAAAGCTCGTGACCATAGGTGAGAGTAGGAACGTAGATTGACTGGTAAATCGACAGCTTTGCCTTAGAACTAAACTCCCTCTTCACCACAACAGATCGGTACAACGTCCGCATCACTGCAGATGCTGCTCCAATCTGTCTGTCGATCTCTCTCTCCATTTTCCTCTCACTCGTGAATAAGACCCCAAGATACTTAAACTCCTCCACTTGGGGCAGGAGCCTGTCCCCAACCTGAAGAGGACAATCCACCTTTTTCGAGCCCCTCCCCCAGGGAGCTAGCGTCTGGTGGCCGGGTTTCCACCCATGGGACCCAGCCGGGCTCAGCCCGAAGGAATTACATGGGTCCGCCCTCCAGTGGGCTCACCACCTGCAGGAGGGATCATAGGGGTCCGGTGCTATGTGGATTAGGTGACGGTCAAAGGCGGAGACCTTGGCAGACTGATCCAACAATACAGTCTTCAGTAAATAAAATAATTGTTTTGGTTACTTTTTCTTAAAAATGAGCCATTATTTTCAATGTCACTGATAAATAGTTTGTACTGATGACTCTTTTCCCAACGGTGTCTTAACAGACAAAATAGACAATCCTGATGCAAACACATAAGTCATTAAATTGTTTATTACAATCAGCAGCAAAATCCAGATTATTTAGAATGTGCAAAATTCAACCTGTTAAAAAAAAAAAAAAACACATCTTAGAATAGGTCACATACGCCGGCCATGCTGCCTCACTGAGAAGCAACTGGATGTGCCACTCAAGCTGGTCCCAGTTCAGCAGATCTTCAGCCTGCATCTCCGTAAATAGTGACACAAGATCTGGTTTGAGGTGGATCATTTTCCTCTTGCCTAGACAAAAGCCAGAAATGGGTGGTGGTTAATCAAAGCAAGTTCAAAACATTTTTGGGAAATACACTTGTTGCTAAAAGGCAGCGGTGGAATGTGACAAAAAAGTACTTTGTTGTTGTATTTAACCACAATTTTCATGTAGCTGCACTTCAGTAAAGTAGATTTTACAAGGGCTGGGTTATGTTTAAAATAATTTGTTTTTACTGTGGCCTCAGCAATCAGAATGAGTTAATACATTCACTTGAATGGAATCTAGTACTTTAACTGAGAGGGTACCTCTCCGAGTATTGAGTTGCTCAGTCAAAATATGTAATTTTTATCAAAAAAAGTTTAGCCACCGCTGTGTCGCCACTGTGTCGCCCTGACTTCAAGTGTGGGCGGTGTTTTGTACTTGTATTGCTAAAATATAAAAGGAAGCACTGCAATAGGTCTCAAATATTTGTGATGTGTCCTGTTATAGAACTGCATGAGTTTGTTGACAATACACTACAAAATACACATATAAACTAAATTATAATGGTGACTGAACAACTCCCATTCACCAAAGTGCAAGATACATTATTATGAATATAACTCACAAAGGATCACACAAGTGATCTGACAAAAAAATAAAATAAAAAGAATAAATAAAAATAAAAATAAACAAGCAGTTTATTTTACAGTGGCTACTATTGGATGTGCCATTCATTTTCAATTATTCTGTAATTAATATTCACACAATCAAATACATCTCAGTTCAGTCCCTTTTATATTAAGTGGAAATTGTGTTACTTTAATTTTTTTTTTTTTTTTTGGCAATTTACCTATACTTTAACTTAAAAAGCAAAGGATTTGAGTACTTTGTCCACCACTACTAAAGATATAATGGCATACACAACTTAACAGTCATAACACATTGTGTATAGTGCTAAACATTGCCAGTGTCACAGCAGATGCTGGTCGGACTCTAGAACAAAAATACATGCAACTTAAGTACATGCACAGCACTAAAGTGCAACATGTAAAAAAACCCACCTTTTTAACCAGGATTACAACTAGCTTATTTCAACAGATGTTGTCGACTCAAGTGCACAATACAAGGAGAGCACGGAGCACAGCTTTAGCATTGACGGCTAACTAACTAGCTCACTGTCTGCACACAAGCGACAACGTTGTCGTCTGTTCAAAGTGAACTTTCCACTGCTGGGATAAATAATGTAAAAGATGCATAATATCACATCATATCACATCACTCACCATCCTCTATTTCCTAATATCCCGGCTTTCAACTGCTGAAGTTGGGCGCTCCTGCGGCCGTAAATTCATTTCGGGTGGCTCCATCTAGTTCCCTCTGGATTCTGGATTCTCTCACAAGCCAAAAGGCACAGAAAACTCTTCTGGACCGCGGTGTTAATTTCTGTGGGTCTGATTTCTGTAAAGCCATTCTATCATTGTTGTTTATACTGATGCTTGCTTGCTGGCTCATGGACAAATCTTTGCAAATGGCAGCTCGAGATTCTGTAATTCAGCCTCAAACGTCGCTCTCATGACCTTAAGCCTGGACCAATCAGTAGCCAGCAGTCTTTTGACGTTGCATTTTCAGGTTGGAACGGCATGCTTAGAACCATTCTGGAGTAGGCCCAAAAAAATTGGGACCGAAACCGTTATAGATACTAATAGAAAAGCCTACAAAGCATGTCGAACCGAACAGAACAGGGCCAAACAGGTACGAGTGGAAAAGGGCCATATGTGTAGTTACAGTTTAGTAAATGCTCAGCAGGTCATTCAGGGTAACCACTCTCTTCCCAGTCTGCAAAGGGCAGGAGAGTCCCACAGAGCCAGCATGTCCATGTGGGCCCCTCCAACGGTTAATCCTGGGCTGTCTTATGGGTCCATGTGGGTTTGTCCACAGGTTCCATGTTGGTCCCCTTCTTTGTTTGCCCACGTGGACTATTTTTCCAGCGTATTTTCTCATACATAAATGTATCTCTTGTAAATTTGAGACATTTTTTTTCTTGAAAATTTGAAACTTTCT